>OX101752.1:85204070-85804070 GCA_944452675.1 Tachina lurida
ACACCTAGAGGTCGGGCATTGTTCAACACAATTTCAAAAATGGGCTTGGACGTCATTTCGAGTGGGGAGCCCACTTACTGGCCTACGGACATACAAAAAATTCCGGATGTTATAGATTTTGGAGTCATGAAAAATATTTCTAGGGAATTAGTTCATGTTGAAGCGTCTCAAGATCTTTCCTCCGATCACTCTCCCACGATCGTTACAATTTGTAGCCCACTAAGAAGTGACTTACCTCACCCGTATATGAAGACGATCAACCGTGTTAATTGGCTGGGGTTCAGAAAATATCTCAGTAGTCATTGTACGGAAAACATTACGCTAAGAACATCCGAAGATATTGAATTTAACATTGGCAATCTTATCAAAAATATAAAACAGGCTGCTGAACATGCGACTACCTCCCACCCGCAGACTGGATTTAATAGCAATAGTAAGTGAAAAAAGAAGAGCTAGAAGGGAATGGCAACAGCACAGATCGCCCCAACACAAAATCAGATTTAAAGAGTGCACTAAACGACTCCAAGACTTGCTTGCATTTGAAAAAACAGCATCTTTTAAAAACTATCTGGAAGGTCTTGATGCCACACCAGCATCTAATTACTCTTTGTGGCGCGCTGCTAGAAAGCTTAAAACACCTGTTGCGTTTAACCCACCTCTGCGTACATCTACCGGTGGTTGGGCAAGAAGCGATACTGAAAAAAGTAAAATATTTGCTGAGCATTTAAAATCAACACTTGGTGTTATTGATTTGCCGAATGTAGTTGCGCTACCCCCTCGACCCATAAAATTTAGAACGCGTGATGTACAAAAACTAATTGCTGAACTTAACCCGAAGAAAGCTCCGGGTATTGATGGAATTAGTAACCAGATGCTAATAAAGTTGCCTCGTATTGCAATTAGAATCCAGTTATTTATTTTTAACGCCATTTTAGGACTGGAGTATTATCCAAATAGCTGGAAGCTCTCCAAAGTTAAAATGATTCCAAAGCCGGGCAAAGACCTTACCAAGGCTGAGTCATACAGGCCAATAAGTCTGCTATCAACAATGTCAAAACTTTTCGAAAAACTGTTCATGACAAAATTGTCCCCAATTCTAGTTAGTAGTGGGTGCATACCAGACCATCAATTTGGTTTTAGAAGTCAGCATAGCACTATCGAACAAACTCATAGATTGGTTCAATTTATAAGAAGAACATTTGAAGAAAAGAAGTATTGTTCTGCGCTGTTTATCGACGTTTCTCAGGCATTTGATAAAGTGTGGCATGAAGGCCTAATTTTAAAATTAAAAACATACCTGCCAATAAACGTTGTAAGTCTTTTGGAAAGTTACGTTACTGCCCCGAAGTTCACTGTTGTGGAAGGAGACTTAATGAGCATGCCTGAAACTATCTCATCCGGTGTGCCACAGGGGAGTATACTGGGGCCAGTTTTGTATTTGATTTATACTTGTGATATGCCTCTGAGCAGCAACATCCATACATCTACGTTCGCCGATGATACAGCTTGCCTTAGTATGCACGAAAACCCTCACGAGGCTTCCCGATATTTACAAGAACATATTACACAACTGGAACTATGGTTAAATTTATGGAGAATCAAAGTAAACGAGCAAAAGTGTGTCCAGGTAGCATTTACCCTGCGAAGAGATACTTGATCGCCAAGTTGTTCTTCAACATTCACACGTAAAATACCTTGGTATACATCTTGATCGACGGCTTACATGGAAGCCCCATATTGACTCAAAGCTAACACAAATGAAACTGAAATTAACTCAGATACATTGGCTGATTGGTAGAAATTCAACACTCAGTCTAGATTGTAAACTTTTGATATACAAGGCGATTTTGAAACCAATATGGTGCTACGGAATACAGTTATGGGGCACTGCTTCAGCATCCAATATAGAGAGAATCCAACGAAGGCAAAATAAGATTTTAAGACTAATAACATCGGCTCCATGGTACATTAAAAACTCAAATATACATCGTGATTTAAATATACCACTAGTGACTGAAGAAATCGCAAAATACGCAGGCAAATACATAACAAAACTCGAGACCCATCCTAATCTCCTTGCTCGTAATATCTTGAATTTTACTGGACACATCCGCTTAAAAAAGAGGGACACAAGGGCTCTAATACTCAACCCTCCAGAATAAACTACTTTTGTTTTTGCTTATCACGACTTATGTATTGTTAATAACTTTCACTAGTTTATGTCCGACACTGGTCGGGCCTAATTAATTATATTTAGATTTAAGATTTGAATACTTATTGTTAGTTCATATTTGAAGATTCAATAAATAAACATATGCATTAAAAAAAAAAATATACATTTGTGGTGAAATGCTTTTTAAGTTAATTAATGCTGTGTTTATCTAATACTTACGCTGTTTTGTTTTAAAATATTTTTATTACATTCGATTTATCGCAGCTTAAAAACCTTAAAATTGATGCTAAATTTCTTGCAACTAGTGCCGGTCACATTACCTATAAATATCCATAAGTATACACGTTTTTGTCAGCTTACTCTTGAGTTTTTGCTGCATCGTTTTCGCCATGTCTTCACCTGAACAGTAATTAATTTGTACTTTTTGCTCGAAAAATCTAACTAAAAAGGGTGGTGGAATTGCATGTATTGTTTGTGATATGTGGTGTCATCTTGCCTGTGCTGATGTTAACAAAGAGCAAATCAAGGCCATTAAAGACAATAATAATATTGGTTTTGTTTGTGTAACATGAATGAATGAATGAATCGAAACTTCAACCAGATGATGCAACAACTATCCGCCAACATTTCTGAGCTCAAAGGGACTTGGACTCTTTATATGTGAACTGTAACGATACCTCAACCATTGTCTCAAGACTAGAGGTTGAAAACAACATTCTTCACAAAAGAATTAATCGAAATGACATCATTGTTGATGGCATGTTACATACGGCAGTTCCCATCACCACTTTTGCCAAATTCCTTAATGTTACGATCTCTGAGAATGACATCCAACAGCACTGTTTTGTTAACAAAAGGAAGAAAATTGTGTTCAAGCTACATTCTGCAACAGTCAAGAGTGCAATTATGGCCAACTATTTTAAAGCTAGGAACCTAAAGCTGTCTGATTTTGCAAGTGGCACGGATGATGCGGGTGCTTCTGGAGGTGATATCCACAGTAGAGTCTACATCAATGATAACCTCACTCCGATGGAACGCAAACTAAACTTTTTTTTGTCGCAACTTGAAAAAAACTCATGTTATCCAATCATTTCGTCTATTGTACAGTGACACCCCTAAAGATAAGGTCGTTATGCCAGATGGATTAACTAAAACGTATCTCTTCGGCGAGTGTTTTGCAGAATTTGGGCGTAGGCCTAGTAATCTATAACAGTTGTAGTTTTTATTATATTATTTTTTTTATCGTCAATTTAAAAATGATATCTTTTTTCACGCTTTATTTTTGATATTATCATTTAAATATAATCTTACTTAGTTTTATTATCATTTCTTTTATTTTTTAAATCATTTACATACTTACATACGTATTTTGACTACCTTTTCAACTATAATTTTAATAGTAACTGATGAATCCCTCTGTTAACTTAGGTCATGTTATTTGTAATAATGATTATATTCTTAATAACTTACTTAACAAGGAACATTGTTTCAACATTGGACATATGAATGTTCAAAGTATAAAACCATCATTTCATTCCGCTAAATTTGACGAGTTCAAAAATATTTTCTCTGGGAACGTTTTTGATGCTGTAGGAGTTACAGAGATATGGCTTAAATCTTGGGTGGCATACTCAGCTACTCGTATCCCGGGATATAGAGTATTCAGGCTAGATAGATCTGATTATATTAGAGGTGGTGGTGTTGCTATCTATCTGAAGATTAGTATTAAAGCTAAAATTTTGGTTGAGGTTTCTGATCCTGACGTCATTGAATGTTTGTTTTTAGAAGTTTCTTTTGGATTGAATAGAATGTTGTTAGGTGTTGTGTATTTACCACATGGACGTACTGCTGATCACACCTTGGATGATTTATCCTGCCGCTATGAACACGTTGCAATTATGGGGGACTTTAACCTCAATCTATTTGACCCTGTTAAAGCTGGTATCGTTAGAAATTTTTGTAGTGCCCATAATTTAACTTATAGCCACAATTCCTTGCCTACTCATCATGACCTTAGATCTAACTCTTTTTCACTTATTGATTATTTTATGTTGAGTAATCATGCTTCTACTTCTTTTTCGGGACAATTTCAGTCGCCACATATTTCGAAACATGCTTTTGTTTGCTTAAGTCTTGAATTCTCTGTACCCAAGAATTTAGCCTCTATTGAATATAGAGATTACAACAATATTGATTTTCAACTTCTTGAAAGTAGTTTTTTGCGACAGATTTTAGCCCCATTTATCATACTGCTGATGTTAATCTGCAGATCTATATTCTTAACCACAATTTATCTGAGCTTTTTTCGTGTGTTCCAAGTAGGCGTAGAGCATCAGACATAATACCAACTACATGGATACGGGGCAGGTAAAATCAGCCCAATATCTTCGCGACCTTGCTTATCGTGCTTTCTGTGAATGTAACTCTGAAGTAAATTGGTCCGTATATTGCAAATATCGTAATCGTGTCAATAATGTGATTAGAAAAGAGAAGAGAGTATAAGGAGATTTAACAACTTTGATATCACCTCTACTTGGAAAATACTCAACGATATTGGTGTGCGTGGTGCTGCTAACGAATCGGATATATCAGAAAATCCTCAAATCTTGAATGACGCCTTTATTGCCAACCAATCCAATGACTTTTGTCCTTTGAATGTTTTGTCCGATCCTGGTATGTTTTCATTCACTACTTTTTCTCAAATTGATCTTATTGAGGTTTTCTCTCGTGTTAAAACAAATGCGATAGGCGTTGACAATATATCAATAAAATTTTTAAAAATATTGTACCCATACCTTGAAAAACACCTATTACACATTTTTAACACTATAGTAATGACGTCATCGTTTCCCAATATCTGGAAGACGGCCAAGGTTATACCCGTTAGAAAGAAGGCTGGTATTGGCCCTGATTGTTTTCGGCCAATCAGCATTCTGCCATGCCTTTCGAAAATCTTCGAGCACATGATTGCCAATCAGATGAACAACAATTTAAATGAAAATAGACTGTTGAGATCTCGACCGCAAATATTCCTACTGGGTCATTCGCAAAAGTATAATTGCATTTTTACAAAAAATCATTATCAAATGCAGTTAAACATGCAGCCACAAAAAAATATGTACATACCGCTACGCGCGACAAGCATTAAAACTCTATGTAAAAAAAACGCAGTTTTGTGAACCATGTTTCATGCAAACACACTACAAAATTTATTATTGAAGAGATTTTTTTTCTTTGTAATCATTGACTTACTGACTTGTATTTTAAGTCTTAAGTGAATAAGAGGAATTTATTAGTTAACTTGAAATCAATAAAATTATAATTAAACTGAGTAAATCTATAATAGTTGATTTTTTTATTTAACAAGAATCGTCGTATTTTGCATTGCACTAAAGGACAAAAAAAGGCTTTTGTCCTCAACAAGGTCCTTCGAACCGGATTATATCGTTAGTCCGGAATCTTCAATCTTAGGTATTATCACTGTAATGAATAATGGCAACTAAAGATCACTTACAGGAACAAACTCCTCCATCTGTTGGCGATGGTATCGGGCAAATTCATGTCAAGGAGTTGCAACGCAATAGTCTACTTACTCGAATATTGGAAGAAGTGCAGGTCATTTCAAATTACGCCACTTTTTCAATCCATCAATTAGAGGTCAAACTTTCATTATTAGAACGGCAGTTAGAATCTTTCGAAAAGATTCAAGGCCAACTAGAATCTCTAGACGAGTCGCAATTTGAGCAAAACCATCGGTTGCAGTTTGAAGATGCCTATTTTAATTTAAAATCAGAGATTCTGGAGCGCCTAGCGATACAAAAGTTAAACACAAATGAACCTTCTATGACAAGTACACAACACGCAACAAATGTATTACAACAGTCACCAAGGCCTTATTTACCAACATTACAACTTTCAAAATTTAATGGAAACTACAATGACTGGACAGAGTTCTACAATATGTTTTGTATTTTGGTTCACAATAACTCTGACTTATCACCAGTATCCAAATTTCAATATCTTCGATCCTGTCTAACTGGGAATGCATCTAAACTTATTCAGTCATTAGATTTCACCCCTGAAAACTACGAACAAGCTTTACATATTCTAAAGTCGAGGTATGACAACAAGAGATTAATATTTCAGTCTCATATAGAAGGTATTTTTACCATAAAGGAATTTACAAAGCCAAACATTAATGTTGTAAGAGATTTAATTGACTCAGTCAATGCAAACCTTCGTGCCTTGCAATCAATCGCCACTAAAGATCAAATTTCAGATGGCATTATTTTGCACATGTTAACCTCAAAACTTGATACGGAGACCCAATCAAAATGGGAAGAAGAACTTTTTGCAAATTCTAACAATAACACTGCCTCAGACTCACTTTCTCTTCCAACGTGGAACGATATTTCATTTTTTTTAGAGAAAAGATGTAAAACCTTAGAAATTGTCGCTAAAACATCTTCAAAAACAGATGCACAGCAGGGGCGCTTGATAAATTGTATCAATTCGTCCACAACCAAGAAACGTCCAATATCATCATTCCTCGCCACGAATCAAACACCAAGGTGCAGCTTTTGCAACAGCACTCCCAATCATAATGTTTTTCGTTGTAATAAATTTATTGAAATGTCTGCACTAGAAAGATTTCGCACCGTTAAGCAGCTAAAACTATGTATAAACTGCTTAGGATCCAACCACATAGCCAGCGCATGTCCATCAAATAACAGATGTCAGCATTGTAAGGCATCACACCATACACTTTTGCATAAGGACAGAAGTCAACAACATTCATCTGCAAGCGGCGCTCAGTGCACAACAGCAACATCCAATGTAATAGAGTCACCAGTGTCACTGCAAGTTTCAGAAGAAAGTAGCCAGGTAATTTTGGGTACAGCCAGGGTGGAACTACAAGCTTCAAATGGTAGATCCATTTTGGTACGTGCATTGTTAGACTCTGGATCCCAACTAAATTTCGTAACAGAAAAGGTAGCACAATACTTACTTGTTCACCGCGAACGAGTAAACATTGAAATCACAGGTATTGCGTGCCAATCATACGGCGCCTTTAGCAACTGCTCACTGTTAATTCGATCATCTACAAATGAGTTTTCCACACTAATAAAAGCAATTGTAATTCCATCCATAACATCGTATCAACCGCAATCAACTGTAGATATTACCGGATTCAATGTACCACAAAATATCAAACTGGCAGACCAACAGTTCTATAAGCCTGGACCCATAGATTTGCTTATTGGAGCGGGACTCTTTTATGACTTGTTAATGGTTGGCCAAATTAAATCAGAGAAAATGCCTATATTGCAAAAAACCACCCTAGGTTGGATTGTCACAGGCACAAATGTCAACAATAAAGAAATGGAAACAAAATATGAAGAATTACAAAACACACCACAAACGTCATTATGTGTCACATCGTCTTCATTTAATCCACCACCGTTAACAAAACACATAGAAAATAAAACAAACCCACCGCCCAGGCCTTTTTTTACTTTCACTTGTTTGCTTAACTCAAAAAAACCAGTTTATTCGTCGTTAAATGCATCATGTGAGCCTTTATTAGAAAAAATGTTAGAAAAATTTTGGAAAATTGAAGAGCCTAGTTACGAAACCACACAAACAGCCGAAGAGGAGGAATGTGAACGATTTTTCGAAAAAACTACAAGGAGATGTCCGATTACAAATAAATTCATAGTGAAGCTTCCCTTTAAGAAGAATCCAGCAGAACTTGGATCATCAACCCATATTGCTACCAAAAGGTTTTATTCATTGAAAAAACGATGGGCAGCTAACGAGAAAATGCAAAAAGACTACTCTGCTTTTATTCAGGAGTACATTTCGTTGAAACACATGGAAAAGGTAGCATCTAGTGTAAGTTCAAATTTCAACTACATTCCACACCATTGTGTGATCAAGCCAGACAGTACAACAACAAGACTGAGAGTTGTTTTCGATGGCTCATGCCCTACGTCCAGTGGATTGTCATTAAATAATATCTTCCTTGTGGGCCCAACACTACAGGAAGACATTTTCTCCATTTTGTTAAGATTTCGCTTTCACAAGTTTGTACTGGTAGCTGATATAGCCAAAATGTACAGACAAGTTTTAGTAAATGAGAATGATGTACAGTGGCAAAGTATTGTTTGGAGAAATAGTCCAAATGACCCCCTCTCAACATATGTTTTAAAAACTGTCACATATGGTACCAGCAGTGCGCCATACTTAGCCGTAAAGTGCCTACAAACTTTGGCAAAGGAGGGTGTATCATCCTATCCAGTAGGCTCCAAGGTAACACTGCACGACTTTTATGTAGACAACTTGATGACTGGAGGCAATAGCATCGATGAAGTGTTAGAAATTAAACGCCAGGTTGTTCAGTTATTGAAGAGTGGTGGTTTTCCACTCCGAAAATTTGCTGCTAACGCTGAAGAAATATTAGTTGATGTTCCAATAACTGAGCGCGAGGAAATTGTAAGGGTCAACGGGTCAGAATATATTAAGACGCTGGGTCTTAAGTGGTCGCCTAATCAGGACACTTTTGGTTATTTATTCAACCCGCATCAAGTTTCTTCTAGTAAAATCACAAAACGAACGATTTTGTCGCATATGGCCAAGGTATTTGATCCTCTTGGTCTAATAAACCCCACAGTTGTTAAGTGTAAGCTGTTGCTACAACGCATTTGGTCATTAAAACTTCACTGGGATGAATCAGTACCACAAGATATTATTATGGAGTGGACAGAAATCCAAAATCAACTGAAGATGATTTCAAAAATTATCTTGCCCAGGTATGTTAGTTTTAATATTTACACTAATATACACGCATTTGCAGACGCTAGTTGCAAGGCCTACGGAGCATGTGTATATGCCGTCACATATTCCCCGAATGGGACATGTTCTTCACTATTGTGTTCTAAATCGCGCGTTGCACCCCTTAAATCTGTCACTCTTCCCAGGTTAGAGCTGTGCGCATCTTTACTTTCAACTCAACTTTTAATGTCAGCTTTAAAAATGTTACCATATAGACCTCAAAAAATCATATGTTGGTCTGATTCAACAATTACTTTATGTTGGCTAATGGGAGACTCAAAACGTTGGAAACCGTTTGTGAAACATAGAGTAGAAAAAATTAAGCAGAATGTACCATCTGCTAATTGGCGCCACATTCCATCAGAACTAAATCCAGCGGACATTTTGTCACGAGGGGCAAATCCTTACAACTTAGTGGACAACAAGCTTTGGTTCCATGGACCAGAATTTTTATTAGAGGACGAGTCTTCATGGCCGACAACAATCCATAACCACTCAGATGAAACGAATTGTGAACTGCGACAAACTTGTTTAACTGCAACAAAAACCTCAAATAAAAGGGAAATTGATTTATTGCACAACCATAAACACATAAATAATTATGAAAAGTTATTGAGAATCTTCGTCTATGTTTCGCGCTATGCTTTTTCTATAATTCACAGGACATATCCAAAAACCAATCCGATCGAATCCCAGGAACTGAAAAAGTCACTTGAATTTATCTGTCGTTTAATTCAAAACCAATCGTTTAAAAAAGAGTTACTATGTCTTAAACGTAATCAACAAATCCATCGCCAATCGAAATTATTTATGTTATCACCATTTTGTCACAATGACTTGATACGAGTAGGCGGCCGACTGCAAAAATCTAATTTGCCGTTTCCCGTGAAACATCCCATAGTATTACCGTCATCACACGAATTTGTTCATACCATTATTCGTTACTACCACTGCAAAAATTTTCATGCAGGAGTACAAACTCTAAACAACATACTTCGTGAAAGCTTGTGGATACTCAAAGCTAAACAAACAATAAGGCACGTTATACACAATTGTGTATCTTGTTATAGATTTCGTGCTGTAACAGAACAGCAGATCATGGGAACACTGCCAACAGAGCGAGTAAATCAGTCTTATCCATTTGCTATATCTGGTGTTGACTACTGTGGCCCATTTTACGTGACACAGCAAGTGCGGGGGAGAAAACCTATTAAGGTATACTTGGCAGTATTTATATGCTTCTCTGTCAAGGCGGTTCATCTTGAACTCGTACCGGACTTAACAACGAATGCCTTCATCGCAGCATTGAAACGATTTATAGCTAGAAGGGGACGGTGTTCTATAATTTTTTCTGATAATGCAACCAACTTCATAGGCGCCAACAGGGAGCTCAAAGAACTACTACGTCATTTTTTGTCAGAACAACACAACACATTAGTATTTGAATCCTGTCGTGAGGAAGGTATAGAGTGGAAGTTTATACCACCACGATCGCCACACTTTGGTGGATTATGGGAGAGTGCAGTCAAACAAGCAAAACACTACTTAAGAAGAGCAATTGGCACCCATGTACTCACATTTGATGAGCTCTACACCATATGCTGTCAAGCCGAAGCTATTATTAATAGCAGACCGCTAACTCCACTGTCTAACGATGCAAATGACTTACGTCCACTCACTCCTTCGCATTTCTTGATAGGTCGACCTCTTAATACAATTTTGGAGCCATCGCTCTCTAGCGTTAATCCAGCATCACTTAAAAAATACCACATTTTAAAATGGATTCATCAAGAGTTTTGGGATCGATGGCGTAACGAGTACCTAAAAACTTTGCAACAAAGAACAAAATGGAAGACACTTCATACCAACCTTAAAAAAAATGATTTAGTTTTAATAAAAGAAGACTCAACGCCCCCCTTAAAATGGCCACTTGGTCGAGTAATCGATACATTTCCCGGAGATGACGGTCTAGTGCGCGTTGTGTCAGTCAAAACATCGGAGGGAATTTTCAAAAGAGCTATAGCTAAACTATGCAAACTGCCAATTGAAACGAAACAAGAGTTGGAAACTTCGCTTCCAAGGGCGGGAGAATGTTGAGATCTCGACCGCAAATATTCCTACTGGGTCATTCGCAAAAGTATAATTGCATTTTTACAAAAAATCATTATCAAATGCAGTTAAACATGCAGCCACAAAAAAATATGTACATACCGCTACGCGCGACAAGCATTAAAACTCTATGTAAAAAAAACGCAGTTTTGTGAACCATGTTTCATGCAAACACACTACAAAATTTATTATTGAAGAGATTTTTTTTCTTTGTAATCATTGACTTACTGACTTGTATTTTAAGTCTTAAGTGAATAAGAGGAATTTATTAGTTAACTTGAAATCAATAAAATTATAATTAAACTGAGTAAATCTATAATAGTTGATTTTTTTATTTAACAAGAATCGTCGTATTTTGCATTGCACTAAAGGACAAAAAAAGGCTTTTGTCCTCAACATAGACTTTTAAGCGCTTGTCACTATGGCTTTCGTCAAAATCATAGTACTACCACTCTTTTATTAACTTTGAGTGACAGGATCAGAAATAGTCTAAATAGTCAGGGAATTGGTATTTTAATTGCTTTGGATTTATCTAAAGCTTTCGATAGTATTAATCATAACAATTTAGTCAATAAGCTTCATGCATTAACACATTCACCATAGCAGGCTACATGGCTACACGACTACAAGCGCCACTGGCAACAAATGTTGCCTAGTACCCAGCTACTTAATTATTTTGAAGACGGCAGCAGCACCATAAATTTATATTTCAGTGGTGCCGCTTTCAAATATTTCACATTTATAAAAATAAAATAGTTTATTCAAAAATATAAAAACAATTCAGTTTATTTCTTTATATTCTTTTTTGCGATTTTTACTATTTATAGGTTTAGTAATTTCTTTAATAGTTTTAGCCATTTTTCGCTAACCTCCGATTTTTTCGCGTTTTTTCACTTGTTTCCAATCTTTTTATATTTTCAATGACTTTCGCGATTTCTAATAAACTTTAGGACTTGCTTCCGACTTTGCAATTTCTCGCCAACTTTTGCAAACTTCGCTATAAAATCGACTTCTTACATGCTTTCAGCCTCCTAACAGTTTAGCCGATTTTTAAACAATATTAGGCTTTGTTATTACCTCGCTGTTAGTACGAATAAGTTTTTGCGAATTTTCGCCATTCCGCGATTTTTACCGAATTTTTTGCATTCCTTACAGTTTTAGCAATTTTTAATCCCTATTATGGCTTGTTTAAAATTTTGTAAATTTTCGCAATTTTTTGCATAGTTCGTGAAAAAATCGACTTTCTGCACGTTTTTAGTTTTCTACGAGTTTTGCTGATTTTTCAACAATATTAGACTTTGTTATCATCCCGCCATTAATACGTTTCTGCATATTTTCGTAATTTTCGCGATTTTTGCCGATTTTTTCGCATTCCTTAAAGTTTTAGCGATTTTGAATCAATATTATGGCTTGTTGGAAATTTTGCAAATTTTCGCGATTTTTGCAAAGTTTGCAATAAAAGCGACTCTTTGTGTGTTTTTTAACTTCCTAAAAGTTTTGAAGATTTTTACACATTATTAGAGTTTTTATCATCCCGCTGTTAGTAACGTTTTGCTTTTTTCTTAATTTTCGCAAATTTTTTGCATTCCTTTCATTTTTAGCGATTTTTAATCAATATTATGGCTTTTTTTTTATTTTGCAACTTATCGCGAATTATAACTTTTTTCGCTTTGCAAAAATATATTACTTTTGTGATTAACATTAAAATTTTGTAACTTTGTTTTTTATTTTGCAACAAAAAATATTTCTTGGCACTAATTTGATTTGCATATATGTTTTGCTATACGAGTATTGTCAACACTGTTTTTGGTTTGCAGCCATAAAAAATAGAAATTAGTTTAATTCGACTACAACGACAAATGTAGCACGGACAACAACCTGTAGCCTGTTGCCTTGTTGCCATCAAAATAATCATACTCATATAAAAATGTGTATTCTATTTTCACATTTTGTAGTCAGTATCTTGCTGTGGTGAATGTGTTTAATGCTTCACTCATTATTTAGATTTGGTAAGGCCTCATGTAAACTTATTACATCGTACCTTTCAGGAAGACAACAATTTGTATCTGTCAATGATAACTATTCATCTTTGTAGATATGTATTAGTGGTGTTCCTCAGGGATCTGTTTTAGACCCACTTTATTTATGCTCTACATGAATGATTTTATTGAGCTTTTTGGTATACCGTCTTCTGACATCTTTCTGTATGCTGATGACATTCATTTAGTCTTTTTTGGTGTAAATTAATTCCTCGATTGTTTCAACTTACGTGTTAATCACACATTAGATATTATTGAAGCATGGATGAAGAATAATTTCTTACAAATCAATGCCAACAAATCTAAAGCTATGTGTTTTGGTGTACGGAACAAGTCGCTGTTGAAGATAAAGCTGGGAAATAGTCATATTTGTATGGTTTATAACCTGTGTTGTTTGGGTGTTATTCTGGATGACAAGCTAAACTTTGGAAAACATATTAACTCTGTCAAATCGAAGATTTGTTTTGTTTTAAGGAGGTTATATAGCCTAGGTTGTTATCTCCCTATTGGCATTAGATTTTTGGTTGCAAATTCCCTACTTCTCTCAATTATTAACTACGGGTTTGAGGTTTACACAGCTACTAATCGCACTACTTTAAAAGAGGTAAATAGAATAGTTAATAGAATAGCTAGATATATTTTTGGAGTTAGAATGCGGGACCATATCTCCCCTTATGTTGAGCGTTTTCTTGGATTGTCATTTGCTAAGTATATTAAGCTAAGACTGCTAACTCTTTTTTTACAAAATAATCTATTTAAAACAACCTTTCTTACTTTACAGCAGCTTCGTGTTTTCGCTTTCTACTCGTTCTCCACAGATAATTATTAATCGAGTTTATAAAGCAACATACGAACACTCCTTTGTCGTCAGAATCGCGCGCATTTGGAATACTCTACCTAATAATCTTAAAGTCTTTACTCTCTCCCCTCCAAGAGCTAAATCTACTTTTAGAAACTTTTTCACATCCCTTTAAACAATGTTCCTTGTTAATTTGTAAATTCTGTTAATATTTTTTTTTTTTTTCATATACATATTTATTTATTGTATCTTCAAAAATGAACTAACAATAAGTAATCAAATCTTAAATCTAAATATAATTATTAGGCCCGACCAATATCGGACATAAGCTTAGTGATAGTTATAAATAATAAATAAGTAGTGATAATCAAAAAGAAGTATTTTTAAGCAGTCCCATCTGGAGTGTTGGGTATAAGAGCCCTTGTGTCCCTTTTTTTTAAGCGGATGTGTCCAGTAAAGCTCAAAATATTACGGGCAAGCGGATTAGGATGTGACTCGAGTTTTGTTAAATATTTGCCTGCGTATTTTGCAATTTCTTCACTCACTAGTGGCATATTTAAATCACGATGAATATTTGAATTTTTAACGTACCATGGAGCAGATGTTATCAAACGTAAAATTTTGTTTTGCCTTCGTTGGATTCTCTCGACATTTGAAGCTGAAGCAGTGCCCCACAGCTGAATTCCATAGCACCATATTGGCTTCAAAAGCGACTTGTATATCAAAAGTTTGCAGTCTAGGCTGAGTGTTGAATTTCTGCCAATTAACCAATATATTTGAGTCAATTTAAGTTTCATTTGGGTTAACTTAGAGTCAATATGATATTTCCATGTAAGCCTTCGATCAAGGTGTATTCCAAGGTATTTGACTTGAGAATGTTGAGGAATATTTTGATTGTTGATTCGAATGGGGGAACAGGTATCTTTTCTTAGGGTTAACGTTATATGAACACACTTTTGTTCATTGACTTTAATTCTCCATAAGTTCAACCATATTTCAAGCTGGGTAATGTGTGCTTGGAGATTGCGGGATGCCTCATCAGGATTTTTGTGAATACTCAAACAGGCTGTATCATCGGCAAATGTAGAAGTGTGGATGTTATTGCTCACAGGCATATCACAAGTATATATTAGATACAAGACTGGCCCCAGAATACTACCCTGTGGCACACCAGAAGATATAGATTCGGGTACACTCATGAAGTCTCCTTCCACAACGGTAAATGTCCTATCAACAATATAACTTTCCAAAAGCTTTTGTATATTTATTGGTAGGTATGTCTTCAATTTTAAAACTAGGCCTTTGTGCCATACTTTGTCAAATGCCTGAGAAACATCAATAAAAAGGGCAGAACAATACTTCTTTTCTTCAAAAGTCCTCCTTATAATTTGAACCAATCTATGCGTTTGCTCAATAGTGCTATGCTGACTTCTAAAGCCAAATTGATGGTCCGGGATGCACCCAGTATCAGCTAAAATTGTGGACAATTTAGTCATGAGCAGCTTTTCGAAAAGCTTTGAAATTGTTGAAAGTAAGCTTATAGGCCTATATGACTCAGCCTTGGTAAGATCTTTGCCTGGCTTTGGAATCATTTTAATCTTAGCAAGTTTCCAGTTATGTGGAAAATACTGCATTCGTAAAATGGCATTAAAAATAAATAGCAAGATTCTTATTGCAATATGAGGCAAGTTAATCAGCATCTTGTTACTAATGCCATCAATACCTGGAGGTTTCTTAGGGTCGAGTTCAGCAACTATTTTTTGTAGTTCACGCATCTTAAACCTTAAGGGACGAGGGGGTAGAGAGACTACACTCGGTAAATCGGCAGCACCCGTACATGAATTGGGAGTGAATACAGATTTTAAATGCTCAGAAAATAAGTTACCTTTCTCACTATCGCTTCTTGCCCAGCCTCCAGTCGAAGTACGCAATGGTGATTTGAGATCAACGGGTCTTTTAAGATTTCTAGTAGCGCGTCATAAAGAGTAATTAGATGTTGACGTTACATCAAGACCTTCTAAATACTTTTCCAGTAATGCAGTCTTTTCCGACGATAGCAGCTCTTTGAGTCGTTTAGTACATTCTTTAAGTCTGATTTTATTTAGGGGTGATCGGTGTTGTTGCCATTCTCTTCTAGCTCTCCTTTTTTCACATACAAGACGTTCAATTTCCGTAGAATAAATTCTATTAAAGCCAGTCTGCGGATAGGAAGTAGTAGCATGTTCAGCAGCCTGTTTAATATATTCGTTAAGGTTGGCAATATTAAATTCAATATCATCAGGTGATCTTAGCTGAATGTTTTCTACGCAGTGACTACTAATATATTTTTTGAATCCTAGCCAGTTGACCCTGTTAATCGTTTTCGCATATGAGTTAGTTAAATCATTCCTTAGTGGGTTGAAAATTGTAACTATTGTGGGAGAGTGATCGGAGGACAGATCTACAGAGCCCTCTACGTGAATTAAGTCCCTATGGATATTTTTCGTGACGCCAAAATCTATAACATCTGGAATTTTTCTTACGTCAGTAGGCCAGTAAGTAGGCTCCCCACTCGAAATGACATCTAAGCCCATTTTTGAAATTGTATTAAACAACGCTCTACCTCTAGGTGTAACAAGACGCGAGCCCCAGTACGTATGTTTTGCATTGTAGTCACCAGCTGCCATGAAACAAGATCCAAGCGATTTGTAGAACTTCTCATACTGATCTTCGGTAACTGAAAATCTGGGAGGTGAGTAAATTGATGATATCACGAAGTTCGCACAAAAATTTTCTACGAAAATATTCGTAGCTTGCATATATTCTTCACTAACGTTCTCAAGGATATAGTGCTTGAGTCTTGACTTAATTAGAATTGCTGATCCACCGCATGCTCTCCCTCTCGGGTCCTTTGAATCATATAGAGTGTAACCATTTATTTTAAAGCAGCTTCTCGAAGTCAAGTGAGTCTCAGAAACCATCATTATATCAATATTTTTTTCCGTGAGGAAGTGCTCAAGTTCATTTTTATGTTGGCGAATGCCGTTTGCGTTCCAGAAACATAGTTTTAACGTGTTCATGGTTTGTTGACTAATGCTTGAAGCAGAGTATTCTGCATTCTCAGCATTTCTTGCATCATGCTAGTCATATTTGTTGTAAAGTTGTTTATAGTTAGCACCAAATTCTCAATAGTAGCTTCAAGACGACTAAAGTTAAAGCTAGAGTTTGCATTCGTTGAATTACTTGGCGGTGGAACATTTTGTGTGGGAATAGAACTAGTCTTAGCAGCATCGGCATACGATACACGTGAATTAACTAGTTGGCTAGTTTGAGGCAGAGTGGCGCTATAAGCATTTGCTGATTGAACTGGAGCTAATTTAGATTTTTGACCCATAGCCTGTTTAACGAAAGAATATACACGGCATCCTCTGTAATTAGCGGTGTGATTTTCTCCACAATTACTGCATTTTTTTTCAGCTTGTACTTTTGGTTTGGTACAGTTAGCAGTACCATGCAATTCACCGCAGATAACACAAACTGTAGGTAATTTGCAGTAGGTTTCTGTGTGGCCATATTCTTGGCAATTATGGCACTGTACGGGACCTGAACTCTTACGTGGCTCTTCAACTGTGATTTTTCGGTGTAAAAGGTATTTTAGACTATAAATTGGGTGCGTCTCATTTTTCTTTAACTGTATATCATTCGGCTCCAGTTCAACACGAAATAGAGGCTGGGGAATCTTCTCTCTATTGATTATATTGGTAACAATTTTTACTTTAAATCCTTGTTCGATAAGTGCACATTTTACTTCTTCAGGCTCAACATATGAATCTATGCCCTTTAATACTATTTGTAGGCCTTTAGCACTCTTAAGTTGATATGTATAAAAATTTGTTTTATTTTTTTCAAACTCACTAACAATTTTTCGGAAATCTTTTTCATCATATATTTGGATTTTAGTTTCATCAATATTACCTCGTTTAATTGGAATGATGTGAAAAGTATTTTCACCAATGGTCGACAGTAGATTTTTTAGAAGCGCGTTTGAATTTTTTTCTCTCAGATAAATAGGTGGTGGCTTAAAAGACTTTTGCGATGATGCAGCGGGCTTGTCGGTTTTGTCTTGCAATAATGAAAAACGATTTTGACGATTGATAGAAGATGTGCTGTTATCCCTAGACATCTTTGGGGCGGATCCAATTTTAGTAGAATTTGGGCTTCGCCCGCGCTTTAAAATGGTTATATATCTGTCCATTCCTACTTGTACCTTTGGTTTTGTACTACTGTTGTCTTCAGTAACAACTTGTTTAATTGTTGACCACGAGCCCGAAGCGGATGATATCGCTGAGTTAAATGTAGAAGTACTAGGCAATAATGTCAACGATTCACTAGTTGGCATTGGACAAAGCGAAGTTGATCGCTGACGAAACTGTGGTTTTGCCGTTAGTAAAAGTCTATTATCAGATTTTTGATTTTTATTAAGAGCTTCAGAACTCACAGCAAGTCTATTATCAGATTTTTTATTTTTATTGTTATCATTATGAGCATCAAAACTCACAGTAAAATAGGCATTTCTGCCGTTAGAACTCACTTCACTATTTTTTTCCTCTGGGGTACTCATAAAGAGTATTCCTCAAGGGTATTTTGTATGTTTTTTTGTTTACGGTTTTTTTTTATTTTTGTTATTTCTATATGTAAAAATATTATCAAAGCAAAAAAATGCTTATTTATCAAAGTTAATATGTACTACGAATATTTTTTGTATGCTTTTTTTTTGTTTAGTTTGTATATAAGAAAAATTCCGCTATTACGTCTGTTCACTATGAAGGTACAACGAGAACTTGATTCTGTTAATATGTAAATATTTTTTTTCCTCTCTTTACACGTTTGTAATTATAATCTATTCTACATGCATATATACTAACTGGTAAACACTATTTTTACACTTTTGTACTTTTATCTACATTTAATGTATTCATATTTTTGTTTGTACTTTTTTTTTAAATCTCTTATTTAATGATTCCAATTATTTAAATTGATCATGTATTCTATAAATTCCTTAATATCAAATTATATATATTTAAACTTTTTTCTTCTTCTGTTTTGAATTTTATTGAATTCTATTATTTTGTAAATTTTTTTTATATACTAATAACCATATATGGCCCAAAAGGGCTCGGTTAAATCAATAAATAAATAAATGAAATAATGGTGAGAAACGCATGAAAAACTATTAAAAAAATAGGGAAAACCACCGTTTTAGGGAGCCTACGGGCATACTACGGACACACCTAAGTGGCAAGTCCATCCGTAAAGTTCTGAAAGCCAACAATTCTAACGGCAGCGTAGCTAGAAAAAAACGTTGATTTCGGAAGTTAATAGACAGAAGCGTTAGTTATATGCTGAACTACATAAATTTCAGACTTCTAATTTCGGGAACACGATAGTATTTAGCGACAAAAGTAAATTTATAATTTTTGGGTCAGATAGACGGCTTATGGTGCGGCGCAAGCCAAATAAATCACTAACTTTTAAGAATATAAGGCCAACAGTAAAACATGGTGGTGGTTCTCTCATGGTGTGGGGCTGTACGTCGGCACTAGGAACAGGAAAGTTGGTGTTTATATAAAGTACAATAGATAAACATCTATAGCTGTCCACTATTAAAAAAAACCTACATGCCAGTGCTGAACACATGGATCAATATATCAATGGGTATTACTTCCAACATGACAACGACCAAAACATATTTATAATACCAACCATCTGCCAATTAAACCACAAAGTCTCGACATGAGTCCTATTGAAAATCTTTGGGCTTATTTGGAAAAAAAAAGTCCGGGAAAGTAGCATTTTATCAAAAGTATGCTCAGGGCGAGTATTGGAAGAAGAAATGTATAAAAAAGTACTTAAAAATTTCCGAAATTTAGTGGAATCTATGCTAGGACGTCTGCAAGTGGTCATATCTAACAATGAATATCACACAAAACATTAAAACATAATATGCTGCTTTAATAATGAAAAATCTGTGTAAAAAATCCAAAAAGCAAAATACTTTTGTGACCTGATAAATAAGCGATTTTTTCATTATTTGAAGGTTAGCCGCGAATAACGTTTTAAGTGACAAAATAATAATTTTTCAGGAGAGCCAATAAACGTATTTTGAAGCGATTGCTTTTTTCGTTAAATTTTTTTTAGCTTATTGAAAATAATGATAACTTGCATTAGCTTTTCTTTTTTTCTCTGCTACATTTATCAATTATTTTCGACAATTTCGTTTGAATGATTTTATTAGTTACTTAAAAAGTTTTGGACTGACTGACCGATTTGTAATTGTATTTTGACGGCGATAAGATGCATAATTTTTAATGGTTTTATATTTGAACAACACAAGAGAGTTATGTTAATGGTAATCTGTGAAAAAACTGGTTTTTTAAAAATTTTCTTTTACAACGTTATTCGCGGCTGTTCATAAAATAATTTTTTTTTTAATTTTAATTAAAGTATTTGTAGTTAAGACTTCTCTTATTTAACCTTCATATACCCGCGCGTTCATGATACCGACAAAACGATTTTTTTAAAATTATCGATTTTGATGGCTTATTTGTTAAGAACTAAAAATCAATAAAATAAGTGAATACATATTTAATGCGTGATTTTATTTTTTTATTATATCATTGAGATTAAAAAAGAATCTTTTGTTTTTTAGTTTTGTTTCAAAAAACTATTATTTCATCTCATACAAACTTTCGGTCTGTGAGACCGTGCGCGGGTACGTGTTATAAAAATTAGCGCGGCTATAGGAAGGTTAATATGTAAAAAAATAAACATGAATTTTTCAAAGAAGACATTTTTATATTGCATTCATTTTGCAAATTTGTCGAGATTTACATAAGCAAAATATTTCTGTGAGTAACTGTACTCGTAAGTTAAATAAAACAAACAAAATCCAGCAAATTCCTGTGTATTGAAAGTTTTGATATTTTAATTCATTAATTTAAGAAAATATACTAAAAGCATAAGTACTTCCAACCACAGAATATGAATAGTCTATGCTTACATCTTAAAAAAAAATTATTCATTGCTAGATGTTTACACATCTCCCGTCTTTTTGTAATAGCAGGTGCATGATACAATAATACAGGTAACCGCGAAGCGCCAGCTGTTTTGCTTGTTTCATGATGTGATCTGCCAAATGGTGCTTATGTTTTACCAACACACGCGCACAACGCCTATTAAAACTGTATTAATCAGTGCTGCCGAATCGCGGGTAATTACCCGAATCAGGTGTAATTTTTATGTGCATGTGTAGCGCGTGGGTAATTGCTCTCAGGTGTAGTTCACGGGTAATTTGAAATTCTTTTGTTTTATATAATAAATATATATATAATATAATAAAATATATGAAGTTTGTATCAGACTTTTATGAAATAAAATAATTATCAAAAACATATTGTTTGTTGTGTGTTCAGCTGATATATATCGAGAGCCTATATTCAAAATACGTCAACTCAAAAAAGCTAACTTTTCAGTAAAGCGAAAAAACTAGTTAATTCGCTCATTATTGTAGAAATAAATGATGCGCTATAAATATGCTTGCTAATTTATAGGTCTGCAAAAAAAGAATTATTTTGCATGTGGTTTTGCTTATTGTTTTGAGATACGAGTAGCATAGTTTAGTTGATTAAAAAAATATTTTTTTTGAGTTAGCATATTTTGTCGGAAAAAATATAATTTTTTTGAATTTATTTATTAACCCCGACCAAAAAAAGGGGTGTTATAAGTTTGTAGTGTGTGTTTGTGCATCTGTGTGTCTGTCCGTGTCCACGTACATTCCAAACGGCTGGACCGCTTTTAATTTAGTTTTTTCTGTTTGAAAGATGACTTGATCGAGAAGGTTCTTAACTATGTTTGAAGAAAATCGGTCCAGCCGTTTAGAAGATATCAGATCTTTTCTAGATATATCGGGGGTTTTTAAAATTTTTAATTTTTGTTATTTTTTAATCAATTTGTGAAATCTTTTACTCAATACTAGATATAATATAATAATATAATAGCTACAAGAGAAAACCTAAAATACCATACAAATTATAACTTAAGTCTGACTGAAAGCCTCTTGGAAGAGGTGGTCAGCCTTGGCACTCTATAACTCAATCACTATTGTAGCAAGGTCACTCCAAATTTTCAATTTCGAAAGCTTATATCGTGTATTACAGTACCTCACTTACTGTAATACACTGTGTCATAATATAATTGCATTGCAACACAGTTCATTGTAATAATTAACAAAACGCTTACTTTATTAAATTTAAATGACACATTTTTATTTTCATTACAAAATTGTGTTCTTATAGATGGCCAGCAAAAGTAAAGACATAAAGAAACATAAAAATAGTAAAATATAAAATAGTATATAAGTAGAGTAAAATATTCAATAAATCAGAATTTAATTTGTAAACGCAATCCGGCAATAACTTGCCTTGTTTTCAATTATATTCTCTAATCTTTTGGCACCTCTTTTGAACGCCTACTGATTGAGCTGGTCTCCCTGACAGCTGTATAAGCTAACCAAGGGACTATAGGGCAAATCTACTACAAACACTACTACACGCTAGGACTAACCTTTACATCCTGTTAGTTTAACCTTTACACGGTCCATACATAACATTTCTATTTGATTGACAGTTTAAAAGTTATACATATATTACCAATTTTTTTTATCGGCCCCGCTATGTACTAATATGTTAAAAGTGACCATATCTCAAAAACTAGCCACATGATATCTAAATCCTTACTTGATTCGTGTTCAGCATGCCAAATGCAATAAGAAATGAGATATATTTATAATAAACAATTTTTTTTACATTTTGGAAATTTACATAAAAGTTAGCCTTTATTCTCACCAAAAAAATTATACTTTCAGAAAGCAAAATAAATAAAATTATACAAATCAAGAAAAAAATAATTTTTTGATTCGAAATTTATATTACAGATGTATATTACAAAGGAGAGCCTTTTGCCATCGGAAACTCATTTTGATAAAATTTGAGATGACGTATTTTGAATATACACTCTCGATATGTTGTATTTCATTGGGGCTGATAGCAAATCATAAGTAGACCTTAAACAAAACTTTTGAAATGTGTCAAATATTTATTTTAATATTCGGTGTAATTCCGTTGAAATCGGGTAATTTTGGCTCATACGAGGTGTAATTTTGAATATATATTTTGGTAACACTGGTACTAATACAAACATGCTTTGCAAGGCCAAGAGAAAACGCAAGTACATGTATATTGTTTTCTCTTGGTTGTCTCTATTGTCAATCACAGAACAGCAATAATGCATTAAACACATTCACAACAGCAGGCTACATGGCTACACGACTACAAGTGCCGCTGGCAACAAATGTTGCCTAGTAGCCAGCTACTTAATTATTTTCTACTTTTTTCGCTTTGCAAAAATATATTACTTTTGTGATTAACATTAAAATTTTGAAACTTTGTTTTTTATTTTGCAATAAAAAATATTTCTTGCAAATACTTTAATTAAAATTTAAAAAAAAAATTATTTTATGAAAAGCCGCGAATAACGTTGTAAAAGACAATTTTTAAAAAACCAGTTTTTTCACAGATTACCATTAACATAACTCTCTTGCGTTGTTCAAATATAAAACCATTAAAAATTATGCATCTTATCGCCGTCAAAATACAATTACAAATCGGCCAGTCAGTCCAAAACTTTGTAAGTAACTAATAAAATCATTCAAACGAAATTGTCGAAAATAATTGATAAATGTAGCAGAGAAAAAAAGAAAAGCTAATGCAAGTTATCATTATTTTCAATAAGCTAAAAAAATTTAACGAAAAAAGCAATCGCTTCAAAATACGTTTATTGGCTCTCCTGAAAAATTATTATTTTGTCACTTAAAACGTTATTCGCGGCTAACCTTCAAATAATGAAAAAATCGCTTATTTATCAGGTCACAAAAGTATTTTGCTTTTTGAATTTTTTACACAGATTTTTCATTATTAAAGCAGCATATTATGTTTTAATGTTTTGTGTGATATTCATTGTTAGATATGACCACTTGCAGACGTCCTAGCATAGATTCCACTAAATTTCGGAAATTTTTAAGTACTTTTTTATACATTTCTTCTTCCAATACTCGCCCTGTCTACTTTTGATAAAATGCTACTTTCCCGGACTTTTTTTCCAAATAAGCCCAAAGATTTTCAATAGGACTCATGTCGAGACTTTGTGGTTTAATTGGCAGATGTTTGGTATTATAAAATAGCCATAATTTTAATGTCCAGGAATATATGTTTTGGGTCGTTGTCATGTTGGAAGTAATACCCATTGATATATTGATCCATTTGTTCAGCACTGGCATGTAGGTTTTTTTAATAGTGGACAGCTATAGATGTTTATCTATTGTACTTTATATAAACACCAACTTTCCTGCTCCTAGTGCCGACGTACAGCCCCACACCATGAGAGAACCACCACCATGTTTTACTGTTGGCTTTTATTCTTAAAAGTTATGGCGTTTTCTTTTCTAAAAGAAAAGTGTAACATATATGTTACATGTAATTTGGCAACATTTTTAAATGCTCACCTGATTTTTAAGAAGTGTTGCATATTTTGGGTTTACAAAAGAACAATTTTCCAACAAGTTTCGGCATAAAACAATGACGAACTATAAAATGATTCATTTTTTTCATAGACAATAACAAAAACAGCTGTTAATATAATGCTGCACTCATGCCCCTTTAATGAAAATGAGTGTTGAACATGTAGCATTTTTCTTCTTTTTAAGGGCAACATCATGAGAAAAGAACGCGTTGATTTTTAAAATAATACATACTTTTCAGAAAAGAACACAAAGAAATGTAAAAGGCAGCATAAATGCAGCATATTGCTCAGAAAAGAAAACGCCATTAGTGATTTATTTGGCTTGCGCCGCACCATAAGCCGTCTATCTGACCCAAAAATTATAAATTTACTTTTGTCGCTAAATACTATCGTGTTCCCGAAATTAGAAGTCTGAAATTTATGTAGTTCAGCATATAACTAACGCCTCTTTCTATTAACTTCCGAAATCAACGTTTTTTTCTAGCTACGCTGCCGTTAGAATTGTTGGCTTTCAGAACTTTACGGATGGACTTGCCACTTAGGTGTGTCCGTAGTATACCCGTAGGGTACCCTTTAGCATTTCTGTAAGACTTGGAACATATAAACGGTGGTTTTCCCTATTTTTTTAATAGTTTTTCATGCGTTTCTCACCATTATTAGTTATTAGTTATATTAGTATATAAAAAAAATTTACAAAATAATAGAATTCAATAAAATTCAAAACAGAAGAAGAAAAAAGTTTAAATATATATAATTTGATATTAAGGAATTTATAGAATACATGATCAATTTAAATAATTAGAATCAATAAAGTACAAACAAAAATATGAATACATTAAATGTAGATAAAAGTACAAAAGTGTAAAAATAGTGTTTACCAGTTAGTATATATGCATGTAAAATAGATTATAATTACAAACGTGTAAAGAGAGGAAAAAAAATATTTACATATTAACAGAATTTACAAATTAACAGGGAACATTGTTTAAAGGGATGTGAAAAAGTTTCTAAAAGTAGATTTAGCTCTTGGAGGGGAGAGAGTAAAGACTTTAAGATAATTAGGTAGAGTATTCCAAATGCGCGCGATTCTGACGACAAAGGAGTGTTCGTATGTTGCTTTATAAACTCGATTAATAATTATCTGTGGAGAACGAGTAGACATCGAAAACACGAAGCTGCTGTAAAGTAAGAAAGGTTGTTTTAAATAGACAATTTTGTAAAAAAGAGTTAGCAGTCTTAGCTTAATATACTTAGCAAATGACAATCCAAGAAATCGCTCAACATAAGGGGAGATATTGCTTCCGATTTTGCAATTTCTCGCCAATTTTTGCAAACTTCGCTATAAAACCGACTTCTTGCATGCTTTCAGCCTCCTAACAGTTTATCCGATTTTTAAACAATACATATTAGGCTTTGTTATTACCTCGCTGTTAGCACGAATAAGTTTTTGCGAATTTTCGCCATTCCGCGATTTTTACTGAATTTTTTGCATTCCTTACAGTTTTAGCAATTTTTAATCCCTATTATGGCTTGTTTAAAATTTTGTAAATTTTCGCAATTTTTTTCATAGTTCGTGAAAAAATCGACTTTCTGCACGTTTTTAGTTTTCTACGAGTTTTGCTGATTTTCCAACAATATTAGACTTTGTTATCATCCCGCCGTTAATACGTTTCTGCATATTTTCGTAATTTTCGCGATTTTTGCCTATTTTTTCGCATTCCTTAAAGTTTTAGCGATTTTGAATCAATTATGGCTCGTTCTCGTTGTACCTTCATAGTGAACAGACGTAATAGCGGAATTTTTCTTACATACAAACTAAACAAAAAAAAAATCATACAAAAAATATTCGTAGTACATATTAAATTTGATAAATAAGCTTTTTTTGCTTTGCATATATTTTTATATATAGAAATAACAAAATCAAAAAAGAACCGTGAACAGGGGGGCGTACAGAGTACCCTTGAGGCATACTCTTTATGAGTACCCCAAAGGAAAAAAATAGTGAAGTGAGTTCTAACGGCAGAAATGCCTATTTTACTGTGAGTTTTGATGCTCATAATGATAACAATAAAAATAAAAAATCTGATAATAGACTTGCTGTGAGTTCTGAAGCTCTTAATAAAAATCAAAAATCTGATAAAAGACTTTTCCTAACGGCAAAACCACAGTTTCGTCAGCGATCAACTTCACTTTGTCCAATGCCAACTAGTGAATCGTTGATATTATTGCCTAGTACTTCTACATTTAACTCAGCGATATCACCCGCTTCGGGCTCGAGGTCATCACTTAACCAAGTTGTCACTGAAGATAAGATTAGCACAAAACCCAAAGTCCAAGTCGGAATGGACAGATATATCACAATTTTAAAGCGCGGGCGAAGCACAAATTCTTCAAAAACTTCATCGGTTCCCAAGATATCCAGGGAGAACGACGCCGCAGCAGTTAACCGTCAAAATCGTTTTTCAATATTGCAAGCAAATAGCGACCAAGATGCTGTTTCATCAAAAAAAACTTCCAAGCCACCACCAATATACCTGAGAATGCCCTTATTAAAAAATTAGTCTCGGCAGTTGGTGAGAACGCATTTCACGTTATTCCAATAAAACGTGGTAAAATTGATAAAACGAAACAAATTTTGATACTTATCAGCTTAAAAGTGCTAATGGTATGCATATCGTATTGAAGGGAATTGATGCTTATGTTAATCCCGACGAAATAAAAGATGCACTCAACATACAAGGATTTAAGGTAAAAAGTGTTACTAATATAATCAATAGAGAGAATATCCCCCAACCTCGTGTTGAACTGGAGCCAAATGATATACAGTTGAAAAAGAACGAGACACATCCAATTTATATCCTAAAATACCTTTTATACCGAAAAATTACAGTTGAAGAGCCACATAAACATTCAGGTCCCGTACAGTGCCACAATTGCCAAGAATTTGGTCATACAAAAACTTACTGCAATTTACCTACAGTTTGTGTTATCTGCGGTGAATTGCATGGTACTGATAGCTGCACGAAGCCAAAAGATCAAGCAGAAAAAAAAATGTAGTAATTGTTGAGCTAATCACACCGCTAACTACAGAGGATGCCCTGTATATTCTTTTGTTAAACATGCTATGGGTCAAAAACCTAAACTAGCTCCACCTCAAGCAGCAAACGCTTACTCCGCCACTCTTCCTCAAACAAGCCAACCAGTTAGTTCACGTGTATCGTATGCCGATGCTGCTAAGACTAGTTTTATTCCCACAAAAAATGTTCCACCGCCAAATAACTCAACGAATGCAAACTCAAGCTTTAACTTTAGTCGCCTTGAAGCTACTATTGAGAATCTGGTGCTAACTATTAATAGTTTCACAACAAATATGACTAGCATGATGCAAGAAATGCTGCGAATGCAGAATACACTGCTTCTGGCATTAATTAAGAACCAATGAACACGTTAAAAATATGTTTCTGGAACGCAAACGGCATTCGCCAACATAAAAATGAACTTGAGCACTTCCTCACGGAAAAAAATATTGATATAATGTTGGTCTCAGAGACTCATTTGACTTCGAGAAGCCTTTTTAAAATTTCTGGCTACACCTTATATGATTCAAAGGACCCGAGAGGAAGAGCATGCGGTGGATCAGCAATTCTAATAAAGTCTAGACTTAAACATTATATTATTGACAACATTTGTGAGGAATATCTACAAGCAACGAATATTTGTGTTGAAAATTTTTGCACAAATTTTGTGATATCATCGATTTACTCCCGTTCCAGATTCGCAATTACTGAGAATCAATACGAGGATTTCTATAAATCTCTTGGCCCTTGTTTCGTAGCAGCTGGCGACTATAATGCCAAACATACGTTCTGGGGTTCTCGTCATATTACACCCAGAGGTCGAGCATTGTTCAACACAATTTCAAAAATGGGCTTGGACGTCATTTCGAATGGGGAGCCTAGTTACTGGCCTACCGACATAAATAAAATTCCGGATGTTATAGATTTTGGCGTCATGAAAAACATTTCTAGAGAATCAATTAACGTTGAAGCTTCTTTAGATCTCTCGTCCGATCACTCTCCCACGATCGTTACAATCTGTAGCCCACAGAGAAGTGATTTACCTCACTCGTATGTGAAGATGATCAGTCGTGTAAATTGGCTGCGATTCAAAAAATATCTTAGTAGTCATTGCACGGAAAACATTACGCTAAAAACACCCGAGGATATTGAAGCTAACATCGCCAACATTAACAAACACAGGCTGCTGAACATGCTACTACCTCCCATCCGCAGACTGGATTTAATAAAATTTATTATACCGATATTGAACGTGCCTTATGTGAAAAAAGAGGAGCTAGAAGGGAATGGCAACAGCACAGATCACCACAACTTAAAATCAGATTTAAAGAGTGCACTAAACGACTCCAAGAGTTACTTGCAATTAAAAAAACTGCATCTCTTGAAAATAATCTGGAAGGTCTTGATGTCACACCAGCATCTAATTACTCTTTGTGGCGCGCTGCTAGAAAGCTGAAAACCCCCGTTGAGCTTAAACCACCTCTGCGCACATCTACCGGAGGTTGGGCAAGAAGCGATACTGAAAAAGGTAACATATTTGCTAATCATTTAAAATACGTATTTACCCCAAACACATGTACTGGTGTTGCTGATTTGCCAAGTGTAGTTGCTCTACCCCCGCGACCCGTAAAGTTTAAGATGCGTGATGTACAAAAACTAATTGCTGAACTTAATCCGAAGAAAGCTCCAGGTATTGACGGAATTAGTAACAAGATGCTGAAGAACTTGCCTCATATTGCAATAAGAATCCTGCTATTTATTTTTAATGCCATTTTGCGAATGCAGTATTTTCCACATAACTGGAAACTTGCCAAGATTAAAATGATTCCGAAGCCGGGCAAAGATCTTACCAATGGTGAGTCATATAGGCCTATAAGCTTACTATCAACAGTCTCAAAACTTTTCGAAAAGCTGCTCATGACTAAATTGTCCACAATTTTAACTGATAATGGGTGCATCCCGGACCATCAATTTGGCTTTAGAACAGCGTTGTCCACAAAGAGAAACAGCTTAAAAATGTGTGTGTAGTGGTGAGTGCACTGGGAGAAATTTGCTGGTAAATGTATTGAATAATGTTTTTGTATACAACATTTTTTATGTTTAATTAATAACATGAACTGAAGTATGAATGAAGCATTAAAAAAATTAAATAGTATATCCATGAAAAAGATTAAGTGGAAATAAAAAATAAGTTCAATTACGAATGATTGTTTTACGCCGCCCCTTTTTTGCTAAACCTAAGGCAATTAGGTATGTAGCCTTTAGTTGGCTGCATGTTTCGGTATTTGTATTGATTTTACAATCACGCAAAGCTTTATTATTTTTCAATTCCAAATTCTTTTTTAATTTTGTTATAAGCCTATCTCTGTCCTCCCCTGACAAACTACACAGTTCTAAATGGCGACTTTCATAATGACGCTTAAAACTGTATGCACTTATTTTTTTTAATTTTTGATTGCATACAAGGCACTCAGCTTCATTAAATATGTTTAGTGAAAATACAAATTTTTTCTCATAATATAGCTTCCACATTTCAAAATAATAAAAAATGGTTAATATGTAAACATAAAATTATTCCAAGTGTATTGAAATGCTGGAAAAAAATCATAAAAATACTCAATTGTTCTTCTCTTTTTCTCTAACTTGTAATCTCAACTGTGTATTTTGTTGTTGCATCATAACAAATCAAGCGACATCAACCTTCTCGCTTAAAATTTGGCATACAACTGAATAAAATTATAACTTTTGTACTCTTTGTAGTGCGCTTCGTCAACATTCCTGTTGTGTATGTGTAAATCGCGAAAAGTGTTCGGCCCCCGGGGGCATTGTGTGCGCATCATTGCTTTAGAAGTCAGCATAGCACTATTGAGCAAACGCATAGATTGGTTCAAGTTATAAGGAGGACTATTGAAGAAAAGAAGTATTGTTCTGCACTTTTTATTGATGTTTCTCAGGGATTTGACAAAGTATGGCACGAAGGCCTATTTTTATAATTAAAGACATATTTGCCAATAAATATAGAAAACCTTTTGGAAAGTTATATTGTTGATAGGAAGTTTACTGTTGTGGAAGGAGACTTCATAAGTGTGCCCGAATCTATATCTTTTGGTGTACCACAAGGTAGTATTCTGGGGCCAGTCTTGTATCTAATATATACTTGTGATATGCCTGTGAGCAATAACATCCACACTTCTACATTTGCCGATGATGCAGCCTGTATGAGTATGCACAAAAACCCTGATGAGGCATCCCGCAATCTCCAAGCTCACATTACCCAGCTTGAAAGATGGTTGAACTTATGGAGAATTAAAGTAAATGAACAAAAGTGTGTTCATATAACGTTTACCCTAAGAAAAGATAACTGTTCCCCCATTCGAATCAATAATCAAAATATTCCTCAACATTCTCAAGTGAAATACCTTGGCATACACCTTGATCGAAGCCTTACATGGCAACATCATATTGACGCTAAACTAATTCAAATGAAACTTAAGTTAACTCAAATACATACATTGGTTGATTGGCAGAAATTCAACACTCAGTCTAGACTGCAAACTTTTGATATACAGGTCGCTTTTGAAGTCAATATGGTGCTACGGAATTCAGCTATGGGGCACTGCTTCAGCTTCAAATGTGGATAGAACCCAACGACGGCAAAATAAAATTTTACGTTTGATAACAACGGCTCCATGGTACATCAAAAATTCAAATATACATCGAGATTTAAATATGCCACTAGTGAGTGAAGAAATTGCAAAATACGCAGGTAAATATTTAACAAAACTCGAGTCACATCCTAATCCGCTTGCTCGTAATATCTTGAACTTTACTGGACACATCCACTTAAAAAAGAGGGACACAAGGGCCCTAATACTCAGCACAACAAATGATACTTCTTGAAAATAATTATTGTGCTTAATACGAAATTTATGTATTATTAATTACTATCACTAAGTTTATGTCCGATACTGGTCGGGCCTAATAATTATATTTAGATTTAAGATTTGAATACTTACTGTTAGTTCATATTTGAAGATACAATAAATAAATATATGTGTGTATAAAAAAAAATATGGCTTGTTGAAAATGTTGCAAATTTTCGCGATTTTTGCAAAGTTCGCAATAAAAGCGACTCTGTGTGTTTTTTAACTTCCTAAAAGTTTTGAAGATTTTTACACATTATTAGAGTTTGTTATCATCCCGCTGTTAGTAACGTTTTCCTTTTTTTTAATTTTTTGCATTCCTTACAGTTTTAGCGATTTTTAATTAATCTTATGGGTTTTTTAAAATTTTGCAACTTTTTGCGAATTATAATTCTTTTCGTTTCGCAAAAATATATTACTTTTTTAATAAGCATTAAAATTTTATAACTTTCTTTTTTATTTTGCAATAAAAAATATTTCTTGGCACTAATTTGATTTGCATATGTATTTTGCAATATTGTCAACACTGTTTTTGGTTTGCAGCCATAAAAAATAGAAATTAGTTTAATTCGACTACAACGACAAATGTAGCACGGACAACAACTGTAGCCCGTTGCCTTGTCACCATCAAAATAATCATTCTCATATAAACATGTGTATTCTATTTTTGACATTTTGTAGTCGGTAGCTTGCTGTGGAAAATGTGTTTGTTGTAGATTTGCGGCTACCTGTATTATTGTATCATGAGCAGGTGCATGGCGAATTCACATAAGGTGATCCAATGCACATAAGGTGGTCTTATTTCACCAGCTGACATGCCTTCTCTGTTGTCAACTCAACCAAAACGTTTGACAGCAGGAAATTTTACACTAACATATATACAAGGCGACTACGGAGAGTTGCAAATTAATGCATTAAACACATTCACCACAGCAGGCTACACGAACACATGACTTCAAATGCCGCTAGCAGCATTTGTCGCCTCGTAGCCAGCTACTTAATTATTTTGGAGACGGCAGCAGCACCATCTGCAGCTGATATTCAAGTACAAATACATAGTTCAGTATTGCCACTTTCATATATTTTGCATTTATAAAAATTAATTTTTTTTTTTAAATGTACTTATTTCACATAAAAGTACAATAATGAATCAATTTATTCTTTACATCAATTTTTGAATATTGTTTCTAGTAAATAGTATGAAATAATTGTACGATATCATTCATTCACCATTTTGTATTATACTGGTAGCACTGCATTTGCTCATTGTAGCCAGAGAAATAGAAATTAGTTTAAAGTTGGCGACAGCTACAACGGTGGTCGTGCAGTCGTGTAGCCTGCTGTCGTTAAAATAATTGTTACCATAAGAATGTGTGTATTCTATTTTTGACAGATTGTAGCCCGTAGCCTGCTGTGTCGAATGTGTTTAATGCATAAGACTACCTTGTGTCAATTCGCTTTGAGGTGATTTTTATTCAATATAACTTCTCTGTAGTCAAATCAACCAAAACGCTAGGATATATTATGACAGCAGGAAATTTTACGCTAACACATGTACAAGGCGAATACGCAGAGTTGCAAATTAAAACCACCTTATTATATAAATTTGCCTTGAGCAGGTGCGAAAAACGGCTAGACGAGTTCACAGTAGAGGTGAGCACAGCTATGAAATTGTGCACAGTATTGTATTTTTTTCAAAAGCAAATAGTGTTTGTAGTGGTGATCGTAATTGAGTGTGAACAAAAATAGAGAACAGGGAAACAAAAAACACACACAATCATTGTACAACAGTTGAATAGACAGTTGTGTCAAGTGTGCAATATTTTTATTGTACACTTCATAGTGCACAATACTTCATTTCACAAACAAAAAATTTCATGAAATATTAAGTGATAATAAAACTTTTTACAAGTATATTCATTGAGAAAGATATTACTTTTTAGTGTTAAATTTAAATATATATTATAAATATAAATTTAGTATATATATTTTTTTGTGGATTTAGCTGCAAACTTTTTGATTTAGGAGTTAGCATTTTTCAATTATATATTTAGATTTTTATAATAATATAATCTACACACTTTTTAACAATATAATTTATGCAACTTTCGGTATATTAGTCATTTTCACAAGTAACCCATTACATGATGTATTTGTAACACGAGAAATGTTAATTATGCTTATAAATCTATAAGTTGATGTATGTAGGTACTAGAGCTGTGATCAGCGTGACCATATTAGCTTATTTTAAGCTAAATTTAGCTTATTTTTTAGATTTAGCTTCAAAATTTTCATTAAGCTCTTAGCTTATTTTTTACCTTTTTTTAAAAACTCATTTAGCCTTTTTTAATCTAAATTGTTAAAGTCATAACATTTTTCTAAGAATTATAATTTGTTAAGGTTAAAAATATAAATTTGGAAAATAGTTTAGAAAATACATAATGTTAATGCTTATTTATACGAGAAATGGCACATTTAAAAATAGAGGACATTGATTGCAATTTTGGAATTACAATGGCAAAAGTTAAATTAATATTACCCATAAGACTTTTAAAGAATTATCTTAATTATTATTAAGAAATATATTCACTGTAAATAGCACTACTTCACTAAAAAAGGTTTCGTATTTCAGTATAAATGCTGTTACAGTTTTGAAAATTGGTTAATAGCCCATTCAGGCTGACTCGAAATGAAGTAATTTCAAGCTGAAATTACGAACGAAATGAGAAGTGTTAGGTACTGAATGACATTTGAGTTGATTTCGCAAACATCCTATTCACTGCGGCAGACATTGAAGTATTTTTTTCAGTTGAGTAAATTCTTTGTTACACTCAGTGCTGCCACAACCAAAAAATTTTTACAACCAAAATTCGCTTTAAAAGTTACCAAATTAGAAAAAAAATAACCAAATTTCAATGTGTAGTATTTTTATTAAATAACATTTAAAATGCATACACTTTGTGCCGCACTACAACAAGAAATCAAGGTAATTGAAGCTGACTTGCAAGCATTAGTTCAATGCTCATTTGTAAGGTATATGCCAGTCGGCAGCTGATTAATTTTTTCTCTTTTAGTTTTCCGTTTTATTTTTGAATTTTGTTTTTCTTTACACTTTTAGTTTTTGTATTTGACAGCCGAACAGTATTTTTGCACAAACAACTTACGTGCATATTCTTTATAAAATTTACTTTGTAAAATCTTTTAATTGATGTTGCCGCCATTCGTGTCATTTCATAGCTGTTTTATTTTCAGTTGCCTTGGTAGGAATACTAAAAATTGAACAACATAAAAGCTTAAAAAGTATAACATAAAAAATATGTACATGTGTATCATTATTTTGGCAAAAAAAATAACCAAATTGAGAAAAATATTCACATCTCCACATTAAAGAAAAAAGTAACCACTTTTGGTTAGAAATAACCAAAAACGGCAGCCCTGGTTACACTTATACAAATTTTTCTTTAAAAATTTTTATAAATATAATAATTTTCAATCTTCGTTTAATTTCATATTGAATTTAAAAATTTTATTTCTTTTAATTGTTGTTTCTCATAGTAGTAAATTTACTCATGTTTGAAAAAAAGTAGTTTTAGTACAAAAATTAATAAAAGTTAATTTCATCGAAATTAAGTTAAATAAAAATTTATGGGAAATTACTTAATTCCAACTTGACCGAAATCACGAAATTACTTAATTTGGCGTCAGCCTGAATGGTCTATGAGCTTATTTTGAGAAGTTTTTGTTTTTTTTTTCTTTAAAACTAAAATTTAATAATGAATAAATAATTTAATTTAAAAAATTTTTAATATTTTTTATTTCAAATAATAAAAAAACAAAAATTAAAAATTTTAAAAACCCCCGATATATCTAGAAAAGATATTATATCTTCTAAACGGCTGGACCTATTTTCTCTGCTGCAGAGTGTTTTTAATTAAAACTAGTATTTTTACTTTTTTTATCATTACAATCACTTCTTGTTATGTTTTGTTTTCTCATTGTGAATTATTATATTATAGATATAATAAGTTAATTTTTATTAAATGTATTTTGTTTTTTTGATAGATAATAAATTGAAATTAAAATTGTTTTCTATTTCTATAAAGAATTTGTAAAATGAAGTATGGTGCACTAAGTGTACAATAAAAATATTGCACACTTGACACAACTGTCCATTCAACTGTTGTTCAATGGTTTTGCGTGTTTTTTGCTTCATTATTTTCTATTTTTGCTTTACACTCAATTACGATCACCACTACAAACAATATTCGCTCTTGAAAAAAATACAATACTGTGCATTTTTTCACGGTTGTGCTACCTTTTACTAGGTACTAAATAAAAATTTTAAATCCATTTAATTTTTCATATTAATATTGTAAATCTTGTGTATAAATGTACACGATGATTTGCTATTTAATTTAACGATATTCTACATTTCTAGCTCGAGATATGATTAGTCAAGTTAAAAAGGGTGGAAAAAATTAAAATAATTACAATATTTCAAAATATTCAATATTTGCCTGAGTGTTACTTCTCTTTTAAAACAAAAAAAAACTGTTCCATAAAAAAAATTAACTTTGATTTTCGAGTTCAGAGGAACAAAATACATAAGGAAAATCACCAGTCATCAAATATACATTTTCGTTGTAAATTAGTATTATTTTATAAAAACTAATTTTTTAATTTTGCTTATCAACGAAATACATGTTCAAAAAAGCTTATTTTGGAACAACCAACAGCGAATTAATAATTTTGCTTTGCTTTTAATGATTTTAATTAGTGCATAATGCATTATGTAAAATGAAAAACTGAAAGTTAGTATAAGTGATGAAATTGAACAAGGTTTTAACTAATTCCATCATACAATTTTACATAAACAATTTGCCCATAATGTATTTTTAACTAACAATTACATCCTAATGTGGTTTTTAATGTGAAATTGTATAGCAAAACTCGTTAAGACATTAAATTTTTACACTTATGTATGTATGCTAAACTCCTGGCAAGTTTTCAAGAATTTAAACAAATTTTTGGTTCATTTAAAGGAAATGCAATTTTGTAATGCAATAAAAGAATAGATAGCAAAAAATAAGCACTATGTATTAAATTTTAGCATTAGGTTTTAGCTTGAGCACTTCCTCACGGAAAAAAATATTGATATAATGTTGGTCTCTGAGACTCAATTGACTTCGAGAAGCTGCTTTAAAATAAATGGTTACACTCTATATGATTCAAAAGACCCGAGAGGGAGAGCATGCGGTGGATCAGCAATTCTAATTAAGTCAAGACTCAAGCACTATATCCTTGAGAACGTTAGTGAAGAACATATGCAAGCTACGAATATTTTCGTAGAAAATTTTTGTTCGAATTTCATGATATCTTCAATTTACTCACCTCCCAGATTTTCAGTTACCGAAGATCAGTATGAGAAATTCTACAAATCGCTTGGTTCTTGCTTCGTGGCAGCTGGTGACTACAATGCAAAACATACGTACTGGGGCTCGCGTCTTATTACACCTAGAGGTAGAGCGTTGTTTAATACAATTTCAAAAATGGGCTTAGATGTCATTTCGAGTGGGGAGCCTACTTATTGGCCTACTGACGTAAGAAAAATTCCAGATGTTATAGATTTTGGCGTCACGAAAAATATCCATAGGGACTTAATTCACGTAGGGGGCTCTCTAGATCTGTCCTCCGATCACTCTCCCACAATAGTTACAATTTTCAACCCACTAAGGAGTGATTTAACTAACTCATGCGAAAACGATTAATAGGGTCAACTGGCTAGGATTCAAAAAATATATTAGTAGTCACTGCGTAGAAAACATTCAGCTAAGATCACCTGATGATATTGAATTTAATATTGCCAACCTTAACGAATATATTAAATAGGCTGCTGAACATGCCACTACTTCCTATCCGCAGACTGGCTTTAATAGAATTTATTCTACGGCAATTGAACGTCTTGTATGTGAAAAAAGGAGAGCTAGAAGAGAATGGCAACAACACAGATCACCCCTAAATAAAATCAGACTTAAAGAATGTACTAAACGACTCAAAGAGCTGCTATCGTCGGAAAAGACTGCATTACTGGAAAAGTATTTAGAAGGTCTTGATGCAACGTCAACATCTAATTAAATCTTAAAAGACCCGTTGATCTCAAATCACCACTGCGTAGTTCGACCGGAGGCTGGGCAAGAAGCGATAGTGAGAAAGGTAACTTATTTTCTGAGCATTTAAAATCTGTATTCACTCCCAATTCATGTACGGATGCTGCCGGATTACAGAGTGTAGTATCACTACCCCATCGTCCCTTAAGGTTTAAGATGCATGAACTACAAAAAATAGTTGCTGAACTCGACCCGAAGAAAGCTCCAGGTATTGATGGCATTAGTAACAAGATGCTGATGAACTTGCCGCATATTGCAATAAGAATTTTGCTATTTATTTTTAATGCCATTTTACGAATGCAGTATTTTCCACATAACTGGAAACTTGCCAAGATTAAAATGATTCCAAAGCCAAGCAAAGATCTTACCAAGGCTGAGTCATATAGGCCTATAAGCTTACTTTCAACAATTTCAAAGCTTTTCGAAAAGCTGCTTATGACTAAATTGTCCACAATTTTAGCTGATAGTGGGTGCATCCCGGACCATCAATTTGGCTTTAGAAGTCAGCATAACACTATTGAGCAAACGCATAGATTGGTTCAAGTTGTAAGGAGGACATTTGAAGAAAAAAAGTATTGTTCTGCCCTTTTTATTGATGTTTCTCAGGCATTTGATAAAGTATGGCACGAAGGCCTAGTTTTAAAATTGAAGACATACCTACCAATAAACATACAAAAGATTTTGGAAAGTTATATTGTTGATAGGAAGTTTACTGTTGTGGAAGGAGACTTCATGAGTGTGCCCGAATCTATATCTTCTGGTGTACCACAAGGTAGTATTCTGGGGCCAGTCTTGTATCTAATATATACTTGTGATATGCCTGTGAGCAATAACATCCACACTTCTACATTTGCCGATGATACAGCCTGTTTGAGTATTCACAAAAACCCTGATGAGGCATCCCGCAATCTCCAAGCACACATTACCCAGCTTGAAATATGGTTGAACTTATGGAGAATTAAAGTAAATGAACAAAAGTGTGTTCATATAACGTTTACCCTAAGAAAAGATACCTGTTCCCCCATTCGAATCAACAATCAAAATATTCCTCAACATTCTCAAGTGAAATACCTTGGAATACACCTTGATCGAAGGCTTACATGGAAATATCATATTGACTCTAAGTTAACCCAAATGAAACTTAAATTAACTCAAATATATTGGTTAATTGGCAGAAATTCAAAACTCAGCCTAGACTGTAAACTTTTGATATACAAGTCGCTTTTGAAGCCAATATGGTGCTATGGAATTCAGCTATGGGGCACTGCTTCAGCTTCAAATATTGAGAAAATCCAACGAAGGCAAAACAAAATTTTACGGTTAATAGCATCGGCTCCATGGTACATTAAAAATTCAAATATATATCGTGATTTAAATATGCCACTAGTGAGTGAAGATATTGCAAAATACGCAGGCAAATATTTAACAAAACTCGAGTCACATCCTAATCCGCTTGCCCGTAATATTTTGAGCTTTACTGGACACATCCGCCTAAAAAAGAGGGACACAAGGGCTCTTATACTCAACACTCCAGATGGGACTGCTTGAAAATACTTCTTTTTTTCCTTTTTGATTATCACTACTTATGTATTATTTATAACTATCACTAAGTTTATGTCCGATACTGCTCGGGCCTAATAATTATATTTTGATTTAAGATTTGATTACTTATTGTTAGTTCATTTTTGAAGATACAATAAATAAATATATATATGAAAAAAAAGGTTTTAGCTCTATAATTATATTTTATATTTTTTTAAAGTCAATTTAGCGTAAAAAATTTTTAGGATTTGGTCACACTGCTTAGAACAGTAGCATGCGAACTAACACGCTCAAATAATCTACGACGAACATAGATTCTACGTTGTTTGTTTTATCTCTTTGTTATTTTGGCCAGTATCCAGGTTTAAGTTGATTTCCTTTTAAGCTAATTGGGCCTAATATTTCAATGCAAATAAAAATCCATTTATTTACAGTTTTTCCCGACGTTTCGTAGATTTTTTGTCTACTTTTTCAAGGGATCGTCTATTTAAATAATAAAAACAATTATAAAAACAATTTTGCTTTGTGTCATTTTAACTTACAATTCATGGAATAATTAATTACATAGGTACATATACATATTTTACATATTGAATAACAATACTCAACATTAAAACATATATAAACAAATATAACATTTTTTAAACACAACTTAACTTAATATCACAGATCTGTTTCGTTTAAAGCTACTTTGTAGTTTGTGTTTATGTTTGCTGTATCTTCTTTTAGATTCATTGTTTTGTTTATTTTTTGCTGTATTCTTAATGTTTCAATAGTGTATCTTTTTCTTTCCATTTTTTCTATATCCAAAATTTTAACTCCTTCGAAGTCAGCTGAGTGTCCAGTTTGTAATACATGTTGTGCTAGTGCTGTTGTTTCCTTCTTTTTTACTATGTCCATTTTGTGTTCTCCCATTCTTGTATCTAAACTTCTCTTTGTTGTGCCAATGTATATTAGATCACAGTTTTCGTCGTTTTTCCCTTTACATTGTATTTCGTATATGACATTGTTTTGTTTGTTTTTCTCAACACGCGTTTTTGTTTTTTGTAAGAATCTATGGACTACCCAAAATTCATAAAACAGACACTCCCCTTAGACCAATAGTATCTTCAGTGAAAGTTCCATGTTATGAACTATCGAAATACATAGGCAATATTCTAAAACAAACAATTTCAATAGATTATAATTTAAAAAATTCCACACAGCTAAAAAGCCAGCTTATGAACAAAACACTCGATGAAGGTGAAATATTAGTTTCTTTTGATGTCATATCACTTTTTACCAATATTCCTGTTCACCTAGCTATTCAAAATATTATGAAAAAATGGACCACCATTCAAACACTGACAAGGCTACCTCGCTCGAAATTTCTTAAAATTTTACAATTTTGCCTCAAAGACAATAATTATTTTGTCTATAAAGACAAAATATATAATCAAATTTATGGAATGCCTATGGGAAATCCTCTCTCCCCCACCATAGCAGATATTGTACTTGACAACTTACTAGACGATGCACTTCATGAATTAAGGGAACATGGAATACACATTACTTATATTGCTAAATATGTAGATGACATATTAGCAATCATTAAAGAAAAAGACAAAAATACTATTTTATCAGTTTTAAATAAATACCATCCAAAAATTAAATTTACAATAGAAACGGAAACTGAAAACAAAATTTCATATCTAGATGTCATGCTACATAGATCGAAAAACAAAATAAGTTTTGACTGGTATACAAAAGAAATGTCGTCTGGTAGATTAATGAATTTTTACACAACACAGCCAAAAAGTCAAATAATTAACACCGCAAAAAGTTTTATAAAAAGAGTGCTTAGTATCAGCGACAGACAATTTCACAGCAAAAACATTAAAACTATATTCCAAATTTTAAAGAAAAACAGTTTTCCTACAAACTTGATAAACTTACTTATTGAAAGCATAAAACAACAACTTAAAAATAACTCACAACAAACAAATACCTCACCAATAGAAGACAAAAAATTTTTCAGTGTATCATATGTCCCCAACCTTACTGACAACAATAACATAAGAAAAACAATAAAAATAACAAGTGCTTGTTTTGCTTATAAACCAAACAGAACTTTAAACACAATATTTACAAAAACAAAAACGCGTGTTGAGAAAAACAAACAAAACAATGTCATATACGAAATACAATGTAAAGGGAAAAACGACGAAAACTGTGATCTAATATACATTGGCACAACAAAGAGAAGTTTAGATACAAGAATGGGAGAACACAAAATGGACATAGTAAAAAAGAAGGAAACAACAGCACTAGCACAACATGTATTACAAACTGGACACTCAGCTGACTTCGAAGGAGTTAAAATTTTGGATATAGAAAAAATGGAAAGAAAAAGATACACTATTGAAACATTAAGAATACAGCAAAAAATAAACAAAACAATGAATCTAAAAGAAGATACAGCAAACATAAACACAAACTACAAAGTAGCTTTAAACGAAACAGATCTGTGATATTAAGTTAAGTTGTGTTTAAAAAATGTTATATTTGTTTATATATGTTTTAATGTTGAGTATTGTTATTCAATATGTAAAATATGTATATGTACCTATGTAATTAATTATTCCATGAATTGTAAGTTAAAATGACACAAAGCAAAATTGTTTTTATTATTTAAATAGACGATCCCTTGAAAAAGTAGACAAAAAATCTACGAAACGTCGGGAAAAACTGTAAATAAATGGATTTTTATTTGCATTGAAATATTAGGCCCAATTAGCTTAAAAGGAAATCAACTTATACGTTGTTTGTTTTTTTCTTTTGCACATACACATAATTGTACGCTTGTATGATCATTTTACAATTGTCATTCGGTGTGCACTAGTGAAATATGCTTGGACACAAGAATAACTCATGCCCTTGCTTGGCAGATACACAAATGCTGTTGCATACTTTTGATAAAATTTAATACCATTTTCAGTGTTCTCATAAAATCAAGAACACTAAAAAGAGAGAACAAACAAACAAGCATAGTTTGCACAGCTCTAGTTCACAGGGTATACCAGAGATGACACGAGACGGAAAATAATTTGTGTTTTCGGATTTCTCGCTCACTCTGTCGCTGTGTCTTCTTTAACCTTCTTTCGTGGTGGAATTTTGTAGCTTAATTTCAATTTATACTTTGTAACTTCATTCGCTTGACGAATTTGGTAAATAAATGATAAAAATTAATATTTTTTAATGAAAATGCTTCAACTGAAATCTGCAATCATCTTAAAACAATTTTTAATTGCCTTTTTAATAGTTATAAGCTATTTCGCACTTTGTTTCTTAATTCAACACAACAAATTCTTTCATCTAATTTTGTAAAATTGTTTACTTGTTGAAATGTTTTTCGTTTAACACTTTGTGGTCTTATGGTAGAATTAGTAGATTCGTATCATGAGTTGACGGATCAGCTGACAAAATATGTAACATAAATAAAACATGTTGCTGTTTATTTAATGTGTATAGTAACGTACGTGAGGTAGAAATCTGCAGAAAATAGATTTCTACGTCAACTTCTCTCTTACATACATACACACACATGTATAAAGCAAAGAGAAATACAATAACAGCTGACACATTCGCTGGAAATCTCACATTTTTATAAACTAACATCCATAATTAAACGATACGACCACTTAAAAAGTAACACGATACGAATCGACTAATTCTACCATTATTCGCTGAGTGATTTTTGTAAATTAAAGGTAAAAATTAACATTTTTCAATGAAAATGCTTAAAGTTAAATCAGGAATCATTTGCAAACCAATTTTAATAATACAAATAATCTTTTTTACATCCGGTGTTTTTAATTAAATGCAACAAATTCTTCAATTTAATTTTGTAAATGTGTATATACGTATTATTGTATGTACACGTGTTTATTTCACAAAGTACACATTTTATCTTGTTTGTTTTGAATTTTTTGATAACATTTTAAAAATAAATATACTGCAGTTGTCCCTTTCTCGCAGAATCTGCGCGACAAATGATTTTAGCTTTTTTCATAAGTCACTTTCTTCAACTCTGGTCAGTGCTGCCACAACCAAAAAATTTTTAAAACCAAAATTCGCTTTAAAAGTTACCAAATGAGAAAAAAATAACCAAATTTCAATATGTAGTATTTTTATTAAATAACATTCAAAATGCATACACTTTGTGCCGCACTACAACAAGAAAACAAGATACATGACATAGCGTCTATACCTGATATTAACTCTGATAGAATATGAGAGAGAACTTCGGCAGAATAAGGAGAAAAATATATTTACATTAATATTAATATCTATGTAGGGGAAAACGTACTACTGAAAATATCATATTTCATAATTATCATGCAGCCGTGCAGAAAACATATCCGTTTATTGTAATAGTAATGTGTGTGTCATAAAAATTTTTATTCCTTAATACATCGTGTATAATTAAAACATTTCAGCATTATTTGTATCAAAAAATATTAATTTTCACTTCAATACACAAAATTCTCTTCACGTATTTATGTATGTGTGCATTTTTTGACACTTGATATCATAATATTGTTTTCTAAATATATATTATGAAAACAATATTATAATATCTGATATAATAGTAATATAATACTAATATTGCAGTCCACACGTAATATGATTCTCTCTGCTATGAAATTTGACGTTTGCTGATAGAAATATATTTGATATTATATCAGGTATAGACGCTGTGTGAAGCTGACTTGCAAGCAATAGTTCAATGCTCATTTGTAAGGTATATGCCAGTCGGCAGCTGATTAATTTTTTCTCGTTTATTTTTCCGTTTTATTGTTGAATTTTGTTTTTCTTCACACGCTTAGTTTTTGTATTTGACAGCCGAACAGTATTTTTCTGTAGTACAGAGTTGCGATCATTTAGTTAATTTAAAATCTGTTGACAGTTACTACGTTTATACGCGCACTATTTGCAAATAAAATTATTTGCAAATAAATTAACTCACTGTTTATACGGCATAGCAAAAGTACACAAACTTGGTATCACTTCTATAGAAAACTTACTTATGTTGACAAAAAAATAGTGTAAATGTACAAAATATCAAATAATTGTTTGTTTTAATCGTCATTATTTGCTTCTATGCATATTTTTTGTTGCAATATTTATCCATTTATTGTTTTTTTGCTATCAAACATTTGTAAGCGTGGCAACCTCAAGCATTTTATTTGCAAATAGTGCGTTAATCGTGAATAGTTTTCTGAATTAGTAAGTCGCAATAAAAACAATTATATGGCAACAATTTACTGTTTTATTTGCAAATAAGCCCTGCGTATAAACGTAGTAAGTGTTATAAAAGTATTGTAAACAAGTGAGTAGCAATCAAGGCGAATTCATAACAGGTGGCAGCACTAGCGATTATAGTCACAGCTGTTTTATTTTCAGTTGCCTTGGTAGCAATACTAAAAATTGAAGAACACAAAAGCTTAAAAAGTATAACATAAAAAATATGTACATGTGTATCATTATTTTTGCAAAAAAATAACCAAAATGAGAAAAATATTCACATCTCCACATTAAAGAAAAAAGTAACCACTTTTGGTTAGAAATAATCAAAAACGGCAGCCCTGACTCTGGTCTACTTTGTGACGAGTTGTCGGCTGAAAGCCGAATTTGAGCCGCCGCCGACGATTTTCGTCCCAGCCGGCATGTAAAACACATCGGCACAGATGTCTGCTGCTAAGTTTTTTTCCTTCATTTAGTGTATCCAGTTTTGTTTATGGGACTAATATTGGGTGAAAATGTGCGCAAATTTCATTGAAAGTTTTAACGATCTGCAACAAGAGTTGGAAAATGCTAAAGACACATTACTCGTGTTAAATGATAACATTAAACGAATTGTTGGGCGCAGTCCGAATTTAACCAGAGATAGGTAACATTGTGTATCTTTAGAAAATTGTGCAAGCTTCAATACAAAGTTCATTAAACGAAGTGTTGATTTTTTCAAGCACTTAAAATCCGTAACAATTATAGTTCATTAAAGCTCCTTTAAATACATAAAAAAATTGTCAAACCTGTGTATAATAATATTGACCAGGGCTCCAAGTCGTTCTAAAATTTTCGGCGGCGGCGGCTTGACTAAAAATTACTTTGAACTTTTTCAATTATGATTGAGGTAGTTTACACGAGAACAATTTTTAATCCGCACAATTTTTGTTATATTCCAAATTACACGAGACTAATTCATATGGTATAAAATGTATACGTATACACAGCTTTGTGTGGGTTAGTGTTTTTCGTATTCATTTAACATTTGCAGTTTTTTAAGCTGTGTGTGTATGGGTTTTGTGCTGCTAATGCGGGGTTTTAGCTGGTTGAAAAATTATGCCAAACACAGAACCCCTCTCTTTGCCTCTCTCAACCACAAACTGTCATGTTATGCCAGCACAATTGATCCCGTGTAACTCGGCGCATTGAACATATCGCTCATGATCAGTGTGACCAGATTTTAAAATAACATTAAGCTATATCACGTTTGAAAAAAAGCTAAAAAGTAAAATTTTAGGCCATAAAATACAGCTAAATTTTTTTTAATCACTTTTCAATAGTTTCTTGTTGCTAAACTAACATTAAATATTACACAAAAATATTTTTTATTATACACATTGAATATTTGTTTAATGAAATTATTTATTAATTATTATATTTCAGATTTAATGAAGAACAAAACAAAAACTTCCTCAAAATAATCTTAAAAACTTTTCAAAAATGTAAAAACATTTATACTAAAATACGAAAGTTTTTTTAAGTGCATTAATGCTATTTAAATTTCCTCTAATTTATCGACTAATTGAAAGACAAGGACATAATTGCGCCACACTGCATTGGTAATAAGCCCATATAGACTTATTCCAGAATTAATTGAGTAATAATGCCATTTTGGCTTATTACTTATGACTTTATTGAGGTGGCCCGACGAAAATCGGTACATAGTGCTATCCAGGCTTAAGGCTATTTCAAGTTTTTGTTTTAAGTTAATTGATGCCGCTGAATGGAACGTTCAACTTAAGTCAAATAATTTTATACCCAAAAAACTCAAAAAGTGTTTTGACCACTAATATGAATTTAACTTTTTCCATTGTAATTCTAACCATTCTGCCATTATCTACTACTTTTCAACTTTCAATTTCTGTTATAAAATTGTTGTACAATTTACATTTTGTATTTTTTGTAAACTATTTTACAATGTTAAAAGACTATAATTTTTATAAGGTGTTTATGTCTTTAATATATTTTTAGAGAACACGCAATTTAGACTAAAAAAAGGCTAAAAAAGCTAAATGAGTTTTTTAAAAAAGCTAAAAAATAAGCTAAGAGCTAAATGAAAATTTTAAAGCTAAATCTGAAATAAATAAGCTAAATTTAGCTCAAAATAAGCTAATATGGTCACGCTGCTCATGATACAATTATACAGGTAACCGCGAAGCGCCAGCTGTTTTGCTTGTTTCGTGGTGCCATCTGCCAAATGTTGTTTATGTTTTACAAATACACACACACGCTGTTTATTTTTCATTTCAAGCCCTTGCTCTATGACAGTTGGCACCACAAACTAGCAACAAAAAGCCCTGTTGTTTTATTTGCTGTAAATTTGTTGTCGATTTGCGGTTACCTGTATAATTGTATCATGATATCGCTGTTAACAAGTACAAAAGCTCTAACCAGGGAACGAAGCCGATACTGATTTGTCGGCGGCGGCGGCTGACCAAAAATATCAGCGGCGGATAAAAGTCGACTTGCGCCGAAGAAATCTCGGCGGCGGCGACTAAAAAATAAAACCGTCGGCGGCTAGTACAGAACGGCTGAGTCGGCTAATTTATAAGAAAACCACCACCACAGAACAGTCTATGGACCAGAGACCTGCGCTGATCGGCTGAGAGCCGGCTTAGCCGAGCCGCCGAGTGGCTTTCACCAGCCGCCGCCGTCGATTTTTTTTCGGCTAGTTAGACGCAATTTACACTGTGCCTTTTCTGCTTGCATGTGTAGGCAGGCTTTTTGAGTTCGTAGGTGAGAGGTGTTGAGAAGCATGCGGAGTAAAACAAAAGGCACGAAATGAAAATTCGAGGGGATTTTTGACATTTCTCTTTGTTTTTTCGTACTCTCAGCACTAAGAGTGTATACAAACGTCAAAAAGTCATGAAGAAAAAAGTCTTAATGTAAATGTGCTTGACTTTTCGTAGGGGGTTTAAAAGAAAATTGTCGAAAGAAGGCAGGCTAAAAAGGCATAATGTGAATAGGCACTTAGCGGCTGGAAATTAGTCGCCGATTAGTATAATTTTTATTATTTTTTTCGGCTAAAATACTTTTTTTATGTATCTTGGATATAATTTATAGATATTAATTTATTCAATTTGTAAATTTTTCACTAAGTACATATCGTTACCTTAATATAGAAAAGCCCTAAGTCATTGTATATTTGAAATCGAGTTTATTGGATAAATGGTAGATAAATATCTAACAGGAATATCGAAAAATGCAGATATCTTGATTTTCAAAAAATGAGTTAAGTCCTTTCTATATTAAGGTAACGATATATGTATATCAAAGATGTATTCGAATATTTTGTAGCAATGTTTCTTGTTGCAATTCGTGTTTCCTTTTTGGGTCTTGAAGTTTGTGTGTTGAAAGAAATAAAGAAAAATGCTCCCATATAGTAAAAAATATAAGTATTCCCCTAGAAATTATTTACAAAAATATGTAACAATCTTAACAAAAATTTGGGAATAAATAAAGTCATATACATAACTACATATTTGTGAAGTTTGAGAAATTATTATGTAATAACTTGTCTCACATTTTTAAGTTTTCTGCTTAATACAAATGTTTTAACTATATTTTTATCTAAATTTGGCGTTGAGAAACCAAATTTATTGATGTTTTTGATTAGTTGATAATGAATTTTCATTAAGTTTAACATATGTTGAGATATTTCATTTCGTCTAATCTACATAATTTGTTCTTGTTGATTGTTTAATAACCAATCAGTACCTGTGTTCTGTCTATGTTCTGTCATGTAACATCTATGTTCTATCATGTTTTTTCAATTTGAGATTATGGCATTCTCTATCGAACAATGTACTCGTAATAATATGGTACGATAGCGAATACCATAATCTCAAACTGAAAAAATGTAATCTCATCAGCTCGATATCGACGATTAGACCTTAGTTCTGTCTGTTTATCGAATATACTACGACTAAACAAATAATTGCTACTTCACTATTTTTACCCGAGTGCTCAACGCATAAAAGAGAATTTGGTTATCAGTCTATGTGCATATGAATGTATGTGTGTTCCTTTGCGGCACTATATAAGCCGAACGCGTGGACCGATTTAGATAATTCTTAATCCCGGGAGTGTCAAAGAAAGAGAGATATGTCAGTTGTCAAAATTCAAAATGGCGGCCAACAGACGTCATTTTGTAAATACGAAAAAATAAGTCGGCGAACTATATCAAAATGTGTATCATTCGACAGGTATTTTAAAATCATCTTTATGTTTCTCTTATAATTTTTCATTGTGAATGATCATTATCATAGATCATAGAATATTTAACGGTTCAAAGTTGGTCCCAGTCGGGTTTTTTTATTTTTTTTATAAATATTTGTTATCTATTTAATTTGAGATTTTAGCTTCGAACGGACTATATTTCGCTGAGGTATGAATGCAAAACTAAATTTAAAACATATATAGTTCACTCATTTTAGTATTTGAAGCTATGGACTGAATTTATTTCTACTTCTTTCCTATTATATGGTATTTTTATTGTATTGTTTCCTATTATATTTGAATTTCTATACCTTTGTATTACTGTATCATGGTTATACCTGAAGTTGTTTCAGCCGGCTGACAGCCGATTTTCAGCCGCCGCCGATGATTTTTTATGAGCCAGCCGCCGCCGACAAAATCGCTCGGCGCAGGTCTCTGCTATGGACATCACTCCATGTTGACATTCTAAATAGAGTTATTTTTACAGACAAAGATATTTTTAGTGAAAATATATATAGTAGGGAGGTAACGAATACCAGTTTAGCGAATGCGAATACGAAAGCGAATAATTCATTTTAATGTTTGCGAAAGCGAATGCAAATATTACAGTTCGCTATGCTAAGTGTAAATTAGGACTTGGGCAATAAGGACCTATTGATGTGTTTTAAATCCTACATATTGGGTGTTTTTTATTGAGGTATAGAACTTTAAGTTGGCATCACTTTTTTAACTGGCGGCCATTTTGTCAGCTGTCAAGTGATTAATATTTAGTTTGGTTTGCCATATCATCATGAACAGGTTGACAAAAAAACAACGTTTGCAAATCGTGCAAATTTATTTCGAAAATAATGGTTCAGTTCGCGAAGTTTACCGCAAGCTCCGTCCATTTTATGGTCGACATAATCGTCCATCAGAGCAATTAATTCGGTTAACCATGGATCGTTTTCGCACTACGTTTACTCTATGTGATAATACGCATCCGCAGAGACGTCGAACAGTGCGCACCGAAGAAACAATTGCCGCTGTAGAGCAAAGTGTTGAAGAGGACCCGAATGAATCGATTCGCCACCGTGCACAGCAATTGGAGCTTTGTCCATCAACTTTATGGAAGATTTTGCGCAAAGATCTTGGCTTGCGACCTTACAAGATCCAGCTTGTGCAAGAATTAAAGCCGCGAGACCATGCAATGCGTCGTGATTTTGGTGTATGGGCCGAAAATGAGATTGATCTCGATGCTGATTTTCATCGCAATTGTCAATTGGCCACCAAGATCGTGTTATTTGACACCATTGGATTATTTTCTTTGGGGATATGTGAAGTCGCTCGTCTACGCCAACAAACCAGAAACGTTAGGGGACTTGGAAGCCAACATTCGTGGCGTTATTGCCAACATACGGCCCCATATGCTCGAAAAAGTGGTTGAAAATTGGACCTGTAGAATTGGCTTTATTCGAGCCAGCCGCGGCGGCCACATGCCCGAAATCATATTTAAACATTAATGGCATAAAATTATCCTTCCAATAAAGCCAAATTGATGGACATTAAAACGATTTTCTTGTGTTTTATTTCAATTCGAAGTTCTATACCTCTAAAAAAACACCCTGTACTTAATTAATTAATTTCATATATGATATGTCAAGCTCTAAAAAGTAGAAAACTAAAAAAGTTGAAAAATGCCTTATTAGTGGATTTAATTTTTCTAAATCGAGCGTTTTTAAATGGACTTGATTTACAGAATAGGTAGGAATAAATAAATTAAACACATTTAAAGGTGTAAAAGAAATTTTTATCAAAAACATTCAGCCTTATTTATAAAACTAACTAAGGCATTTTTAAACAAATTTTTAATCTTAAGTGGGGTACACATTATCGAACATGAGTGACAGTCAAAAATTCATCAGTTTTGAATGAAAGTGTTGGCTGTTCAGACTATCGATCATGTTCGACACTCAAACCTTCATTCAAGAAAAAAATTAGACACACAAACACAAATTGGATGCGCATTGTTGCTAACAACATTTTTTTATAATGATTATTTAAATGTCTTCTTATCTTTAACAACTTTTCGTAAGATGTTGTCTTAATATTTTATCTTTAACATCATACACAGCCTTGCATTTAATAAAAATATGTAAATTCCTAAAAAAAATAATTTTCAGCGTCCATCTTGTGTTCTTTCTGCTACAAAAATATCTCTTGACTGACGCTTTTTGGTACACACTATCAGTCAAAAACCAATATGGCGGCTGACTGTCAGTCAACCACAAAAAATTCTGTGGTTGACTGTTGACTGACGAAATTCGTATTCACACTGTCGATCAATGTAAAATTTGAGAAAAACTGTCACTCATGTTCGATACTGTGTACCCCACTTTAAAAAGCCTCTATAAAGCGTTATCAATTTGTATATATAAGACTGTTAGTTTTTCATTTACGTATTTTAACAAGTAAGAGTGCTATATTCGGCTGTGCCGAATCTTATATACCCTTTACCAACGTGCGTACATATATATAGTATACAGACATATACATACATATTTGTTTTGTAAAAAAAATTATAATTTTTTTGAAGTTTCCATCTTTGGAGTTATAATTTTAATTTTTCAAATTTCATACGCCAAACTTTTCTTTCAGAAGCATAAAATATATTCAATTTATAAAGAAAAAGAAAAAAAATTTTAGACCTATTTAATTTTACATAACACAAAAAGTGTGAGTTTTCCAACCCTGGAGTCATAATTTTGGATTTTTCTGATTATTGATACCACTCTAGTTCTTTAAAAAATACATAAAATATGTTAAGTGAACGAAGCAAAAACGAAATAAGAAAGAACATAGTTTCATTTAATTCCTTTAATATTAAAAAATTCAGTAAAGTGCGACTTTGAATCGCGCACGAAAGGTAGGCTTTTTGCTTTTTTTAAGTTTTTTTCAGCTTAAACGATTTTTTCAGTTTTGTCGCTTTTTTCCCGTTTTGGCGATTTTTTTCTGTTTTTGGAGGTTTTTTTCATTTTGGCGATATTTTTCTGTTTTTGGGCTTTTCTTCATTTTAAAGATTTTCCCATTTTGACGAGTTTTTTTCATTTTGGCGATTTTTGTTTGTTTTTGGGCTTATTTTTATTTAGGCGATTTTTTTTTGCTTTTTTTCATTTTGGCGATTTTTTTTCATTTTGGCGATTTTTGTCTGTTTTTTCGGTTTTTTTTTCGTTTTGGCGATTTTTTTCATTTTGGCGTTTTTTTTTCGTTTTGGCAATTATTTTTGCTTTTGGCGATTTTTTCCTGTTTTGGGGTTTTTTTTCATTTTGGCGATTTTTTTCTGTTTTTTTTGGGGTTTTTTCGTTTTGGCGATTTTTTTATTTTGGCGATTTTTTTCATTTTAGCGATTTTCTTTCATTTTGGCGATTTTTTTTTCATTTTAGCAATTCTTCCGTTTTATGCGATTTATTTTTTAGCTTAAGAATTTTTTTTTAATTTGGTGCTTTTTTTCGGTTTGGCGATTTTATAATTTTTTGTTTTTTTAGTTTTACCGTTTTTGAAAATTTCAAGAGTTTTGCTCTCACGTTTTCCAAGATACAGCAAGTTGTCAAAATTGCATAGTCAAAATTGCATTAACTGATGTAACACCCTTTAATTTAAATTTTTGGAAATTTTAGTGTTAATTTTTGTAGTCTGTATAAAAATACACCAACCTTACAAATTTCAAGTGTATATACATACATACATACAATTGTATGTATATTACATGGGATTTTAACATTTTTCGTTGCTCGTTTTGGAACACCCTTTAATTTCCAATTCTCATGTATTTGTTGTTGTAGCGGCCAAAGGTCTACACACTGTGTCCAAATTTCAGGTCTGTAGCTCTTACGGTTCTCGAGAAAATACTAATATAGTTTTAGACATAGTTAATTTTGCATAACACAAAAAGTTAAAGTTTTCCAACCCTGGAAACGTCTCTTTAATTTTTTTCATTTTTTTTAATTTAAAATACCAATTTTAGTCGTACTGAAGTGTAAAATAAGTTTATTTATTAAAAAAAATAAAAATTTGTTTTCGTTAGTTACTTTTATATGGCAAAATAAAGTTTAAGTTTTCCAGCTCTGCAATCGTCTGCTCGATTTTGCTGAATTTCAATACCAATCTATTTTGGAAAATTTCTGACACACCAGTCCAAGAACGAAGTCTCTAGCTTTTCTGGGAGCTTCGGAAAACCGATTTCACGTACAGACAGACGGACAGACGGACAGACGGACATCTCTTATTCGTCTTCCCTATGCATAAGGATCCAGAATATATATATTTTATGTGTCGCTTATTGATATTATAGAAATTACAAACGGAATGACAAACCTATATATACCCTTTTACCATTTTTGTTGGTAAAGGGTATAATAAAGTCTTGATAATTTCCAATATATTGTGCCACCTTCGAATATGACATACATATTGGCGATATTATTGCACAATTATATTGCAAGTGGCTGGGGCGATTAATGGCTCAATCCCGGCAGGATTAAAGGCCGGGCACAATGAATCCGTCATACGTTAAACTTCGCCTTTTTCAACTGACATTAACGCAACGACAGAGAAGTTTGGCACAATGAGTACTTTATTGACGAAAGCATTTGAACAGCTTCTAAAGGTCGATTCTCCATTTTATTTATTAAATTCAACTTTTTGTATATATTTCGTTCAGTTCTTTTTAGTTCTATTTTTGCTACCACAAAACACAAAAATCTAAATCGGAACATACCAAAAAACCAACCAATATCTGTCAAACTACTCAACGTACGCAAAAAGTTAAAAGTTGACCAAATGTTGTACTTTGCGTTGACGGACACGTACTGAATGTAACCGACCTCATAAGAAACCATGTATGTCAACTTAGCTGTCAGTTGAAAGAGGCGAAGTTTAACGCACGACGGATTCATTGTGTCCCAGCCTTACCAGTTTGACCAACCCCAAATATTTTATATAAATCTAATATCTTTTTTTATATCTAATATTTGGGGCATTAGAACTTACTGGATTTCAGCTATCGATAGAGAAAACAAATTCTGATTCCAACAATAAAAAAAATATTTAAAACAAGTAAGAGTGCTATATTCGGCTGTGCCGAATCTTATATACCCTTTACCAACGTGCGTACATATATATAGTATACAGACATATACATACATATTTGTTTTGTAAAAAAATTTATAATTTTTTTAAAGTTTCCATCTTTGGAGTTATAATTTTCATTTTTCAAATTTCATACGCCAAACTTTTCTTTCAGAAGCATAAAATATATTCAATTTATAAAGAAAAAAAAAAAATTTTAGACCTATTTAATTTTACATAACACAAAAAGTGTGAGTTTTCCAACCCTGGAGTCATAATTTTGGATTTTTCTGATTATTGATACCAATCTAGTTCTTTAAAAAATACATAAAATATGTTAAGTGAACGAAGCAAAAACGAAATAAGAAAGAACATAGTTTCATTTAATTCCTTTAATATTAAACAAGTAAGAGTGCTATATTCGGCTGTGCCGAATCTTATATACCCTTTACCAACGTGCGTACATATATATAGTATACAGACATATACATACATATTTGTTTTGTAAAAAAATTTATAATTTTTTTAAAGTTTCCATCTTTGGAGTTATAATTTTCATTTTTCAAATTTCATACGCCAAACTTTTCTTTCAGAAGCATAAAATATATTCAATTTATAAAGAAAAAGAAAAAAAATTTTAGACCTATTTAATTTTACATAACACAAAAAGTGTGAGTTTTCCAACCCTGGAGTCATAATTTTGGATTTTTCTGATTATTGATACCAATCTAGTTCTTTAAAAAATACATAAAATATGTTAAGTGAACGAAGCAAAAACGAAATAAGAAAGAACATAGTTTCATTTAATTCCTTTAATATTAAAAAATTCAGTAAAGTGCGACTTTGAATCGCGCACGAAAGGTAGGCTTTTTTGCTTTTTTTAAGTTTTTTTCAGCTTAAACGATTTTTTCAGTTTTGTCGCTTTTTTCTCGTTTTGGCGATTTTTTTCTCTTTTTGGAGGTTTTTTTCATTTTGGCGAAATTTTTCTGTTTTTTGGGCTTTTCTTCATTTTAAAGATTTTCCCATTTTGACGAGTTTTTTTCATTTTGGCGATTTTTGTTTGTTTTTGGGCTTATTTTTATTTAGGCGATTTTTTTTTGCTTTTTTTCATTTTGGCGATTTTTGTCTGTTTTTTCGGTTTTTTTTTCGTTTTGGCGATTTTTTTCATTTTGGCGTTTTTTTTTCGTTTTGGCAATTATTTTTGCTTTTGGCGATTTTTTCCTGTTTTGGGGTTTTTTTTTCATTTTGGCGATTTTTTTCTGTTTTTTTTTTGGGGTTTTTTCGTTTTGGCGATTTTTTTATTTGGGCGATTTTTTTCATTTTAGCGATTTTCTTTCATTTTGGCGATTTTTTTTTTCATTTTAGCAATTCTTCCGTTTTATGCGATTTATTTTTTAGCTTAAGAATTTTTTTTTTTTTTGGTGCTTTTTTTCGTTTTGGCGATTTTTTTTTGTTTTTGGCGATTTTTTTCGGTTTGGCGATTTTATAATTTTTTGTTTTTTTAGTTTTACCGTTTTTGAAAATTTCAAGAGTTTTGCTCTCACGTTTTCCAAGATACAGCAAGTTGTCAAAATTGCATAGTCAAAATTGCATTAACTGATGGAACACCCTTTAATTTAAATTTTTGGAAATTTTAGTGTTAATTTTTGTAGTCTGTATAAAAATACACTAACCTTACAAATTTCAAGTGTATATACATACATACATACAATTGTATGTATATTACATGGGATTTTAACATTTTTCGTTGCTCGTTTTGGAACACCCTTTAATTTCCAATTCTCATGTATTTGTTGTTGTAGCGGCCAAAGGTCTACACACTGTGTCCAAATTTCAGGTCTGTAGCTCTTACGGTTCTCGAGAAAATACTAATATAGTTTTAGACATAGTTAATTTTACATAACACAAAAAGTTAAAGTTTTCCAACCCTGGAAACGTCTCTTTAATTTTTTTCATTTTTTTTAATTTAAAATACCAATTTTAGTCGTACTGAAGTGTAAAATAAGTTTATTTATTAAAAAAAATAAAAATTTGTTTTCGTTAGTTACTTTTATATGGCAAAATAAAGTTTAAGTTTTCCAGCTCTGCAATCGTCTGCTCGATTTTGCTGAATTTCAATACCAATCTATTTTGGAAAATTTCTGACACACCAGTCCAAGAACGAAGTCTCTAGCTTTTCTGGGAGCTTCGGAAAACCGATTTCACGTACAGACAGACGGACAGACGGACATCTCTTATTCGTCTTCCCTATGCATAAGGATCCAGAATATATATATTTTATGTGTCGCTTATTGATATTATAGAAATTACAAACGGAATGACAAACCTATATATACCCTTTTACCATTTTTGTTGGTAAAGGGTATAAAAATTCAGTAAAGTGCGACTTTGAATCGCGCACGAAAGGTAGGCTTTTTTGCTTTTTTTAAGTTTTTTTCAGCTTAAACGATTTTTTCAGTTTTGTCGCTTTTTTCTCGTTTTGGCGATTTTTTTCTGTTTTTGGAGGTTTTTTTCATTTTGGCGATATTTTTCTCTTTTTGGGCTTTTCTTCATTTTAAAGATTTTCCCATTTTGACGAGTTTTTTTCATTTTGGCGATTTTTGTTTGTTTTTGGGCTTATTTTTATTTAGGCGATTTTTTTTTGCTTTTTTTCATTTTGGCGATTTTTTTTTTCATTTTGGCGATTTTTGTCTGTTTTTTCGGTTTTTTTTCGTTTTTGCGATTTTTTTCATTTTGGAGTTTTTTTTTCGTTTTGGCAATTATTTTTGCTTTTGGCGATTTTTTCCTGTTTTGGGGTTTTCTTTTCATTTTGGCGATTTTTTTCTGTTTTTTTTTGGGGTTTTTTCGTTTTGGCGATTTTTTTATTTTGGCGATTTTTTTCATTTTAGCGATTTTCTTTCATTTTGGCGATTTTTTTTTCATTTTAGCAATTCTTCCGTTTTGTGCGATTTATTTTTTAGCTTAAGAATTTTTTTTTTAATTTGGTGCTTTTTTTCGTTTTGGCGATTTTTTTTTTGTTTTTGGCGATTTTTTTCGGTTTGGCGATTTTATAATTTTTTGTTTTTTTAGTTTTACCGTTTTTGAAAATTTCAAGAGTTTTGCTCTCACGTTTTCCAAGATACAGCAAGTTGTCAAAATTGCATAGTCAAAATTGCATTAACTGATGGAACACCCTTTAATTTAAATTTTTGGAAATTTTAGTGTTAATTTTTGTAGTCTGTATAAAAATACACTAACCTTACAAATTTCAAGTGTATATACATACATACATACATACAATTGTATGTATATTACATGGGATTTTAACATTTTTCGTTGCTCGTTTTGGAACACCCTTTAATTTCCAATTCTCATGTATTTGTTGTTGTAGCGGCCAAAGGTCTACACACTGTGTCCAAATTTCAGGTCTGTAGCTCTTACGGTTCTCGAGAAAATACTAATATAGTTTTAGACATAGTTAATTTTACATAACACAAAAAGTTAAAGTTTTCCAACCCTGGAAACGTCTCTTTAATTTTTTTCATTTTTTTTAATTTAAAATACCAATTTTAGTCGTACTGAAGTGTAAAATAAGTTTATTTATTAAAAAAAATAAAAATTTGTTTTCGTTAGTTACTTTTATATGGCAAAATAAAGTTTAAGTTTTCCAGCTCTGCAATCGTCTGCTCGATTTTGCTGAATTTCAATACCAATCTATTTTGGAAAATTTCTGACACACCAGTCCAAGAACGAAGTCTCTAGCTTTTCTGGGAGCTTCGGAAAACCGATTTCACGTACAGACAGACGGACAGACGGACAGACGGACATCTCTTATTCGTCTTCCCTATGCATAAGGATCCAGAATATATATATTTTATGTGTCGCTTATTGATATTATAGAAATTACAAACGGAATGACAAACCTATATATACCCTTTTACCATTTTTGTTGGTAAAGGGTATAAAAATGTGGCTTCGTGTAGCTTACCTCCTGCCTATATAAAAAAAAAATTTTGTTTAACAGCATGTTTATAGAACACGTCACAATCAAGACACGCACGAATGGCACACGCACGAATACGTAAGAATTTGCATTTGTAGAACACGTTCATTTTTTTTCGTCCGTCTTACGTCGTGTGGCGCTCTTAGCAATTTAGTGCCAAATCACAGTGTTGCCTTTCTGTAAATAATTTTTATTTGTTTACATCTTGTCATATAAAATTTGTATTTTTTTCATTAAAAAATGTAACACTTTTTGACGGCAACATGGAAGCATTTATGTAAATAAACATTTTTTATTTAAATAAGAAATCTTTAACTTTATACACATATACAAATAATGAAATAGCATAAAATGAGCTGTTATCTTGCAAGAAATAAGAAAATGAGTTTTCAAAAATAATAACTGCACGGCTGTTGTCAACTTTATGCTTTAATTGCCACTTACAATAATAAAAAACAAATAAAAATGTACTATTTGTAGCAACATTCACTTTTTTGCGGATATATAAATTTTATTTTATTTATTTCATATAAAATTTGTAATTTTTTCCACCGACGAATGTAATTTTGCATTCGTGCACTTTTTTTGTTTTGACAGCAGAAAACGCGTTATACAAACCCAAACAAACTGTCACTTGTTACGTTTTTTACAAAAATAAAATGACATTCGCGTTATACAACCCCAAACTTGACACACGTCAGGTTTTATACGCGTATTTTAGACATATTGGGTTCTATAAACATGCTGTAAGATTTTTTAAGTTGAATTTTACAACCATAGACCTATCATGAAATGCCTAATTATAACAGTAACTTCATGTTAGTGCCAGAGAACGAAGCCGATCGGCTGCGAGCCGGCTTGAAGCCGCCGCCGACAATTATTACTCACAATGAGCCGCCGCCGATGGCTCCGGCTCGCATCGGCTTAAAATGTGAGCCCACACGGCTCCAAAAAGAGCCAAGATAAAAAATTTTTAGATACATATAAAGTTTGACTTTTGTTATGATAAAAATATTTCAGGTGTAGACACGCAAATTAAGATAAATTAGTATGCATGTATGAGCATTTTTATACCCTTTACCAACAAAAATGGTAAAAGAGTATATATAGGTTTGTCATTCCGTTTGTAATTTCTATAATATCAATAAGCGACACATAAAATATATATATTCTGGATCCTTATGCATAGGGAAGACGAATAAGAGATGTCCGTCTGTCCGTCTGTCTGTACGTGAAATCGGTTTTCCGAAGCTCCCAGAAAAGCTAGAGACTTCGTTCTTGGACTGGTGTGTCAGAAATTTTCCAAAATAGATTGGTATTGAAATTCAGCAAAATCGAGCAGACGATTGCAGAGCTGGAAAACTTAAACTTTATTTTGCCATATAAAAGTAACTAACGAAAACAAATTTTTATTTTTTTTAATAAATAAACTTATTTTACACTTCAGTACGACTAAAATTGGTATTTTAAATTAAAAAAAATGAAAAAAATTAAAGAGACGTTTCCAGGGTTGGAAAACTTTAACTTTTTGTGTTATGTAAAATTAACTATGTCTAAAACTATATTAGTATTTTCTCGAGAACCGTAAGAGCTACAGACCTGAAATTTGGACACAGTGTGTAGACCTTTGGCCGCTACAACAACAAATACATGAGAATTGGAAATTAAAGGGTGTTCCAAAACGAGCAACGAAAAATGTTAAAATCCCATGTAATATACATACAATTGTATGTATGTATGTATATACACTTGAAATTTGTAAGGTTAGTGTATTTTTATACAGACTACAAAAATTAACACTAAAATTTCCAAAAATTTAAATTAAAGGGTGTTCCATCAGTTAATGCAATTTTGACTATGCAATTTTGACAACTTGCTGTATCTTGGAAAACGTGAGAGCAAAACTCTTGAAATTTTCAAAAACGGTAAAACTAAAAAAACAAAAAATTATAAAATCGCCAAACCGAAAAAAATCGCCAAAAACAAAAAAAAAAATCGCCAAAACGAAAGAAAATCGCTAAAATGAAAAAAATCGTCAAAATAAAAAAATCGCCAAAACGAAAAAACCCCAAAAAAAAAACAGAAAAAAATCGCCAAAACGAAAAAAAGCACCAAATTAAAAAAAAAATTCTTAAGCTAAAAAATAAATCGTATAAAACGGAAGAATTGCTAAAATGAAAAAAAAAATCGCCAAAATGAAAGAAAATCGCTAAAATGAAAAAAATCGCCAAAATAAAAAAATCGCCAAAACGAAAAAACCCCAAAAAAAAAAACAGAAAAAAATCGCCAAAATGAAAAAAAAACCCCAAAACAGGAAAAAATCGCCAAAAGCAAAAATAATTGCCAAAACGAAAAAAAAACGCCAAAATGAAAAAAATCGCCAAAACGAAAAAAAAACCGAAAAAACAGACAAAAATCGCCAAAATGAAAAAAAATCGCCAAAATGAAAAAAAGCAAAAAAAAATCGCCTAAATAAAAATAAGCCCAAAAACAAACAAAAATCGCCAAAATGAAAAAAACTCGTCAAAATGGGAAAATCTTTAAAATGAAGAAAAGCCCAAAAACAGAAAAATATCGCCAAAATGAAAAAAACCTCCAAAAACTGAAAAAAATCGCCAAAACGAGAAAAAAGCGACAAAACTGAAAAAATCGTTTAAGCTGAAAAAAACTTAAAAAAAGCAAAAAAGCCTACCTTTCGTGCGCGATTCAAAGTCGCACTTTACTGAATTTTTTAATATTAAAGGAATTAAATGAAACTATGTTCTTTCTTATTTCGTTTTTGCTTCGTTCACTTAACATATTTTATGTATTTTTTAAAGAACTAGATTGGTATCAATAATCAGAAAAATCCAAAATTATGACTCCAGGGTTGGAAAACTCACACTTTTTGTGTTATGTAAAATTAAATAGGTCTAAAATTTTTTTTCTTTTTCTTTATAAATTGAATATATTTTATGCTTCTGAAAGAAAAGTTTGGCGTATGAAATTTGAAAAATGAAAATTATAACTCCAAAGATGGAAACTTTAAAAAAATTATAAATTTTTTTACAAAACAAATATGTATGTATATGTCTGTATACTATATATATGTACGCACGTTGGTAAAGGGTATATAAGATTCGGCACAGCCGAATATAGCACTCTTACTTGTTTTAAATATTTTTTTTATTGTTGGAATCAGAATTTGTTTTCTCTATGGATAGCTGAAATCCAGTAAGTTCTAATGCCCCAAATATTAGATATAAAAAAAGATATTAGAGTTATATAAAATATTTGGGGTTGGTCAAACTGGTAAGACTGGGACACAATGAATCCGTCGTGCGTTAAACTTCGCCTCTTTCAACTGACAGCTAAGTTGACATACATGGTTTCTTATGAGGTCGGTTACATTCAGTACGTGTCCGTCAACGCAAAGTACAACATTTGGTCAACTTTTAACTTTTTGCGTACGTTGAGTAGTTTGACAGATATTGGTTGGTTTTTTGGTATGTTCCGATTTAGATTTTTGTGTTTTGTGGTAGCAAAAATAGAACTAAAAAGAACTGAACGAAATATATACAAAAAGTTGAATTTAATAAATAAAATGGAGAATCGACCTTTAGAAGCTGTTCAAATGCTTTCGTCAATAAAGTACTCATTGTGCCAAACTTCTCTGTCGTTGCGTTAATGTCAGTTGAAAAAGGCGAAGTTTAACGTATGACGGATTCATTGTGCCCGGCCTTTAATCCTGCCGGGATTGAGCCATTAATCGCCCCAGCCACTTGCAATATAATTGTGCAATAATATCGCCAATATGTATGTCATATTCGAAGGTGGCACAATATATTGGAAATTATCAAGACTTTATTTATACCCTTTACCAACAAAAATGGTAAAAGGGAATATATAGGTTTGTCATTCCGTTTGTAATTTCTATAATATCAATAAGCGACACATAAAATATATATATTCTGGATCCTTATGCATAGGGAAGACGAATAAGAGATGTCCGTCTGTCCGTCTGTCTGTACGTGAAATCGGTTTTCCGAAGCTCCCAGAAAAGCTAGAGACTTCGTTCTTGGACTGGTGTGTCAGAAATTTTCCAAAATAGATTGGTATTGAAATTCAGCAAAATCGAGCAGACGATTGCAGAGCTGGAAAACTTAAACTTTATTTTGCCATATAAAAGTAACTAACGAAAACAAATTTTTATTTTTTTTAATAAATAAACTTATTTTACACTTCAGTACGACTAAAATTGGTATTTTAAATTAAAAAAAATGAAAAAAATGAAAGAGACGTTTCCAGGGTTGGAAAACTTTAACTTTTTGTGTTATGTAAAATTAACTATGTCTAAAACTATATTAGTATTTTCTCGAGAACCGTAAGAGCTACAGACCTGAAATTTGGACACAGTGTGTAGACCTTTGTCCGCTACAACAACAAATACATGAGAATTGGAAATTAAAGGGTGTTCCAAAACGAGCAACGAAAAATGTTAAAATCCCATGTAATATACATACAATTGTATGTATGTATGTATATACACTTGAAATTTGTAAGGTTAGTGTATTTTTATACAGACTACAAAAATTAACACTAAAATTTCCAAAAATTTAAATTAAAGGGTGTTCCATCAGTTAATGCAATTTTGACTATGCAATTTTGACAACTTGCTGTATCTTGGAAAACGTGAGAGCAAAACTCTTGAAATTTTCAAAAACGGTAAAACTAAAAAAACAAAAAATTATAAAATCGCCAAACCGAAAAAAATCGCCAAAAACAAAAAAAAAATCGCCAAAACGAAAAAAAGCACCAAATTAAAAAAAAAATTCTTAAGCTAAAAAATAAATCGCATAAAACGGAAGAATTGCTAAAATGAAAAAAAAAATCGCCAAAATGAAAGAAAATCGCTAAAATGAAAAAAATCGCCAAAATAAAAAAATCGCCAAAACGAAAAAACCCCAAAAAAAACAGAAAAAAATCGCCAAAATGAAAAAAAACCCCAAAACAGGAAAAAATCGCCAAAAGCAAAAATAATTGCCAAAACGAAAAAAAAACGCCAAAATGAAAAAAATCGCCAAAACGAAAAAAAAACCGAAAAAACAGACAAAAATCGCCAAAATGAAAAAAAATCGCCAAAATGAAAAAAAGCAAAAAAAATCGCCTAAATAAAAATAAGCCCAAAAACAAACAAAAATCGCCAAAATGAAAAAAACTCGTCAAAATGGGAAAATCTTTAAAATGAAGAAAAGCCCAAAAACAGAAAAATATCGCCAAAATGAAAAAAACCTCCAAAAACAGAAAAAAATCGCCAAAACGAGAAAAAAGCGACAAAACTGAAAAAATCGTTTAAGCTGAAAAAAACTTAAAAAAAGCAAAAAAGCCTACCTTTCGTGCGCGATTCAAAGTCGCACTTTACTGAATTTTTTAATATTAAAGGAATTAAATGAAACTATGTTCTTTCTTATTTCGTTTTTGCTTCGTTCACTTAACATATATTATGTATTTTTTAAAGAACTAGATTGGTATCAATAATCAGAAAAATCCAAAATTATGACTCCAAACTCACACTTTTTGTGTTATGTAAAATTAAATAGGTCTAAAATTTTTTTTCTTTTTCTTTATAAATTGAATATATTTTATGCTTCTGAAAGAAAAGTTTGGCGTATGAAATTTGAAAAATGAAAATTATAACTCCAAAGATGGAAACTTTAAAAAAATTATAAATTTTTTTACAAAACAAATATGTATGTATATGTCTGTATACTATATATATGTACGCACGTTGGTAAAGGGTATATAAGATTCGGCACAGCCGAATATAGCACTCTTACTTGTTTTTATTGTGCAATCGACATTTGTGTAATGTGGTGGCAGCATTGTTCAGTGTTGCTTATTTTCACTGTCAAGAAAATGTTCTGCCATTTATTGCATAGTCTAGGTCAAAAATACAATAATATTTACAATAAAATATGCAAAAATATTGTATAATGGATGGGCGACCTTAGCCATTTTCCAAATGTTTTAGCAGTCTCCCGCAAACATTTTCAAGATGTGACTTGGTGTAGTTTACCTCCATCTACTACATAGAAATAATAGAGAGTATGTAAATTTAATCCGAAGCATTAAAATTTTCTGAAATATGTTTATATTTAATTTAATTTTTATTTAAAACGAATCGCAAATGTTTGGTGAATAGAAAATAAAAATCATTGCATATATAGGTAGTCCACGTAACATGGAGTATCTTGGTAAATTCCTTGTAGACGTAGCACTTCTATATATACACATCTACTTATAGGAAAATCAGGACACCAAATTGTACCCTACGTCTCAACTAGCCTTCGACTTGGACATACCAAGTTCATGCCAAGTGGAGACCGGTAGTTAAAATCGCCAATCGTGCTTTTGTCGTTGCTCAAACTGATTGGACGTGTTTTTATAGTGCTCCGTTTAATCTGTTTTTGTTCTTTGAAAATATATGTGCCATTTCTTTTAAAACGTCGTTTGAATATTTTAAAAGAATTCTGAACATTTTTTATCATTTATTTACATAAAATACATATTGTTAATCTTAATGCTATTTTGTGAAAATCTATAACAAAATAATCATATACATATATAAACTATTACATCTAGAACATACAATTAACTCTTAAAAACAAAGAGAAATCTCTTTAACGCTTATAACAAAAACTAGTTTCTGTTATAACACAAACAATAACTATTTATTAATAATAAAAATTATTATCCTCTCTCTCTGGTAAACAAATAACAAATTAAAAACGGAAAGTTAATAAAATTGTAACAACAAAAACATTTAACTTAACAAACAAACATACTTTAAAATTAATCTTACATCAATACCTCCATTTACGCGTTTATCAATTATATTAAATTTAAATAACAAATATGAACTGTTTAAACAAAAAATGTACTTTGAATAATCCTGATGAAAGAATGATCGTTTGCTGGTTATGTCATGGCTTATCACATTTTAAATGCAGTGGATTACCAGTTTTGGTCGCTGAAGCAACTCAAAAACTTGATGGTTTGCACTGGTTCTGCCAAAACTGTAAACAAACTGGTTTAGATTTTTATAAATTCTTTAACTCAAGAAAAGCGTTATTCATTGAAATTCAAAATGATTTTCATAACGTATCAAATCGTTTATCCGAATATGAAAAATTGTTTGATAACTTTTCATCACTCAATAACAATGAACCCTTGCGCCAAAGCTCTAAGCAGGAGACCTCTGTGCCGTCACCAAAACGTCGTAAGTCACCTCGTAACAACAAGAATTCCGATTCTGAAAACATACCTCTACCAGCAGTAATTAACTCATCAATTACTCCTACTACTTAGTAGTAGAAGTAATTATAGAAAATTCAAATGGAGCATCGTCATCATCTAATATTTTAAACGTGCAATCTTCGTCTCACAAAAATATAGAGACAATTGCTACTCGTGAACTACGTGTGATTCCTCCGAAAAAACATTTGTTTGTATCTCGTTTTGCATCTGCAACTACTGTTGAAGACATAAATCATTATATTAATAGTAAATTAAATACAAATGAAAACATCATAACATATAAATATTCATATGCCCAACCCAGAAGTATTACATCGTTCAAAATCACGGTGTCCTCCGAAATTTTTAATAAAGTTATAAACGAAAACTTTTGGCCTGAACACACACTTGTGAGAGAGTTTTTACAAAAACCCAACCAACGATCTAATAATCTGGCACGCCTTCCAATAACTGTACCGTCTATTACAAAAAACTAAATATTACAACTGATTCTCAATTACATATAGTATACCAAAATGTTTTTGGATTAAATACAAAATTGTCAAAACTCTTCATTAATAGCTTTGAATTTGATCATCACGTTATTATTTTTACTGAAACATGGCTAAATAAAAATACACTTAATACTGAAATTTTATGCAATAAATATAATATTTATAGACTGGATAGAAATACACGCACTAGAGGGGGAGGTGTTTTAATAGCAGTTCATAATTTGTTTTTGTCTGTTGCAATTAACCTTGATGTTCCCAATGGGGTCGAATTTGTCGGTACACATATAAAACTTAAAAATAAAAGCATTTTTATTACTTGCTCCTATATCCCACCCAGTCAAAGCAAAAATGAAATAATTTACAATGATCATGTAAGATTAATCAAGTCTACTATATTGTTGGCTCAGCCAGGTGACTTAATATTCGTTTTTGGCGATTTTAACCTGCCAGATGTTTCTTGGAAATATTTACCAGACTCTTTTCTGTATGCTCCGTTTAATGCTAGTGAGTGGATGGATGGCGTATTAAACGAAATTCATGATTTATGTCTCTTCCAAGTCAATGGAGTTGCTAATACGTTTGGTAAATTACTTGACTTAGTATTTACAAATGAGCCGATAGAATGTACATTAACCCGTACTGTACCAATTGTCATACCTGAATATCGCTATCACCCCGCACTGGAAATTAGTATTAACATTCCATGCTCTCAGTCAAAGAAAGTAATGCAAAACGATAAAGTCTTTTGTTTTAAAAAAGCTAACTACGATGAGCTAAACTTTAGATTATTAAATACTAATTGGTTGAATATGTTATGTAGTTTGAGCAAGTCTCCATCGAGTTTCGACTCTAAGATACAAGCATTCCACAACACTATTTTTAATTACTTTGATGAATGTGTGCCGAAAGAAAAAGTTTTTGTTAAAACTGGTCCGCCATGGAATTCCAAGCAGTTATCTATTTTAAAGAATAGAAAAAATAAATGTTTTAAAAGATATAAAAAATCTGGTATCCTATCTGATTATGCTAAATACGCTGTTTCAAGATCTAAATATAATTCAATGAATACCCTTCTGTATAAAAATTATATAAACAATATTAAATACAATTTGAAACGCGATCCAAAATCGTTTTATAAATTCGTAAATTCTAAACGGAAATCTTCTGGTTACCCCAATGTATTAAAATACGAAAATTGCGAATCCAGCGATAGTTTAAACATAAGTAACTTATTTGCAAACTTTTTCTCGAGTACATATTCGGACAACAAGTATACACTTACCTCATATCCGTACCCACTTGTTGAAAGTCAACCAATACAAATTTCATCAATAACTACATCACAAATCTTATCTGCCATAAAAAACATAAAATCGTCATATTACAGTGGACCTGATGGTATACCGAGCTGTGTTTTAAAGCATTGTGCAAACGCACTTTCTACTCCGTTGGAAATATTATTTAATTTATCGATTGAATAAGGTTATTTTCCTAAAGCTTGGAAAGATTCGTATATTATTCCGCTTTTTAAATCTGGTAATAAATCAAACATTGCAAACTACAGAGGTATTGCTAAGCTTAGTGCAATTCCTAAACTTTTCGAAAAGTGTATTACGGACAACATTAGTCGTCAAATATCATCGTATTTATCTGCTCATCAACATGGTTTCAGAAAAGGCTGCTCAACAACAACAAATCTTTTACAACTTACAACCCTAATTAATGAAGGTTTTAACAATAAGCAACAGACCGATGTCATTTACACCGATTTCAGCAAGGCTTTTGATAAAGTAAATCATTCTTTATTATTATTGAAACTTCACCATATTGGATGGTCAACTAATGTATTGAATTGGATAAAATCGTATCTAATAGGCACGGAGCAGTGTGTTATTTTCAATAACGTCACCTCTAAGAACTTCATTGTTAAATCTGGTGTCCCCCAAGGGAGTCACTTGGGACCAATTTTATTTTCCATTTTTTTGAATGACTTGCCGAGTATAATAACATATAGTAATGTTTTAATGTATGCCGATGATGTTAAAATTTTTCTAAGTTATAACAATATCTCCGATAGCATTTTCTTACAACGCGACTTAGATAGTTTTCTTTATTGGTGCAAAGTCAACATGATGTCTCTCAACCTGAAAAAGTGCAAGCATATGAGGTTTTCACGATGCTTTATTTCTGAGTGCTTTTTTTCGCTTGGAGGATATCAGCTCGAAACCGTTACTGAATTTTTGGATTTAGGTGTTCTCCTTGATTCAAAATTAAATTTCAATAATCATATCATCATGACGACTAACAAAGCTCGTGGTGTACTAGCATATATTAAGCGTTGGGCTAAAGAATTTATGATCGCATGATTACTAAACAATTATTCACATCATTAGTAAGGCCTATCCTTGAATACGGATCCATTATCTGGGACCCTTACACTGATTATCAGAAGAATCGCATTGAATCAGTTCAGAAACAGTTTCTTTTATTTTGCCTGGGAAACACAACTTGGAACCCAAATTGCAATATTCTACCTTATTCTGCAAGACTCTCTACTATTAACTTACCGACTCTGGAAAGTAGAAGATTAATGCTTAATGTGATATTCGTAGTAAATCTGTTAAATGGATCTGTCTGTTCAGAATTTCTGTTAACTAAAATCAATTTCAATATTCCGGCTAGAACAACAAGGAACTTTATACCCCTGTATCTCAAATGTCATCAGACGTAGTATGAGAACGCTAACCCTTTGAGGAGATTATGCAGAAACTTTAATGATTATTATGTTTTCATTGATTACTCTATAAACGTTAATATTATAAAACGTTCTTAAATGTTAACACTATGATACAAAAAAAAAAAAAAAAAATATTCAGGGATTCTAATGTACCAATTCGATTTTGTTGGAGTCCATGGATGACGAAAATACCGTTGGTTTTTTTAGGTCACTTCATAAAGTGATTTTATAACGGTAAATGTAGTGAAAAACGGGGTTTCAGTTTTAAACAGGTGTAACTTCTTTGTTTCCTAACGGATTTCTTTTAACTTTCCGTTGGTGTAAAGGACCGAATATTATCTTTCAACCAAGATATATTTTTTGAAAATCGACTCACAAATGGCTAAGTTACAGTCGTTGAAGTGTAGAAAAAACCCATTGAAAAAGTATTCTTTTGTTTTCCTCAGGCCATAAGTTGCTTATGAGTTACAAAAGAATACTTTTTAATGGGTTTTTTCTACACTTCAACGACTGTAACTTAGCCATTTGTGAGTCGATTTTCAAAAAATATATCTTGGTTGAAAGATAATATTCGGTCCTTTACACCAACGGAAAGTTAAAAGAAATCCGTTAGGAAACAAAGAAGTTACACCTGTTTAAAACTGAAACCCCGTTTTTCACTACATTTACCGTTATAAAATCACTTTATGAAGTGACCTAAAAAAACCAACGGTATTTTCGTCATCCATGGACTCCAACAAAATCGAATTGGTACATTAGAATCCCTGAATATTTTTTTTTTTTTTTTTGTATCACAGTGTAATTAGTTTTTATTATGTACAAATAATTTAATTAATTGTAACTTTTTGTTGGTCTGTAAGGATATTACTCCATAGACATTTTTATTATAAATAAATAAATAAAAATAAAATAAATAAGTTGGCGAGATATCGCCACATATGGCAGCCCTCCTTCATTTTTCAATGATATCTGGTAGCTTTATTTTTCAGTCATATCAAATTGTTTGCAGAAAAAATTACTATTTAAAAAAAAAATTATTATTAATAGAAGCTAACACATAATTTGAAAAAAAAATTCTGATTAACACAGCGGCTAAGCCGCAGCCGAAAATGATTTTGAATCTAGAGCGCTTTGAGGAACAAATTAATAGTGATCTCAATAGAGTTGTGGAATGGTCGAGATTAAACTTTCTCACCCTAAACCCTTTAAAATGTAAAGTAATGATTTTCTCTAAATTTCCAAATATAAATTTAATTGTCTACCTTGACAATGAACCCTTGGAAATTGTGGAACAATACAAATCACTAGGTGTTATTATTGACAACAAATTAAGTTTTAATGCACATATAAATTATGTAATATCTCGTATTTCTTGGTCTTTACGTCGTATTAAGAGTGTTTCATTTTATCTACCTATGGGAATTAGGCATAAAGTGGCAATGGCTATGTGTTTACCACTGTTTCTATATGGAATGGAAATTTATTCATGTACCTCGGTTGGGAATATAAACAAATTAAAAAAATGCTTCAATAGGGTAGTTCGCTACATTTATAGTATTCATATTATGGATAGCGTATCACGATATTGCAAACAGGTATTGGGATGTGAATTTGAACGGTATGTAGACCTCAGACAGTTTCTTTTCTTTTATAAATCAATAAAAAATGGAAATCCTATATATTTGGTGCAAAAATTTCGTTTTGGCTTGTCTAGTAGGAGTCTCACTATCGTATGTCCTAGATATACGTCATTAATAATGAGTCGATCGTTTTGTGTAAAAATAGCTAGGTTGTGGAATACAGTGATTCCTTACTCGAACAGAAGATTTTCTTATTCGCAAACAAAAATTAAAAATATATTTTTATCAAATCTATAAAAGATTTTCTCTTAATTGTTAGCTATTGGAAACACTGAAAATACCCTAGTCATGGTGTTTGTGCGGACGTATATACATATACATATGTAATGTGTATATATAATAATAATAATATAAATTGGGGTAAATGAAAATGCATATATTATTTTTTTTTACTAGTATTAAATTTAATAATATTATTTTGATATGAACTATGTATAACTTTATGAAAAATTGAAGAACTAGCAATTAAGCTTATATATTTAAGTTTAACTTTATTTATTTGTATAATGATTGTACATTTGTAGTACTGCTAATTAGGCCTTGAAAGGCTTGCGGCTTGTTTGAATATAAATAAATAAATAAATAAATGAGCCGCATGGGTCGGCGGCGGCTGAGGGTCTTTGAAAATTGCCGGCGGCGGCTGTTGGCCGACTCACAGCCGATCGGCTTCGTTCCCTGGCTCTAACTCAAATTGCTATAACTTTACAGAAGGTAGAATAATAAGCAGTAAAAGTCCTAGTAAAAGCGTTATTTTTTAAGCTATTGCAGTAAATTTTTGTAGAGGTGTATTTGTGTGAAATGTATTGGAAATTCCAATTTGGAATCACTGCAAAACTTTATTTCGTGGAGTTATGCTATAAACACAATCAAAGGCTACCGACCATCGACTACCGACTACAAAAGTAGCTGGCTACAAAAATAGCCAAGTCGCCAGCTACTTAATTCTTTTAAAGACTACCGACCACTAACTATAAAAAATAAACATCTGTTTTGACATATGTATTAAAGTTAACCAAAACAAAACAAACTTGATTTGTTTAAAGTGAATTTGTGTGAAAAAAAATTTCAAATGTCTCAAGAAAATTTAATTAACTTTATAAGTCCTATTGCTAAAATAGTGGAAACAACGACTTCAGTGTATGAAGTGTATAAAAAACATCAGAACAAAAGTAACCGAAGATGGTGGGTCCCGCCAGTAAATATAACGCGAGATGAAGAAGGATTTTATCGAACTTGTGCTCTTCAGCTATATAATAAATACATATAAACAGTAAAAATTACTATTATATACTTACCAATTTCAATAAAAAAACAAAAAAAAAATAAATATAAATGAAACAAATGAACAGATGATTATTATTTTTCAATGGCGCCACTATAATAGTTTTTCGCGTTTTTAATAGCGATATTTAATGTATTGCGTTTTTAAAACCACCATTTCATGCATTTATTGTATTGGCAACACTAATCTGTTTTTTGTAGCCAAGAAAAATAGAAATTAGCATAAGTTGGCTACGGGCTATAAAAGTAGCCGTGTAGTCTGTAGTCGTGTAGCGGCTAAAAGAATTATTCTCATAAGCATGCATGTATTCTATTTTTGACATCTTGTAGTCGATTGTCGGTGGTCTTGATAGTGTTTATAGCATTTGGGCCAGAGAGCTGCGCCGATCGGCTGAGAGCCTGCTTAGCCTAGCCGCCGAATGGTTTTGACCAGCCGGTGCTACCGATTATTTATTCGGCTAACAAGCGGCTGGAAAGTAGCCGCTGATTGAAATGTTTTTTCGGCGGAAAAACTGTTTTTATACTATATCTTGGATATAATTTATAGATTTGTAGGAACAAATGCAGTTTAGCGAAGCAGCTCCAAACAAAATAATATGTGATAGAAAATTGAAAAATAAGAAGAAAATATTAAATAAAAAAGTTGGCGGCGAAGCCTATTTTCCGAGTTATGGGGCTCTGAACTTTCTCATAGGAAACAGCGAAAAATTTCCAAAATTTTTTTTTTAAATAGGTTATCTCATAGGAAATTTAAAATATAAGAAAAAAAAATTAAGTAGAAAAATTAGCTCCGACCCTTATTTCTCGAGTTATTGGCCTCTGAAGTTTTCACCATGGTGTTTCCCGACACGGCACAGCTTAATAAAGATTTTCTGCATTGCAATGTTTTCTTGTCTAATGTTTTTGTGGACTGCCGGCCTTTGGCCGGGCTTAAGGATTTTCTCCACCATGGTGTTTCCCGACACGGCGCAGCTTAATAAAGATTTTCTGCATTGCAAAGTTTTCTTGTCTAATAAAGTTTTCGTGGACTGCCGGCCTTTGGCCGGGCTTAAGGATTTTCTCCACCATGGTGTTTCCCGACACGGCGCAGATTAATAAAGATTTTTTGCATTGCAAAGTTTTCTTGTATAATAAAGTTTTCGTGGACTGCCGGCCTTTGGCCGGGCTTACGGATTTTCTTCACCATTCTGTTTCCCGACACGGCGAAGCTTAACAAAGATTTTCTGCATTGCAATGTTTTCTTGTCTAATAATGTTTTTGTGGACTGCCGGCCTTCGGCCGGGCTTAAGGATTTTCTCCACCATGCTGTTTCCCGACAAGGCGCAGCTTAATAAAGATTTTCTGCATTGCAAAGTTTTCTTGTCTAATAAATGTTCATGGATATTAATTAATCATTGTATTTCCCAAAACGACATTGCTTGTTAATGAATTTCTGCACAGCTCTAAATTGGTTCAAATCACATTTAGAAATGCAGAGAAATCACAATCGTCTATGAAAAATTTAAAGGCCAATAACTCAGAAATAAGGGTCGCAGTTAATTTTTTTTACTAAATTTTTTTCTTATATTAATTTCTTATCAGATAGGTAAGCTATTTAATTTTTTTTGTTTTTGAGATTTTTCGCAGTTTCCTATAAAAAAGTTCAGAGCCCCATAACTCGGAAAATAGGCGTCGCCGCCAACTTTTTTATTTAATATTTTCTTCTTATTTTTCAATTTTCTATCACACAGGCAACATTTTATTTTGTTTGGAGCTGCTTCGCTAAACTGCATTTAAACCACAGAAATGAGTAGAAACAGGAACACATGTCCTTTAACATGTTCCTTCGAGTATGGGCATCATAATTTTTTGAGATGGATATCTTATGCTAGCCACAGACTAAGGAAATTGTTAAGAAACGTATGTTTGTACTGTTTTATTTTTTAATAAAGACGATGTAACCAATAATGAAACATCAGTCCTGGGCTCAAATCGTTACAACCGTGATCGTATCGACAATCGTACAGTAAGTTTTTGTGTGGCCATATTCTTGGCAATTATGGCCAGGGAACGAAGCCGATCGGCTGTGAGTCGGCTAACCGCCGCCGCCGGCAATTTTCAAAGACCCTCAGCCGCCGCCGACCCATGCGGCTCATTTTCGGCTGCGGCTTAGCCGCTGTGTTAATCAGAATTTTTTTTTTTCAAGTTATGTGTTAGCTTCTATTAATAATGATAATTTTTTTTTAAAAATAGTAATTTTTTCTGCAAACAATTTGATATGACTGAAAAATAAAGCTAAAGGAACGCAAACGGCATTCGCCAACATAAAAATGAACTTGAGCACTTCCTCACGGAAAAAAATATTGATATAATGTTGGTCTCTGAGACTCACTTGACTTCGAGAAGCTGCTTTAAAATAAATGGTTACACTCTATATGATTCAAAGGACCCGAGAGGGAGAGTATGCGGTGGATCAGCAATTCTAATTAAGTCAAGACTCAAGCACTATATCCTTGAGAACGTTAGTGAAGAATATATGCAAGCTACGAATATTTTCGTAGAAAATTTTTGTGCGAATTTCGTGATATCTTCAATTTACTCACCTCCCAGATTTTCAGTTACCGAAGATCAGTATGAGAAGTTCTACAAATCGCTTGGATCTTGTTTCGTGGCAGCTGATGACTACAATGCAAAACATACGTACTGGGGCTCGCGTCTTGTTACACCTAGAGGTAGAGCGTTGTTTAATACAATTTCAAAAATGGGCCTAGATGTCACTTCGAGTAGGGAGCCTACTTACTGGCCTACTGATGTAAGAAAAATTCCAGATGTTATAGATTTTGGCGTCACGAAAAATATCCATAGGGACTTAATTCACGTAGAGAGATCTATCCTCCGAGCACTCTCCCACAATAGTTACAATTTTCAACCCACTAAGGAGTGATTTAACTAACTCATATGCGAAAACGATTAATAGGGTCAACTGGCTAGGATTCAAAAAATATATTAGTAGTCACTGCGTAGAAAACATTCAGCTTAGATCACCTGATGATATTGAATTTAATATTGCCAAACTTAACGAATATATTAAACAGGCTGCTGAACATGCCACTACTTCCTATCCGCAGACTGGCTTTAATAGAATTTATTCTACGGCAATTGAACGTCTTGTATGTGAAAAAAGGAGAGCTAGAAGAGAATGGCAACAACACAGATCACCCCTAAATAAAATCAGACTTAAAGAATGTACTAAACGACTCAAAGAGCTGCTATCGTCGGAAAATACTGCATTACTGGAAAAGTATTTAGAAGGTCTTGATGCAACGTCAACATCTAATTAAATCTTAAAAGACCCGTTGATCTCAAATCACCACTGCGTACTTCGACCGGAGGCTGAGCAAGAAGCGATAGTGAGAAACGTAACTATTTTCTGAGCATTTAAAATCTGTATTCACTCCCAATTCATGTACGGCTGCTGCCGGATTACCGAGTGTAGTATCTCTACCCCCTCGTCCCTTAAGGTTGAAGATGCGTGAACTACAAAAAATAGTTGCTGAACTCGACCCGAAGAAAGCTCCAGGTATTGATGGCGTTAGTAACAAGATGCTGATGAACTTGCCTCATATTGCAGAAAGAATCTTGCTATTTATTTTTAATGCAATTTTACGAATGCAGTATTTTCCACATAACTGGAAACTTGCCAAGATTAAAATGATTCCAAAGCCAGGCAAAGATGTTACCAAGGCTGAGTCATATAGACCTATGTATAAGCTTACTTTCAACAATTTCAAAGCTTTTACAAAAGCTGCTCATGACTAAATTGTCCACAATTTTAGCTGATAGTGGGTGCATCCCGGACCATCAATTTGGCTTTAGAAGTTAGCATAGCACTATTGAGCAAACGCATAGATTGGTTCAAGTTGTAAGGAGGACATTTGAAGAAAAAAAGTATTGTTCTGCCCTTTTTATTGATGTTTCTCAGGCATTTGATAAAGTATGGCACGAAGGCCTAGTTTTAAAACTGAAGACATACCTACCAATAAACACACAAAAGCTTTTGGAAAGTTATATTGTTGATAGGAAATTTACTGTTGTGGAAGGAGACTTAATGAGTGTACCCGAGTCTATATCTTCTGGTGTGCCACAGGGTAGTATTCTGGGGCCAGTCTTGTATCTAATATATACTTGTGATATGCCTGTGAGCAATAACATCCACACTTCTACATTTGCCGATGATACAGCCTGTTTGAGTATTTACAAAAACCGTGATGAGACATCCCGCAATCTCCAAGCACACATTACCCAGCTTGAAATATGATTGAACTTATGGAGAATTAAAGTAAATGAACAAAAGTGTGTTCATATAACGTTTACCCTAAGAAAACATACCTGTTCCCCTGTTAGAATGTATTCATCTGGCAGCCTTGTTTTAAGTTATGACGTGTGACTTCATGACATTTTTTTGTAACGGCGGTCATTTCGTTCATTCGTTCTTTTGCTATAGATAAATGAAGTATATGTACTTTGATATAGAAATTAAATAAAGAATTGAAGATCAACAAATTAACAATTGGCGACGAGGATGGACGAAAAAACGTTGGACAACGTTTTGAAATGTTTTCAAGAAGCAAATCAAAGATTACTTCAAGAAACGCTTGAAAACAATTTACTTTCCTTACAACGTGTGTTAAAACAAGAAAACACACAAACACATTCAACAAATGTGTTGAAAAGTGGTCAGTGTATATTCAGCAAATGGAGCATCATTTCGTGGCGAATGGTGTGGCAAAAAATGAGGCAAAACGAGCATATTTTCTATCATGGGTTGGAACAGAGACATTTGAACTGCTACAAAATATTTGCGTTGGTAATATAAGTGAAAAACCGTTTTATGACCTTGTCTCAATGTTGAACAACCACTATATAGAAAAGACTCACGTGTTGGCAGCCAGGTATAAATTTTATTCAACAATAATGAAACCCAACCAAACGTATGTAGAGTGGGTTGCGGAGTTAAGAGGGGCAGCAAAGGAATGTTTATTCCAGTGTCCTGCAGACAATTGCCATGTTTCTCTAGTTGATACTAATATAAGAGATATGATAATTATTCATACACCGCATGATAAGGTACGCAGTACGGCTTTGCAAAAAACGAATCCCACGCTTGAAGACGTGTTACAAATTGCGTCGATATATGAGTCAACAGTAAAAACGTGTTTGGAGATAAAGGGTGAGGAAAGCACTTCCGAAGTCAACGCTATTTATCAGTCAAGAAGTAGACTTCATCGTAGATCAAATAAAAACATTCCTAAGTTCGAAAGAGAAAATGAAGACTACATCAAATCATGCCCCAGCTGTGGTCACTCACCATCACCAACGCATAAACTGTTTCCACTACAAAAGCAAAACAAAGAGCCGAGTGTGTTCAAAGACGGGGCACATTGCCGCAGTATGTTTGCAAATGAAAGACGATGGACCTCGAAAATCAAGAAGTGAAAAAGTAAATGCAGTAAACGAATCGTTGGCAACCGCCAACTTTGAAACAATAAGTTCTGTCGAATTAACAAGTAAGTCAGGTGATGTGTATGTAGTTAATCCGTGGTCGTATAAGAAAAATCCGAAAAAAATTTTTGTGGAATTGGCAATAAATAAGCAAACGTGCGAGTTTCAAGTGGACACTGGTGCGTCATCTTCTCTTGTGGGTCTAGCCATGTATCGTAAGTTAGGGCAACCCAAATGTCAAGTAGTTGATAACCGTTTACAATCATATGGAGGCAACGTGTTAAATCTTAAAGGTCGAGTAGAAGTTGATATTGAGTGGAGAAATCAAAACAAAAGGCTTCCATTATTGGTAGTAGATAGCGAACAGGCCACAAATATTCTAGGGCTGGATTGGTGTGAAGTATTATAACTAAGCATGAATTTCTCTCCTAACGGAATTGAATGTAACTTATCGTGTGTAGAGCAATCAAGTCGAGATAGTTTGATTGAATCGTTGAAACAGTTGACTGAAAAGTTTTCGAATATTTTTTCAACAGAATTGGGTTTATGTAATTCTTTAAAAGCAGATATTAAATTGAAAGAAAATGCCAACCCTAGATTTCATAAACTATATAATATACCATTTGCTCAGTATGAAGACGTGCGACACAGGGTATACCAGAGGTGACACGAGACGGAAGATAATTTGCGTTTTCGGATCTTTCGCTCACTCTGTCACTGCGTCTTCTTTAACCTTCTTTCGTGGTGGAATTTTGTAGCTTAATTTCAATTTATACTTTGTAACCTCATTCGCTTGACGATTTTTGTAAATAAATGATAAAAATTAATATTTTTTTAATGAAAATGCTTCAAATGAAATCTGCAATCATCTTAAAACAATTTGTAATTGCCTTTTTAATAGTTATAAGCTATTTCGCACTTTGTTTCTTAATTCAACACAACAAATTCTTTCATCTAATTTTGCAAAATTGTTTACTTGTTGAAATGTTTTTCGTTTAACACTTTGTGGTCTTATTCGCCGAGTGATTTTTGTAAATAAAAGGTAAAAATTAAAATTTTTCAATGAAAATGCTTAAAGTTAAATCAGGAATAATTTGCAAACAAATTTTAATAACTTTTTAATACAAATAATCTTTTTCACATTCGTTTTTTTTTAAGTAAATGCAACAAATTCTTCAATTTAATTTTGTAAATGTGTATGTACGTATGTATGTATGTACACGTGTATATTTCACAAAGCACACATTTTCTCTTGTTTGTTTTGATTTTTTTGGTAACATTTTAATAATAAATATACTGCAGTTGTCCCTTTCTCGCAGAATCTGCGCGACAAATGATTTTAGCTTTTTTCATAAGTCACTTTCTTCAACTCTGGTCTACTTTGTGCGTGCGATCAGAATTGAAACGACTTGGAAAGTATCGGTGTACTAAAATCTATTACTAGTAGCGAGTGGGCTGCACCGATTGTAGTAGTTAGCAAGCCAAATGGAAAAATACGAATCTGCGCCGATTTCAAGGTGACAATAAACCCACAAATAGAAGTATGTAGATATCCCATACCACGAATAGAAGAGCTGTTTCATAAACTGCAAGGCGGAAAATTCTTTACAAAAATAGACCTGAGTGAGGCGTACTTACAAGTAGAGTTGTCTGAATCGTCAAAAAATTTCATGGTAATAAATACGCCTTTTGGCTTGTACCAGTTTCAAAGAATGTCTTTTGGAGTGTCTAGTGCACCAGGGTTGTTTCAAAAGCTGATGGAAGAAGTGATAGCTGGAATCCCTCATACCGCAGTATATTTGGACGATATAATTATTACGGGTTCATCCAACGAAGAACATATACAAAATGTTGAAGAAGTTTTTAAGCGGCTAAAAAGTCATGGCCTGAAGTGTAAAGGAAATAAATGCGTATATGCTCAAAAAAATATCGAGTACGTAGGTCACAAAATTAACAGTAGCGGTATTTCCCCAACGGAAAATAGAGTAGAAGCTATCAAACTCATGCCTCGACCCAAAAGTATCCAAGAACTAGAATCCTTTATTGGGAAAATTAATTACTACAATAAATTTATCGAACAGTTTTCAAAACTTGCAGCGCCCTTAAATAAGCTACGAAAGAAAAATGTAAAATTTGAGTGGACGCCATTGCAACAAAACGCATTTGACACTTTAAAAGAGGCTATAGTAAAAGCAACTAAACTTGTACATTTTGATGACAACCGCCCAATTGTCTTAGCAGTAGACGCGTCGTATAAAGGTGTAGGAGCAGTTATTTCGCATAAATTTCCGGACGGCACAGAGAGACCAATAGCGTATGCATCTAAAACATTAAATGACTCGCAAGAACGTTACTCTCAGGTGGAAAAAGAGGCATTAGCCGTAATATTTGGCATTAAAAAATACCATCAGTACTTGTACGGAAGGCAGTTCGAGTTAGTAACTGACCATAAGGCATTAACAACACTTTTTCATCCATCAAAGAGGCTACCTACAGTTACCTTACATCGATTACAGAGATGGGCAATAGAATTGTCTGCATATAATTATACTATTCGTTTCAAGAAATCTGCCGATAACGCAAACGCGGACGCTCTTTCGAGACTACCGGTAGGAGCGGATCTTGCTTTTGATGAATACGAAAAAACTATGGTAGAAACCGTCAATTCAATAAGTCAGCTGGCGATCGAATCGTTCCCACTAAATTCCCAAATGTTAAGGAAGTGTACAGAAGAGGATGAGACACTTAAAGGAGTATGCGAATATGTTCAACTTGGGTGACCCGAATTCCTTCCAAAGTCGCAAGGTAATATTACACCATTTTATAATAGAAAATTTGAATTATCGTTGCAGAGTGGCATTCTACTACTGCAAACGGAACATCTAAGAGTTGTCGTTCCTGAAGTTCTACAAGAGAAAGTAATTAATATGCTACACGAGGGACACTGGGGTAAAACCCGTATGAAAGCGATGGCCAGGCGGTACGTATGGTTTCCCGCTATTGACAAAGCAATAGAGACGAAACACGATACATGCAACATTTGTCTCGAATCATCTAACCATCCAAAACGAGAGTTCTCATCATGGCCAAAACCGGATCATCCTTGGGACAGAATTCATTTGGACTTTGCAGGTCCATTTTATAATCGAATGTGGTTGATTATTGTGGATGCATACTCTAAGTTTCCGTATACCGTGGAATTGTCAGCAGCAACAACTTCGTCCACAATCTCGTGTTTGCAACGTATTATTTCAATTGAAGGTCTTCCGAATACCATTGTAACAGACAATGGATCGCAATTCACGTCATATGAATTCCAAGAAATTTGTAATAGAAACGATATTCATCATCTAACCACTGCACCATTTCATCCAGCATCCAATGGAAGCGCGGAAAGATTTGTAAGGACGTTTAAAGAAGCCTTCACAAAAATCCTAAAAGAAGAGAAAAGTGTTGAAAAATCATTGTACAAATATTTAGCAACATATAGAAGTACGCCGAATCCAGAATCAGGAAAATCACCAGCTGAATTATTGCATGGTCGGCAACCAAAAGTAATCTTACAAGCCTTGTTCCCAAAATCAAAACATCAGTTCGGTCACGACCAACTTATCAATTAATGACTCAGTTTTAGCTCGAAATTTTTCAAGAGGTTCCAAGTGGCTGCAAGGCACAATAAAAAATATAATGGGCACAAACATGTATTATATAGAGACTTCGAAAGGTATTGTAAAGAGGCATAAAATCAAATTCGACTTTTAAGAAAAGATCAGCCGTCATTCGACGTAGAAGACCCGATGGACATGGGAATTCAGCTAAACATCGAGCAACCTGCTGGCGTTCTGGCTGGAAATAACTCTGATCCCATTGATGATACTCAATCGTCTGAGGGCACTCCCATTTCAACACGATGTGAAGCTCCCGTACCGGCACTTAGACGATCAATTAGAGTTCGCAGGCGTGTACAGTTTGATCCTGAAGTCTGGGTCGCATAAACTAAAAGAATAATATTAGGTCTAACGTTTTGTAATTATACTGAACATTGTATTTTATGGGAATATGGTTATTTTATTACATATTGGCATAGTACCGAAATATTCATGTGTGCTCTAAAAAAATCAAACATTTATGAGTTTCTTCATAAATGAAAACTCGCAAATTTTTTCGTTGTGTTTACTTTCATAAATGCAGCAACAAAAAAACCTGCTAATCAACGCACATGAGTGCTTAAATCTTTTTCTGTTTTTCTACGCATGTTCATGCTGTAATTGGAAGCAAAACAAAATTGAACACTCGTGTGTGTGCAAATATTTTTTTTTAATTTTGCGCACATGATGTGCACATTTATGAGTTGCTCATATATGAGTTTTATTCATTTATGCATTATTCATATATGAGTAAAATTTTTTGAACATAAATGTTGGATATTCTTGTGGTATACAAGCAAATGGTTTTTTATGTATTGTGCCTCTAAAGGTTTTTTATTGATCATGAGCGTTGCCGATTTGGATATTTTAAACATATGTATATTAATCTTCATATGCAAACAAATTAACATGTGCTTCAAGTCTACGTTAAAACCAGAAATTTTGTTTTAACGTACACTTCAAGCACACGTTAATTTTTTGCATATGGGGATAAGTCTTTATAAAAGTTTTCAGCGAATAAATTGTAAATGTTTAAATTAATAAATAAATATCTACATACATACATACATATGTATGTACATATGTATGTGTATATACATATATGTAGGTATATGTACATATCGATGGCTTAATATAAAAAGGGCGTATACCAATTTTTTTCGAAATCGCGTTTTAAGATCTTAGTACGTTACAGTTCAAAATGAAGAAGTTATAATATCTTAAAAAATTATTTCTGTTTGTAAATGCTTTAGTTTTTGCTTCTCCTATAAAATATCGAAAATTCGACTTCCGCGTTTCTTATATTAAGCCATCTATGTACATAGAAATTTACCTTTAAATAAATATCAAGTTTTTATTATTGAAACACATTGATCACTTATTCACAAATGTGTGTTGAAAGTTTTTTCTTTTGATTTCAAACACACAAATTGAGGGAAAATCCATCGTGTCATATTCGCTAACCCTTTTGTATAGCAAGTGTGCATGTTTTATTTGATTTGTGTAAATGTATTTTTTTTAATTGCTTATGCAAAAAAGGTAAAACAGTCATAATTGCACAACAACAAAAACACGGAATGCAGGCCCTACCTGCTTAAAGGGGTGATTTTTAGTAAAATATGCACAAGCAATTGTAAAAGTATTATAATTGCGCTGGTATTTTTTTGATTTTCGCTATTAGAAGGATGCATGTTTTGTTGTTTGTTTTTTATTGTAACCATTTTTGGTAAAAATTAGGTCATTGGGAATTTTCTTTTTGAAATGAAGTCCAAATCGCATATGAAGTGCGAAATGCAAAATGTGCTATTTTATGTATTTTGTTGCTAAGTTCTTTGTTTTTGCTTCTTTTCTTTTCTCTTCCCTCCGGCATCATTAAACGTTTGTAAAAAATATTTTAGTTGTCCTTGAGATGCGCATTCTATTATGATTTATATTCTATGCTTCAATATAAATGGCTGCAACTTGCTATTTAGGTAACAGTTGTTATTTAAGCCTGTGCGCGTGCGTTGCAGTTAAAAAAAATTAAATATGCCAAAAAAAAAACAGTTTAACCTGGACAAATTTGTGTCGTACGACGAATTACATTTATTCAAGGACCGTAACTGTTATGACTTTTATCGAAAAAGTCAAGAAAAAAAGTTATTTTTAACTTTTATTTTTTTAAGGCAGAAATAAAAGTTATTTCTTAACTTTTATTTTTTAAGGCAAAAATTAAAAGTTATTTTTGACTTTTATTATTTTAGTCAAAAAATAAAAGTTATTTTTTAACTTTTAATATTTTAAGGCAAAAATAAAAGTCATGAATTAAGTATTGCATATTGACTAAAAATCAAAAATAACTTTTAATTTTTGCCTTAAAAAATAAAAGTTAAGAAATAACAGTTATTTTTTGACTTTTATCAAAAAAGGCACAAATTTAAAAGTCATACAAAAATTTGCATGTACATCACCTATGTATCATAATGATTAGATCCAAAATTTTCTACGATAATTTTTTATGTGTGCTTTTTTGATGTAAATTTTCAAAAATAACAGTTATTTTCTGTCCCTGCATTTATTAAAGGTAAATTTCTATGTTTATACATATGTATTTATATAAATAAATATACACTAAATTTGAGTTAAGAATTTGCAAATCGGCAGCGCTGACACTATGTAAAAATTTACAATTTATTTGCAGTAAATTTATATAAAGAACTAATTTCGGCTAAAAATATCCAAATCGGCAACTCTCCCAGTCATATGAACAATAGAATCAAAAGCCATACACACATACATAAAAAACCATTTGCTTGCATACCACAAGAAAATCCAACATTTATGTTCAAAAAATTTTACTCATATATGAATAATGCATAAATGAATAAAACTCATAAATGTGCGTTTGAAATTGCACACTGCATGTGCGCTCTTATATGAAAACCTAGTTTTGCCTTCATTTTCATGTGTGTGTAACACAAAATAAAACAAATTAGTGCACACATGAAAATGTAAAAAGCAAAATGTTTTTTACTGCTCTCACTCTGTTCAAGGAGAAACAGAAAATTTTTGAAACGCTCTCGCACATTTCATGTATGAAGGTGAGTGAGTATTTCGGTACTATGCATATTGGTCATAAATAAAAAAAAATTAAGTCCAGGGGAATGTTAGAATGTATTCATCTGGCAGCCTTGTTTTAAGTTATGACGTGTGACTTCATGACATTTTTGTGTAATGGCGGTCATTTCGTTCATTCGTTCTTTTGCTATAGATAAATGAAGTATATGTACTTTGATATAGAAATTAAATAAAGAATTGAAGATCAACAAATTAACATCCCCCATTCGAATCAACAATCAAAATATTCCTCAACATTCTCAAGTGAAATACCTTGGAATACACCTTGATCGAAGGCTTACATGGAAATATCATATTGACTCTAAGTTAACCCAAATGAAACTTAAATTAACTCAAATATATTGGTTAATTGGCAGAAATTCAACACTCAGCCTAGACTGCAAACTTTTTATATACAAGTCGCTTTTGAAGCCAATATGGTGCTATGGAATTCAGCTATGGGGCACTGCTTCAGCTTCAAATATTGAGAAAATCCAACGAAGGCAAAACAAAATTTTACGTTTGATAACATCTGCTCCATGGTTCATTAAAAATTCAAATATTCATCGTAATTTAAATATGCCACTAGTGAGTGAAGAAATTGCAAAATACGCAGGCAAATATTTAACAAAACTCGAGTCACATCCTAATCCTATTATTTATAACTATCACTAAGTTTATGTCCGATACTGGTCGGGCCTAATAATTATATTTAGATTTAAGATTTGATTACTTATTGTTAGTTCATTTTTGAAGATACAATAAATAAATATATATATAAAAAAAAATTATGTCTCCGAAATGTTCAATTGTTGAGAAAGACGGTGAATTGATGTCGATGGCTCTTCACGCACACTTTCTGCCACATCGGCAATATTCTCGGGAGTACGCACTGTTTTTGGCTTTTCACGCTTTGGTTTATCGATGAGGATGCCAGTTTCTTCTCTTCTTCCGAAATTCGTACGCAATTTTCGCACACATTCTGCAACATTACCATGATTTTCAAAGTAATGTCGAAATATTTCCTAGCGTTGTTCAAGCGTATACACAACCATATTCGTTCAGCGGAAGGATAAAACTAATTATCTGTCAAATCAGACATGAGTTAAGTGTTACCATTCACGAAATAAGCACTAGTTGAAAAAAAAAGTTAGATGGTGGACCCTATAAAAGAAAGTTCGTGCTTAAATCTGTTACTTCATATATAAAGTCTACTAAAGATGTTTTGCGTTTAAATATTATTGGATCCGATAGCACGGTTCGTTTATCGATTGAAAAAAAGGTAAATAATATCAAACGCGTTTACAAGCAGATGCCTGGTCTAAATACAAAAACTGCAACACGATGAACCCATGTGTGTCAACTAAACGACTGCAACGAGTAACATTTTTGTTCATATGTGAAACTCGCTGTCGAGTATAGTACATATTTGTTCTCCCTCTCAGAGCACAAGCAGTGAAGTGAAGAGATTGTTTGTTTGGCAAATACCAACAAGAAGTAGCCGGAGATTAAATAAGTACCGAAAAAAAATGAACATAGAAAAATGTAGGCAACCAAAAAGAAGTACCTCAAAAATTATGTTCACTTCATGTGGTACTTCAAGTATTTTAGTGCAATATACAGAAAGGTTGAAATGAAAATAGTAATGCCGGTGATGGCATTTACATTCGTATGTATTAGAGTTTTTCTTTTCCCGGACTTTTTCATTTCCCGGGAAAGCGGGAAAGATTTTTCGGTTTCCCGGGAAATCCCGGGAATTCCCGCCCAGTACAAAACAATACAAAATATTTTTAAATTTAATTTATTTCAACAAAAATAAATTATAATTCTGGAGATCGATTAAATAATAACGTTTTATACACACATTATTCAAAAAATATCACCGTTTCCGTTCTTTATATAATAATACATAGATACCAATATTATAAAAAAGAAATTATACGAGTATTATTAAAAAAAATATTACAAAATTGGTTTAACAAACGAATTTTGTATTGCAAAAGCAGTTTTAACGCATGCTTTAACTTTAATAATCGTTTTTGCATTAGGGCTAGTGTTTTTCATACGGGATTTCCCGGGAAAAATTTCCCGGGATCCCGCACATTTTCCGGGAAAGAAATCCCGGGAAATTTGTGCGGGAATTCCCGGGATTATTTGATTTTGTTATGGCAACGTAATTTGTGTATACACCATGATACAATAATATAAAGGTACAACCGTTCTCTCTTTTCGTCGCCATATTAACCTTCTGACGTTTGTCCCGACAATTTTTTACTCTCAAAATTAATGCTACCTTATTAATTTATGAAATCCGAGTTTTTGATTAATTTTTTGACGTTCTTTTTTATTTATTGAAAAATATTGAAGAATATGTATTTAAATTATAATTATAAAAAAAATTTACATCAGCACAAACAATTGAAGGGAAATTACCAATTACGGAAAAGCCTCTGAATCAAGGGTGGGACTTTCTCTTCGTACTACTCTGGCTTATTGCTTTAAATCAGGTGCGTCCAAGTCATATGCACAATGTGCAAACTTTTTTAAAAGAGCTATTGAGCTTTCACACCGACGAGAGAACAATTGCCAATCAGATCTCGGCGAGAACAATGCTTCTTAATTTGCAAGGAAACAACAGCACACTTAACAGCTTTCAAAGCTGTTTGCCTCAAATACAATCATCAGAGAATGCCTGCTTAGAGCCTAAAATTATAAGCAAAAGGCCACCCGCGGGTACTTCGTTATGCTCTGTTTTAAACATACATATGTATGTATATATAAACGAATAAACGTATCATGGGTTCTAAGCACTCATTGGAATGATGAGCAGTTTTGCTAAATGTTAGCCCATGCTCGTCAATGACACGCCTGTGTTAAAATCATGCGTTCTGCACCTAAATTGAACCAATTCATTAGCAATAGAACCCTTGCATTAACTATTTCTTTTGCATGTCTATTTTTGTTCAGATTATTCAGATGTAGCCCATCAAAAAGCATTAATTCTTACTGTAAGCTGCAATAAATTTGCACACGAATTGTATGTAAATGTGTATTATATGCATAAAACACGCTCATCCATTCTACATCATATTATACACATGCATATTTCGTTATCCACGTATCCAATTAATACAACATTTAAAAAAATGTTTATTAAACCATAATTTATAAACTTAAAATTACACATTTCCAAAAACATTCCTAAAAAAAAGTTCCCCGTAATTTCATGTGGCAACGTTTTCCTCTCTCTTTACAAAAAAACAGCAATCAAACAATTTTGGTAAAAGTCAAAATTAATTTTATACGTCAAATGTGGTTGTACCTTTATATTATTGTATCATGGTATACACATTCCTTTATGAGTGTCATTATTCACTTTATGAATGCGATGGTGCAATAATAAGGTGATGGCAATATCGCAATAGCTAAAGCTTTACAACAACTAAGGCCGAGTTTACATCTGGTACACATGCGTTCTGAGCTTAGATGCCTTTATTTGGAAAAAGCAGAACGCGACGTTCAAAATTTAATTATAAAAATAAAATACAGAAATTACCAAGGAAATAAAAGAAAATTACAAATAATTACAGATTCTCTTTGCTAAATAGTACGGTTAACAGCATTAACAGCTTATTCTGTACTAAAGTCATATATCCAAAGAGATATGCCTTTATGCAAAAATTATTGTTAAAGTTAAAGCATGCCATACAAAATTCGTTTGTTAAACAAACTTTAAGTTTAACAATGATTTTTTCATAAGGGGGATATTTTGTAATATTTTTTTTAATAATACTCGTACTCGTATAATTACTTTTTTATAATATTGGTATCTATGTATTGGTATTATATAAAGAACGGAAAAGGTATTCTATTTTGACTAACGTGTGTATAAAGCGTTATTATTTAATCGATCTCATGAATTATAATATGTTATTTTGAAATAAATGTAATTTAAAAATATTTTGTATTGTTTTGTACTGGGCGGGAATTCCCGGGATTTCCCGGGAAACCGAAAAATCTTTCCCGCTTTCCCGGGAAATGAAAAAGTCCGGGAAAAGAAAAACTCTAATTAGGGCATATTTCTTTGGAAATAGGACTTTAGTACAGAATAAGCTGTTAATGCTTTTAACCGTACTATTTACCAAAGAGAATATGTAATTATTTGTAATTTTCTTTTATTTTCTTGCTCATTTCTGTTTTTTACTTTTATGAATTGTTGTAGAATTAAATTTTGATCGTCGCGTTCTACTTTTCCCAAATAAAGGCATCTAAGTCTCAGAATGCATGTGTACCAGAAGAAAACTTGGCCTTAGTTGTAAAGCTTTAGCTATTGTGATATTGCCATCACCTTATTATTGCACCATCAAATTAATAAAAGGTATGTTCCACAAGATTTTGTTAAAGATCGGACTAATGAGAGTAAAAAGAAAACTACTCTCTGAATGTGCAAAATTTATCCAAAATTTCTGGAACGCAAAAAACCATAATTGACCATCTGGAAATACTAGTGCTGCTTACTTTTTAAATTAAATTTTATTTTAGTGATTATAGTCGCTTAAAACGCATAACATTATAAAAAAATAAAATTTGTATCATTGGCAACAGCTGTAAAAAGTAAATGAAAAAAATCTCCAAAAACGTGGAAGTTCCGTGAATTATTTAAAAACTCGTAAAAATCATTTTTTTATATTAAAGAAATGGAAAAATAAGCACAAATGTACTTACAACTTAAACATTTTTTTCAAAAACCTTCCATTTTGCTTTTTAATAAATCTGTGTGTAAAAACTTTTTTCTATATTTGCAAATTTTCTGATTAATATTTCAGTTTCATATGAAAACAAAAAACAGCTGATTATTCAATTCTTGTCCCAACTTACCCAGAAGAAAAAGTTCGTACTAGTTTGTACAGGAAATGAAAAAAATTACTCTCTCATTCGCTCTCAAAATCGCACAAAAATTTCTATCTGGGACGCTTTTTGATTACTTTGTACAAGTTCGGACTGCTTTGTTATTTATCTGGAACAGACCTAAAGTGAATAACGACACTCATCAAGGAATGTGTACATACAAATTAAGTTGCCATAACAAAATCAAAAAATCCCGGGAATTCCCGCACAAATTTCCCGGGATTTCTTTCCCGGAAAATGTGCGGGATCCCGGGAAATTTATCCCGAGAAATCCCGTATAAAAAACACTAGTAGATATGTATGTATGTGTATAGGCATTCAACTATTAAAAAATTCGATGCGTTTAAAATAATGATTTTTTATTTTATAAAATAAAATCAATTTAATATTTAATTTTTATATTAACTGCCTAATTCATAAAAAATATCTGTTTTATAAGAGGTTAATAATCTAAATTTTTAACGGAAATTTTATTAACAATCCTTTTATAAAACCGACATATGTATTTTTTATGAACTAGGCCGTAAATATCTTACGTTCGTAAGTAACACAGAATATTTACGTTTGAAACAAAAAACAAAGTCTTAGTTTTGGTTGAGTTTATAATTTTAATGTGGTTTTTGATTTAAATGTAATTTTACAAAACTAAATTTTCTTTCGATATTGTGAAACTATAAATGCTTACTACTCCGCATTTCTGCATACAACATACATATGCATAATAATATACAAGTATGTATTGGGGCCCGTTTCTCAAAACTACAAATTACAAATCTACAAATAAAATACACACAAAACAACAACACTTTTAAAAATTTTATTGTTGTTTTGTGTGTATTTTATTTGTAGATTTGTAATTTGTAGTTTTAAGAAACGGGCCCCTGGAGCAGTATTCACGCGTGTCGACACGAATTAATTCTAATTAAAAAGGCAGGTAAATTTTTCTAGATATATTTTTGAGTCATTACCAAAGTATTTGAGTATTAAAAAAATATGGTATAATAATCCTCCTTATGGACTTCTACTATGACGTTTTTGTAATACATTACAGAACACCACATGTTTTCTTTAATCTAGTAGCAAAATGTCATATTAGAAGTCGAAATACACCAAACACAATAAATACATACATATGAATGTATGCATATATTTACTAAACAATCAATTGCTTAATTCACAACCTATTTTAAGTGTAGTAGGTCGTCAAGCTGTACAATAGTTGTAAAATGTTGTAGGTAATTTCCATAGAAAAGTTTGTTAGGACACCTACAACATTTTTCCCTATGTTTGATGGATATCGTAGAATGGCATCAGGAATGAAAAAGCTTATAAAAGTGCTAATATTTTTTAATTACATTGATTTTAATAAATAAAAAAAAATTAGCGAAATAAAAAAATAAAAAGCTACTAACAGCAGGATGATAACAAAGTCTAATAATGTTTTAAACTCTTCAAAACTGTTAGGACGCAAAAAACCGAAAATTTAAACAATTTTAAACAAGTCTAATATGGAATAAAAATCGCTAAAAATGTGAGGAATGCAAAAAATTCGGCAAGAACTTATTAACAGCGGGATGACATTTTTTTAAAATCTGCCACACTGCCAAGAATCTGAAGACAAGTAATGTAAAAAGTCGCTTTTATCGCCATCTTTGCAAAAAATCGCAAGAAGTTGCAAAATTTTAAACAAGCCATAATAATTGATTGAAAATCGCCAAAAAAATGTACGGAATGCAAAAAAATCAATAAAAATAGCGAAAATGACGAAAATTCGCAGAATGTCTAAAATTTTTTAAAAATCGGCAAAACTGTTAGAAGGTTGAAAACATGCAAAAGTCGCTTTTATCGCGCATTTTACACAAAATCGCGTGAAGTTGTAAAATTTTAAACAAGACTTAATATTGATTTAAAATCGCCAAAAATGTAAGGAATGCAAAAATTCAATAAAAATCACGAAAATTCGCAAAAAGCTACTAACAGCGGGATGATAACAAAGTCTAATATTTTTTAAAAATCAGCAGAACTTTTAGGAAACCGAAAGCATGTAGAAAGTCGCTTTTATCGTGAAGTGTGCAAAAATTCGCGAGAAGTTGCAAAATCGCAAGCAAGCTGGAATAAGAGTGTTTGTCTTCTTCAGAATCACCTGAAATTTTTTTATTTTTTATGAAATTGTAATTTTTCTTATTTTTTAATCACCCGAATCCACCATTACCATTTCTGCAGTATATTTTTCGCATAATGCCGAAAATTTTTTTGTTGCTTTTATTAATTTCAAACTATTTTCGTTATTTTTATTCTTTCTCTTCTTTTTAAATGTTCGATATTTTTAAAAGTCTAATAATACTTATTACAATATTTTCGTAATGATTTAATATACATAGTTTAGAAAAAGCATCGTCCCACTGCTCCAAAATATAATGAAGTGTCTTTTATTTTTCAATTCTATAGGTATGACTTTTGCTTACTACAACGATGTAATATCAGTAGAATTGTGCAATTATAAGCATTTAAATATAAAAATATTTACTTTACGGACAGTTTTTAACAGCACATTCTGTTACGACACGCGCCCTTTTCTTTTTCGTTCTTTTGTGCACTTCTTCTGATGGTGTAAAATTTTTTGGGAAGCAAACTGGATGTACTACTTACGTTTAAGCAAATTTGTTTTGTTTTTCTTCTTTACTTTAAATACATTTTTGCATTTTTTACACTTCACTAAAGTTTGTACTTCTATTCCGTTTTCATTTAATACTACTTGCACACTTTACTTTTTCAATTTTATTAAAAGTTGTGTGCCTTCCGTTAAAAATTTAGCCTTTACATCGACAATAACTACTAACAACAGCATTTGATGTTTTTAAAATAAATAATAAAAAAATTATGCATTCATAAGGGCCGGGAAACCATTAAAGGAAATTATCAGCAATCCCATGAAAAATATATGTGTGTAATACAAATCTATTATCAAAATTAAGGATGTATTTTTGAGTTGAAGTTACACAATTCTTCAATCTTCAGTACATATGGGTAATTCCTATGCGACGGACGCGTTATTCGAATACTTTTAGTTGAACAATAAAACTAAAAAAAAAAATTAAACCGACTTCAAAAATAAGCACTAAAAAGCTACAAATAACATAGATCTAGTTAAATAAAAGATTTTTATATATGTTACCTACAGTGCCGTTTGAAGTTGGTGCCAGCAACATTGGTAACTAAGCACATACATATGTACATAAAAATTACTTGCAGTTTTTTTACCGGGCATGTTCCTATGTGTTTTCTACTAGGGATGGGCAAATGAAAGAAATGTATCGATATATATCGTATCGATATTTTTGAACAGCATCGATATATATTTTTTGAAAACATCGATATTTCGATATATCGATATTTTTTGCCTTATGGGTTTTAAGGGTTTTTCAAAAAGATTTCCATAAAAAATGTTCTGATTAAGCCTTTAGAAAGCCTTAATAATTTTTATAAATAATGATGTTAATCATTGATTAATGAATGCCCGTGTTTAACACTTCAAAGTTCATCATTGCAGAATACGAGAAATATTCACTTTGCATCCAAACAATAATATTTAAGGAAATCGCGAACAACTAACTTAAAACTTAATGAACTCCATGAGTGGAGAAATCCCAAATTGATATTGGTATCGAAAAAGGAAATAAATTTCTCCATACATCTGTATGTTTAATTTGTATTATAGGATCATTTCTGAAAAACTGCATTCATTTCGAATGCACAATTAGTAAATTTAAGAAATTTATTACAAAGGAACTACGTATGTTAAGTTATACGTAACCTACTGTAGCTCCTTAACGCTTGCTTAGTTTTTACTTTATGTTGCTGTTCTGTACTGTGCCGTTCTATTTCTAAATTTTAATAGCTACTTTTTCTGTAATAAATTAGCTGTTTTTGATCAGAAAGGTCACAGTTTTCGACTGAATTGATGAATTTTCCATCGTCCATTGTTATGTTTCAATATAGTGTTTATTTTTTCCCAGAATGGTCACAGTTTTCCACAAAAGTGATGAGTTTTGCTTCGTCTATTGTTATATTTAAATACAATTTTATGTTTCTTAATTCTTAAATCACAGTTTATTTCGAAATGTTTTTATTTTATTTATGTTTTTTGATTTTCAGAGGTTGAACCGAAAAAGAACAGGGGCTCATTTTTCAAACCTACAAGTTACAAATTTACAAGTAAAATAGACACAAAACAACAACACTTACAAATTTTATTGTTGATTTGTGTGTATTTTATTTTTAGATTTGTAACTTGTAGATTTCAGAAACGGGCCCCTTAACGAAAGAGAAAAACTAACAGCTTGTATAAGATTTATATAAACAAAAAAGAGTTAGCTGATTCGTAACAGAACAGAAAGTAAAAACTAATTCTGTCTTAAGGCTTATACCCACACAAACCAAATTTGGCATTTAGCTTAGTTAACAAATAGAAGTCACCTGGCTTAGTGGGGTCACATCATAGATGAGCCTTGTTATTATGAAATTTCACTTTTTTTTTCTTCGCATCACTAGCAGTAATGCCAATATCGTACAGTTAAAAACCGGCTAAAATTTGTAGATCTCTTAAAAATATCGAAACCCGATACTCGTAAATAAGAATCGATGTATCGATATGTGGTGTAAGCAATTGCCGAACTCTGGTATTGTGGTCTACCAACACTCATTATCTCTAGCCGGTGTAGACAGTTATGCAGAGAATATAAAATCGTTTACCAACATTGTTGGGGTGTGGCTGAATATCGTTTTTCTCACTCACTTCGTTCTACTGTCGCAGGACAGTCGATATTAATACTTTGTAACTTTGTAATTAGTCATAAGCCTTCACATTTTAAAATAAAATTATTGTGGAAAATAAACCCACAAATTGGTGACCCCGACGTGATAGGTTTTTTTTGACACGTACAAAAAGTTGCTGTAATAACCATTTTGAAGATGATCGCTGGCGCAGGGTGCAGCAACGAGGAGAAATTAAATACATCAGCTTCTATACCGAATCCAAACGGCGTTTCGCCTAATGATGTCAGCCAGACAATTAACCGTGTGGCAGTCAAAGTGCCACCCTTTTGGTCCGACCACGCCGAGATATGGCTGGCTCAAGTTGAAGCCCAATTTTCTGTCGCCGGAATTTCGAGTGACACGTCCAAATTCAACACGGTAGTAGCTGCTATAGAATCGAATGTCCTTGTTAGAATTTCCGACGCAGTATTAAATCCTCCGGAAAGTGGTAAATACGACAATTTAAAAAAATGTATTTTGGAACGGTACTGCGAAAGTGAGCAGAAAAAACGCAGAAATTACTTTCTGATATCGACTTGGGTGACAAGCGTTCAACACAATTGCATAATGAATTAAGTACTCTGGCTAGAGACAAGGTAACCCGAGATTTTTTGAAGACACTGTGGCTTCAACGTCTACCGGCGCAAGTTAGGGCGATTTTGCAAGCATCGGATGCTGACCTAAATGAAATGGCAAAATTGGCGGATAAGATTATGGAAGTTGGTGAATTTCAGCATTTGGCTTCTGTATCATCTAAGCGTCCTTCACACCACGATGCCTCTGAAATAGAAAAACGACTTGAACGTATCGAGAAACAAATTGGTAATCTCTCCATTTCCAATAACAACAACAAACGTCGTTCACGATCAGTTTCTCTTAAAAGCCAGCGAGGAAACTCGCAACAAAGCACATCGAAGCAGCTCGCACAAAAATATTGTTGGTATCACATTAAGTACGGAGACAGGGCGCAAAAATGCCGCGATCCCTGTACTTACCCGACAGGGCCACAAAAAAACTAAGTACATCTTTTGGCCCAGCGGGCGGGCCCGAAGAAAATGCCTATATAGCCCGTCTACTTATTAACGATAATAACTCGAAACAAAAATTTTTAATTGATACCGGCGCAGACGTCTCTGTGTTGCCAGTCCCCCGTCCGATTTCAGCAAAACCATCAAGAACAACAAGCCTGTTTGTAGCAAATGGCACTCCCATACAAACATACGGTGAAAAGCGATTGAAACTGTCTTTAGGATTAAGACGAAATTTTACTTGGACCTTTTTATTGGCGGACGTTAAAGGCCCAATCATAGGCTCTGATTTTTTAAAATTTTTTGATCTTTTGGTCGACATTAGGGGTAGCACACTCATCGATCGTAAAACCTTATTGCAGTCAAGGGGTGTAGCTATTCACGATGATGCGACAAGAGTTCTCGCGAACTTCTCTGATGGGCCCTACGCAGAATTGTTACGGGAATTTAACGACCTTGCAACAATTAGTTCAAATAAACAGCCGATAGGTACTAGGGTCACACACCATATTACCACGACAGGCCCTCCTACTTTTGCTAGAGCCCGGCGGCTTACTGGCGATAAATTGATAGCGTCTAGAAAGGAATTTGAATATTTGACGGAGAAGGGAATTTGCAGGCCCTCCAAGAGTAATTGGGCGAGTCCCTTACACTTGGTCAGGAAGTCTAATGGCGACTGGCGACCTTGTGGGGACTATCGTGCCTTAAACGACATCACAATTCCTGACAGGTACCCAATACCGTATTTGCATGACGTAACCAATATTTTATATGGCAGGAGCTTTTTTTCGAAAATCGACTTGCAAAGGGCCTACCACCAAATACCCGTAGAGCCTTCCGACGTACCTAAAACCGCAATTATAACGCCTTTCGGGCTGTTTGAGTTCCTTTATATGACGTTTGGGCTAAGAAATGCAGCTCAAACTTTTCAGCGTCTTATAAACGAAGTGTTAAAGGAACTTGATTTCGTATTCGTCTATATAGACGATATCCTCGTCGCATCAAAGTCTGAGGAAGATCACGCGAATCATCTTCGAATCGTTTTTGAGCGCTTACGTCGTGCGAACCTCGCTATTAATTTTAGTAAGTGTCTTTTCGGTCAACATGATCTAACGTTTTTGGGCCACAGAATAAACTCGCAGGGTTTGAAACAGTCTGAAGAAAAGGTAAAGGCGATAAGGAGTTTCCCAAAACCGGCACTGGCTAAAAATCTGCAGAAATTTTTGGGCATGATAAATTTTTATCGATCGTTCATACCAAGAGCTACCGAAAATCAGGGAATTTTGCGTTTACTGATACCAGGGAATAAGAAAAATGACAAAAGCGTAATTAAATGGAACACTGCTGCTGAGAACGCATTTGACGCATGTAAAGACGAGCTGGCAAATTCCACATTGCTAAACTATATGGCTCCGGATGCAAAGCTTACGCTAACCACTGACGCGTCTGACGAGGCTCTAGGTGCTGTTTTACAACAGATCGTAAACGGCCGTACGGAACCACTGGGTTTCTACTCCAAGAAACTTACACCCCCGCAGAAGAATTACAGCACCTACGACCGTGAATTGACAGCAATATACCAGGCGATACAGCATTTTAAATATGCGCTTGAGGGTAGAGATTTTGTTATATTTACCGATCATAAACCTATTGTTTACGCCTTTAAACAGAAAAGCGAAAAAGCGTCGCCCAGGAGAGCCCGTCAGTTGGACTTCATAAGTCAATATACAACGAATATACAACACTTGCCAGGTGTCGAAAATAATGTAGCCGATTTGCTTTCACGCATAAACGTAATTTCAAACGATATCAACTTTGATGAAATCGCGACACAACAACAATCTGATATGGAACTTCAAAGTTTATTAAACAAGGATAATATGGAATCGATTACGCTGACCAAGTTGACTATTCCAGACTCGAAACACACAATGTACTGCCACATTTTTCAGGATCGTATAAGACCTTACGTACCAAAAAGTTTACGGCGAATCGTGGTTGGCAAACTTCACTCTTTGTCACTATGTCTGGCCTTCAATGTCAAAGGATGTAGCAGCATACGTGCGAACATGCTTATCCTGCCAAAAATCGAAAGTTTATCGACATACGAAGTCACCATTGAGCAATTATGCATCTGTCGACGCACGTTTTGAGCATATCAATATCGATATCGTAGGCCCATTGCCAGCGTCGAATGGATTTCGATACTGTTTGACATGTATCGATCGTTTTTCAAGATGGCCCGCTGCAATTCCAATGGCCGATATAACAGCTCAAAACGTTGCCACCGCCCTCGTAAACGGTTGGATATCCACTTATGGCATTCCTTTACGTATTTCTACGGACTTGGGACGACAGTTTGAATCTGCGGTGTTTAAAGAATTAATGGAAATGTTGGGAGTCAAACATTTGCGTACGACGCCATACCATCCTCAGTCCAACGGCATCATAGAACGTTGGCACCGATCACTAAAAGGTGCAATCAAGTGCTCTGAAACAAATAGTTGGAGTTCAGCCTTGCCGATGATATTACTTGGTATGCGGTCCACCATTAAAAGCGATATCGGATTGAGTCCAGCGGAGTTGGTATTTGGTGCACCTCTAAGAATCCCTGGACAGTTTCTCGTTCCCCGAATATATGACACCAATGTTACGGAATTTGCGGAATCACTTCGAAAAGCAATCCTCAGTTTGCCACTGACTAAACCAGAACGTCATGGTGTAACACAAAATTATGTCCAACCAGCATTAAAAGAGTGCAAATTTGTTTTCGTTAGAGTCGACCGCATTAAAAAACCCTTAGAACCAAGTTACGAGGGACAGTTTAAAGTTTTATCTAAGCATGAAAAATATTTTATCATCGATATTCACAGGCGTGAAGCTAAAATATAAATCGATCGACTTAAAGTTGCCTATATTTTTAACGATGCGATGAACACAGAAACAAATTCTCAATGCAACAACGTAAGCCCACGGCACGTTAATAACAACGAATTGACATCACGAGAGGAAACCGACGAAAGCGGAGAAGTCAGTAAGGAACGGACACAAGTAACATCATCGGGCCGTCATGTACGTTTCCCTCTTAAGTATCGTTAGCGTGTTAACTAAGCGGGGGGTATTGTGGTGTAAGCAATTGCCGAACTCTGGTATTGTGGTCTACCAACACTCATTATCTCTAGCCGGTGTAGACAGTTCTGCAGAGAATATAAAATCGTTTACCAACATTGTTGGGGTGTGGCTGAATATCGTTTTTCTCACTCACTTCGTTCTACTGTCGCAGTACAGTCGATATTAATACTTTGTAACTTTGTAATTAGTCATAAGCCTTCACATTTTAAAATAAAATTATTGTGGAAAATAAACCCACAGATATATCGGTTTTTGAAATATCGGCGATATATATCGATATTTATTTTCGCAAATATCGATATTTCGATATATCGATATATTTTGCCCATCCCTACTTAGTACCAGTATTACTGGCACCAACTTCAACGGCACTGTAGGTAACATATATAAAACTCTTTTATTTAACTAGATCTATATTATTTGTAGCTTTTTAGTGCTTATTTTTGAAGTCGGTTTAATTTTTTTTAAGTTTTATTTATATAGAAATATGGTCCAGTTTCGTAAAAATCGATTAAGTAAAAACACGTGAAATATAGTATTACATTTTATAGGGCGTGGCTACGCCCCTTTTTTTAAAACAAGATTGTGTATTTTTAAGAGTTCAAGGTGTGTGCCAAGTTTCGTAAATATTGGTTAACTACAAGCAAATGAAATATTATACTAAAATTTAATATGCGTGCCCTGCCCACTTTTTTGAACGCAATTGTGTGCCTTTATTAAAGCTTAGGGTGTGTGCCAAGTTTCGTAAAAATCGGTGAAATAGAACCCTGTGAAATATAATATAAAATGTTAATGGGCGTGACCCCGCCCATTTTTTAAAAAGAAGATTGTGTTTATTTTAGAGCTCAAGGTGTGTGCTAAATTTCATAAAAATCGGTTAAGTAGAACCACGTGTAATCAAAAGAGTAGAAGATCACATAATCAAATTTAAAAAATTGTGGGCGTGACCCCTCCCACTTTTTTCAAATGGGACCAATGGGAAGCTATACTCTCTCAGACAACAAAAAAAATTTTACAATCGGTCTAAAATGCACCGAGTTATGAACCTACACACTTAAAAAAAAAATAGAGATGAATTGTTAACCTCCTTCTATTTTTGAAGTCGGTTAAAAAACAAGAAAGGAATGGAAAGATTAACCGCCGTATACATAAAAAATGTTTTAGGTTTATTACAGGTTTATTTGACAAATTTCCCATAGAAATACGTCAAATAAGCACTTAATAAACATAAAATATTTTTTATAAATACGGCAGTAAGTATATACATATCTTAAGTGTTTTAAAGCAATGAAGGAGTAATTTATTTAAGTAAAATTTTTTGGCGATATCAATAATATAGTAAGAAGATATAAGCAAATGTCAGCGAGAAACGGACGCGACAAAAATAGAAGTTTTTTTGTGCACTTATCGTCAGCCCATTATTGGTTTGACCCACCGACCATTTAAAAAAAAATAGTTAGGTATGAGGTATATGTATATATTTCGAGTATCCCCTTTCTGAATCCGAAACATGTTTCGCGAAATTAATTATGGTTTCTGAGATATTTACCATTAATTTTGCTTCATTTCAACTATTTTCAGGTTTAATAAATATTGTTTTGCTGTAAACGCCACTGTTTGGCTGTTGCGTCAAACTATTCATACAAAAACGTACAAAATCAATTTAACTCTTGCTTTGCTTCATTTCCGTAATGTTATAAACATAATTGGGACGACCGACGAACTTCGCATAGTTCGATGAACTTGCCTTCAGGAATTCGATCTACTCCAAATCTTTGCCTTGCCATAAATATATTTGTAGCACATGGATACCAAATTATGCAAATATTAACTTGCATAATATGAAAACAATTTTTTTATATAATTGAAATAAAAATAAATGCAAAAATCGATACCAAGCCTAGAAATTAATAGCAGCATAATAGCAAAGTCTAACATGTGTTGTTTAAAATTCGCGAAAACTGTTGAGAAGTAGAGCATTGCAAAAACTCGCTCTCATCGCGAACATTGCAAAAATTCGAGAGAAATTGAGAAAACTCGCTAAAACTGTAAAGTAAGTTATTAACCCGGGAGAAAGCGCAAAACATGAAAATTCGCAAAAGCTTGCAAAAGTTTTAAATTTGAAGTCCCTTAATAAAAATAAATAAAGCCAGAAACTTAGGAAAAATTACATCTTTCGCAAGAATTCGCGGGAAATTGCGAAACTTTAAACAAGCCATAATTTATATTAAAAATCTCAAAAACTCGTAAGTAATGCTAAAAATTCGGTAAAAACGCGAAAACTTGCAGAAACTTACTAACAGTTTAATAAAAGCAAAGACTAATATTGTTAAAAATTCGCGAAGGCTGTTAAGAAGCACAATACATTATTTCAAAAACTCATTGCAACATTGCAAAAATTCGCGAAAAGTTGTAAAATCCTAACCAAACCCTATTCTTTATTCGAAATCGGCAAAACTGTTAAAAATAAAAAAAAATCGAAAAGATCGCGAAAAAACCACATATTAGCGAAAAGTTTCTAAATGCATTGAAGAAATTACTTAGACTGCAAGGAATAAGAAAACCTAAGAAAATTAGATCAATCGCAAAAAAAATTGCTAACATCGCGGAAATTATAATGTCTAGTAAAAGGGTGTAACGACACGGATTCGCTGGTGGCTAGGGTAGGCTCAGCGGAGTCCAGAGTCGTGTAGATTAAATAGAAATTGTAACGTACCTTCTCTTGGTTACTTGGACGAAAATTAAAACGAGTACACCAGGTTCATTTAACGTTAACAATACTCCTTTATTTACTCAAAAAAAAAAAATAAGGAAAATAAATTATAGCTGTTAAATCGCGTAGCCATATCACAAAAATAAAAAAAAATATAAAATAAGAAACTAAAATTTTAGATAAGAGAAAATGCTCAATTTTTATTTATAAGTGTATTGATTCACCTTTTGGAAAAAAGTGTCCTAATTCCCAAAGGCATCCTCTCCCACGTATAAATAAAAATATTAAAAGAAAACAAAAAAAATATATAGAGAGATTTAATATCTCCGTGGTTTGCCTCAGATTTGCAAACAAATAAAAAAGGAGAGTTAATAATAGAGCAGTGTCCTATCTCTATTATTACTCAAATAGCTAAATTTTTATTTATAAGAGTATTGATTCACCTTTGGAAAAAAGTGTCCTAATTCCCAAAGGCATCCTCTCCCACTTATAAATAAAAATACTCAAAAAAAAAGAGAGAAACTTAATATCTTAGTGGTTGCCTCAAATTTACTAACAAAAAGATTTAATAATAAAGCAGTGTCCTATCTCTATTATTACCTCTTTTGCCAGCGCTTGCTGCCAACACACTACAACGATGATACAACGATGGCTCGCCTTTTTATACTTGTGCCAGACAACAAACATAGGTACACAACCACACAAACGACTGTATTAAATACACCACATGTTTTACCATACCATATGTTCGCACGTTTATTATGCATGGTTGTTCATTCTGCGTTGTATAGTTGTGTAGTACACCCGTATGTTGTTCTAACATTTCCGTTAATTTTAAACAAAGATTTAAAATAAAGTTCGTATTAATTTCCTACAATTATGTATAATAATATACTTTTCATTTATAATACTATAAAACAAGTAAATAAATAAAATTAAGGTTAATAGTTTTTATGAAGTAAATAATAAATAATTAAGATAAACCAACCAATTATTTAGAAGTTGTGGACCAAAACGAACTAGTGACTTTGGTCGTCACATTGCCTTCCTTCTCCCGGGGGGCTGTATTGTTGTTTTACCATGGATGATTTGTACCTCCTACATGCAGGCTTGTGGAGCTTAACTGTAGTAGACTTCTAACGGTACGGGGAATATGAGCGGTATGTAGTCACGGGGGCTATATACAGAGTTGGAGAATGGCGTTTGTTGTCAGTTCATGATGACGCTGGTGTGATTTATTTGGCTTGCCCGGTTTTGGAAATGGTGTTATCAGACTCATCGGCCAGTAACACTTCGATTTATGCAGGTATGTTTTGCGGCTTACTGAATAATTACCTTACCACCTTGTATGTCGAACCTACGAGTGGCTCCAGATTTACCTCAAGTTGTGCTGCTTGGGAAATGATGCTATCAGACTCATCGGCCAGTAACACTTCTGTTTCTGCAGGCATATATTGCGGAGAATAATTTTCTTACCCAAAAATTGTGTGACGAAACTGCGGATGGCTTCAGATTTACCTCAAGTTTTGCTGCTTTGGAAATGGTGTACTCAGACTCATGGGCTAGTAACACTTCTATTTCTGTGATCATATATTGTGGCCTACTGAATAGTTTCTTACCCAAAATTTTTGTGACGAAACTGCGGTTGGCTCCGGTGGCTGAAGTTGTATTGTTCTTGATACGGGGGCCCGCTTTGATATGTTTCGTTGTCTTTAGCATTAGTAATGCGGACGGCACTCTGATTTTGGAGATGCAGTTCTCTCAACTTTTGGGGGGGGGGGCGGTGGCTGTTTATCATGCGATGGTGCTCGACTCGGACGTGGTGTTCATCCGCTCTAGGTTAAGTGTGATGCATCCGGTCTTGGAGTGCCATAATCATAATAATCGTTGAAGGCCTCACGTATTCTCTGGAATCTCGTCATCAAGCTCACAATAGTATGGAAAAATAAAACATAAAAGGTTCTTCTGAAGGGCGCGCACTGTTTGTTGTTATTGAAGACCATATAAGTGCTTTGTCCCTGAAGAGTTGTGATATGACCCACCAAATGTGGCTAAGGTAAATATCGTACCAAGAGGCTAGTTTCTATTTACCAATGATGACTACTGGCGGGTGCTTCTCACCGTCATATTTTGGATCCCATTTTCATACAAGCTTACCCGGTAGGTCTACTTTTGCTGGTGATGCAAGCGTTTTAATGTTTTCTGTATCTGGCGTCCTGAACATATTTTTCCACAGTGCTTTATGTATGCTCCTCCTTTTCTAAAGAGTACACCCACGTTGTTCTTAGCATGTTGAATTTGTCCCGGGAGAACGCTGGATTTGTAGAATAACGTTTGCCTCGTTGTGGTTGGGATACTTAATCGAATACACATATATAACAACTATTGAATTAAAAAAACAAACAAGACATAACAGAATTATTTATAAAAAAAAAAGCTTTTAAATGTCTGAATATTTCAATTTCTTTTATAAATGCCACATACCAAAGACTTTTAAGAAATTTTTTTCAGCATGATAAAAAAAACTTTATGCAAAAAAGAAATTTAAATGGTACACGACTATCAAATTATTAAACATTTTTTAATAAAGCAAAAATTATGCAATAATTAACATTTAACTTTTTTTTTATCAATTTATTTATTTATTTATTTTATTACTTATTATTTATTATTTTATTGTTTATTTAGTTATTAATTATTTTTATTATTTTATTATTTAATTATTTTACACATTTATTTTGTTTTATTTTATTGTTTATTTATTTATTAATTATTATTAATTTATTATTTAATTATTTTAGACATTTATTATGTTTTTATAGATATTATATTCCTTTTAATTCATAGTTACTTAAATGGGAAAATACACTGCTGGAATGTAACAAGAAGATTTATAGTGATATTAACACTTGAAAACCATTTAAACAATGTAGATTTACCCTTTGTGTTTTTTTTTTTGTTTAAAGGACAAAGTGTCCCTGCTCGGGCGCCAAATGTAACGATACTGATTCGCTGTTGGCTAGGGTAGGCTCAGCGGAGTCCAGAGTCGTGTAGATTAAATAGAAATTGTAACGTACCTTCTCTTGGTTACTTGGACGAAAATTAAAACGAGTACACCAAGTTCATTTAACGTGAACAATACTCCTTTATTTACTCAAAAAAAAAAATAAGGAAATAAATTATAGCTGTTAAATCGCGTAGCCATATCACAAAAATAAAAAAAATATAAAATAAGAAACTAAAATTTTAGATAAGAGAAAATGCTCAATTTTTATTTATAAGTGTATTGATTCACCTTTTGGAAAAAAGTGTCCTAATTCCCAAAGGCATCCTCCCACGTATAAATAAAAATATTAAAAGAAAACAAAAAAAAATATATAGAGAGATTTAATATCTCCGTGGTTTGCCTCAGATTTGCAAACAAATAAAAAGGGAGAGTTAATAATAGAGCAGTGTCCTATCTCTATTATTACTCAAATAGCTAAATTTTTATTTATAAGAGTATTGATTCACCTTTGGAAAAAAGTGTCCTAATTCCCAAAGGCATCCTCTCCCACTTATAAATAAAAATACTCAAAAAAAAGAGAGAAACTTAATATCTTAGTGGTTGCCTTAGTGTTGCTGCCAACACACTAATTATTGACAGGGCTACCGTTCACCCGACTAAAGTCGCAATTTGACCCTTTTTTAGCGGTCTGCGACTTTTTGTAGGACTTTTTTTGTCACCGACTTTTTTTAATTTTGTTGCTACTTTTTACCCTCAGTTCTCGTGGTACCTTCATAGCGAACAGTCGAGTAGCGGAATTTTACTTACTTACCAAACAAACAAAAATTATACAAAAAAAAATATTAGTAGTACATATTATTCGTAATAGGTACATACATACTGTCTTTAATAAATAAGATTTATGCTTTGCTAATATTTTTTATATAGTAAAAATAAGAAAAACAAAAAAACCGCAAAAAAACTTAAACAAGTGATATTGAGGAATACCTCAAAGTCAAACAAACAATCATAAATAACAAAAACAAAAAAATACCGAAAATAAAAAAAAACATAAATGAATAACCCTTGAGGAATTCTTTGTATGAATTCCTCAAATATAGAAAAACTTGAAGTGAGTTCTAACGGCAGAAATGCTTATTTTACTGTGTGTCTGAAACTCTGAATGAAAAAAATATAAAAAATAAATCTGATGAAAATCTTTTGTTAACGGCAACGCCAATTTTTCGTCAGCGATCAACTTCGCTTTGTCCAATGCCAAATAGTAATGATGCATTAACATTACAGTTGCCCAGTACTTCTTCATATAAGTCAGTAATATCATCCCCTTCAGGCTCGTGTTTATCACTTAACAAAGTTATCACTACAGATAACAGCGGCTCGAAACTCAAGGTACAAGTTGGAATGGACAGATATATAACCATAGTAAAGCGTGGGCGAAGCCCGAATTCTTCAAAAATCTCATCTGCTCCAAAAGTTATAGGGATAACAGCGCAGCCTCAACTAATCGCCAAAACCGCTTTAAAATTTTTCAAGATGACAACGAAAAAATGCAGTAATTGTGGAGGTAATCACTCCGCTAACTACAGAGGTTGTCCTGTGTACTCTTTTGTAAAGAAGACTATGGTGCAAAAACCTAAATTAGCTCCAGCTCAATCAGCAAACGCTTACTCTGCCACTTTCCAGCAAATGAGCCAACCAGTTACTTCCCGTGTATCGTATGCAGATGCTGCTAAGGCTAGTTCTATTCCGACACAAAATGTTTCACCGCAAAATAATTCAACAAATACAAACTCAAACTTTAATTTTAATCGCCTTGAAGCCACTATTGAAAATCTTGTGCAAACTATAAACAATTTTACAACAAATATGACTAGCATTATGCAAGAAATGTTGCGAATGCAGAATACTCTGCTTCAAGCAATACTTAATAAGCCATGAACACGTTAACAATATGTTTCTGGAACGCAAACGGCATTCGCCAACATAAAAATGAACTTGAGCACTTCCTCACGGAGAAAAATATTGATATAATGTTAGTATCTGAGACTCATTTGACTTCCTTTAAAATTTATGGCTACACTATATATGATACAAAGGACCCTAGAGGAAGGGCTTGCGGTGGATCAGCAATTATTATAAAGTCAAGACTCAAGCACTACGTTCTTGATAACATTTGTGAAGAATACCTACAAGCAACAAATTATTGGCATTTAAAGTTTTTGTTCAAATTTCGTTATATCATCAATTTACTCCCCTCCCAGATTTTCAATCACTGAGAATCAATATGAGGATTTCTACAAATCTCTTGGACCTTGTTTTGTAGCAGCTGGAGACTACAATGCGAAACATACGTTCTGGGGTTCGCGCCTTGTTACACCCAGAGGTCGAGCATTCTTCAACACTATTTCAAAAATGGGCTTGGATGTCATTTCGAGTGGGGAGGCCACTTATTGGCCTACTCACATACAAAAAATTCCGGATGTTATAGATTTTGGCGTCATAAAAAATATCTAGGGATTTAATTCAAGTTCAAGCTTCTCTTGATCTCTCGTCCGATCACTCCCCGACGATCATCACAATTTGTAGCCCATTAAGAAGTAACTTACCTGACCCATATGTGAAGATGATCAATCGTGTAAATTGGCTGGGGTTCAAAAAATATCTCAGCAGTCATTGTACGGAAAACATTACGCTTAGAACACCCGATGATATTGAATCGAATATTGCCAATCTCAGCGAGAATATTAAACAGGCTGCTGAACATGCCACTATCTCCCATCCGCAGATAGGGTTTAATAAAATTTATTCTACAGACATTGAACGTCTCGTACGTGAAAAAAGAAGGGCTAGAATGGAATGGCAACAGCACAGATCACCACAAAATAAAATCAGATTTAAAGAGTGCACTAAACGACTCCAAGAGTTGCTTGCATCTGAAAAAATTGCATCTCTTAAAAATTATCTGGAGGGTCTTGATGTTACACCGGCGTCTAATTACTCCTTGTGGCGCGCTGCCAGAAAGCTTAAAACACCCGTTGAGTATAAGCCACCTCTACGCACATCTACCGGAGGTTGGGCAAGAAGCGATACTGAAAAAGGTAAAATATTTGCTGAGCACTTAAAATCCGTTTTTACGCCAAATATATGTACTGGTGTTGCTGATTTGCCGAATATAGTCGCTCTACCCCCTCAACACATAAAGTTTAAGACGCGTAATTTACAAAAATTAATTGCCGAACTCAACCCGAAGAAAGCTCCGGGTATTGATGGAATTAGTAATCAGATGCTGATGAACTTGCCTCGTATTGCAATGAGAATCCTGTTATTCATATTTAATGCTATTTTACGACTGGAGTATTATCCACACAACTGGAAACTTGCCAAGGTTAACATGATTCCAAAGCCGGGCAAAGATATAACCAAGGCTGAGTCATATAGGCCAATAAGTCTACTATCTACAATGTCAAAGCTTTTCGAAAAACTGCTCAAAACAAAATTGTCCCCAATTCTAATTAGTAGTGGGTGCATACCAGACCATCAATTTGGTTTTAGAAGTCAGCATAGCACCATTGAACAAACTCACAGATTGGTTCAATTTATAAGAAGAACTTTTGAGGGAAAAAAGTATTGTTCTGCGCTGTTTATTGATGTTTCCCAGGCATTTGATAAAGTGTGGCATGAAGGCCTTATTTTAAAATTGAAGACTTACTTACCAATAAACATTTTAAATCTTTTGGAAAGTTACATTATTTCCCGTAAGTTCACTGTTGCGGAAGGATACTTTATAAGTAGGCCTGAAACAATTTCATCTGGTGTGCCACAGGGGAGTATACTGGGACCAGTTTTATATTTAATTTATACTTGTGTTATGCCTGTGAGCAGTAGTATCCATACTTCCACATTTGCCGACGATACAGCCTGCCTTAGTATGCATGAAAACCCTGATGAGGCATCCCGCAAACTCCAGGAACACATTAGCCAGATGGAGCTTTGGTTAAACTTATGGAGAATCAAGGTAAATGAACAAAAGTGTGATCAAGTAACATTTACTTTACGAAGAGATACTTGTTCCCCCATTCGGATTAACAATCAAGTTGTTTCTCAACATTCACATGTGAAATATCTTGGTATACACCTTGATCGACGACTTACATGGAAACACCACATTGATTCTAAGTTAACTCAAATGAAACTTAAACTAACTCAGGTACATTGGCTGATTGGTCGAAATTCAACACTTAGCCTAGACTGTAAACTTTTAATATACAAGTCGCTTTTAAAGCCAATATGGTGCTACGGAATTCAACTATGGGGCACTGCTTCAGCTTCAAATGTAGAGAAAATTCAACGCAGGCAAAATAAAATTTTACGCATGATAACATCGGCTCCATGGTACATCAAAAATTCAAATATACATCGTGATTTGAATATGCCACTAGTGACTGAAGAAATTGCAAAATACGCTGGCAAATATTTAACAAAACTCGAGTCACATCCTAATCCGCTTGCCCGTAATATTTTGAACTTTACTGGACACATCCGCCTAAAAAAGAGGGACACAATGGCTCTTATTCACAGCACTCCAGATGGGACTTCTTGAAAATACTTTTATTTTTTTCCTTTTGATTATCACTACTTACATATGTATTATATATAACTACTACTAAGCTTATGTCCGACATTGGTCGGGCCTAATTATATTTTTTAGATTTAAGATTTGAATACTTATTGTTAGTTCATATATGAAGATACAATAAATAAAAATCATGCATTAAAAAAAAAAAAAAAACTTTTTACCCTTTTTTGTGAAATTTCTCAAAAAACAGTTAATTTGCAGTAAATTAAAAGTTGTTTGATTATATTTATAAAAAAAATCGACAAAATAACGTCGGCAAAATTCAAAAGCAATTCACAGATTATTGTTCATTTGGAAACACTTTTACCACTTTTTTGCAAGAGGCATGTCATGTATAAATTGTATTCAAGAAATGTTTCATAAATTTTCAGTAGAAGTTGCAAAGAAGTTCAAGGTACATGAAAACATTTACATACCCAGCAAAAAATTTCCAAAAGGTAATCGGGTTTGGAATGAAGCATTTTTGGTAGAAGCTGTTCCTTACTGGATTACCAACTTAATGATTTTAACATGGCGTGAGACTAAAATAATCGATTCTTGAGAAGTACTAACTTTTTTTATTTTGCAACTTGTTCACGTAATCTATTTAATCTAAAAAAATTATTCTCATCATTTAGCAACTAGTATATAATTTTTTTAAATTTTAGGTAAAGTGATTTGTAAGCGAGCAATGAAATTTTGTAATCAGAAAAGTAAGTCAGGTAATGTGTAATTTTTTGCTGGGTACATATATAAGCATGTGTAATGCAACTGCATATTTTGTGAAATATGATAAAAATGGATTCTGCAATAAACTTTTTGTTTTGTTTCAATTCTTTTTTTGTTTTGTTATGCCTTTTATATAATAAAAATGTTAAAAAAAGAGGAGCAACTTTTATTTTCTCAAACGACTATTTTGTGCGACTTTATTTTCACAAAACGACCTTTTGTGCGACTTTTCTAAAATTCCTAGCGGTAACCCTAATCATTGATATAACGATGGCTCGCCTTTTTATACTTGTGCCAGACAACACACATAGGTACACAACCACACAAACGACTGTATTAAATACACCACATGTTTTACCATACCATATGATCGCACGTTTATTATGCATGGTTGTTCATTCAGCGTTGTATAGTTGTGTAGTACACCCGTATGTTGTTCTAACATTTCCGTTAATTTTAAACAAAGATTTAAAATAAAGTTCGTATTAATTTCCTACAATTATGTATAATAATATACCTTTCATTTATAATACTATAAAACAAGTAAATAACCTGGTAATTTAATAAAATTAAGGTTAATAGTTTTTATGAAGTAAATAATAAATAATTAAGATAAACCAACCATATATTTAGAAGTTGTGGACCAAAACGAACTAGTGACTTTGGTCGTCACAAGGGTTTTTTTAATTTTGAGGTCATCATTAAAGCGATCGACTTATTTCTATGGACAGCAAGATAAATAAATTTGAAGCATTAATTTTCTTCTCAACAACAAATTTCTCAATATACAACAGTAAAATTGTATACACATGAAGCACAAAAAGCTACTTTTTAAAAATAAATTATGAAAAGTGGCTTATGTGGCACAAAACAGTATTTTTCTCTTTCAATAAAGTAATATTAACTTCTAACTTTAATCACGAAAATTCACAAAAATTTACACATTTCTTCCAAACATGTGTCGGCAGCAATGGGGAAAATAAAAAAAAATTCTATCAGGTATACTTTGAGAAAACTTCATGTAAACCTTCTTTGTCGTTTTTCTCCATTCCGACTTTTTGGCATATGCTCCAAACCAATAATGGGATGACGTTATAGAATTATTCATAATTTGGCGAAATTTTCTGAAAATTTTTCGTGAATACGGAAATAAACGTGAAAGATCGTTTATGTGTAGATTTATGAAATATGAAAATGCTTTTTTTTAAGGGTTAAAATAACTACAAATATGGACGTGACAAGGCGGATGTGACAGTTTTTTTCCAAGAAGACTAAGCGCCATAACTTTGCTAATATTGATTGAACTTTAATTCAAATAAAATTTAATAATAACCCATGATATTTGCTGCTGAAAAAAAAATTAATAAATATTGATTTTATTTAAGTGAAAGCTACCTCAAAATAAAACTTAAAAAAAAAATTAAACCGACTTCAAAAATAAGCACTAAAAAGCTACAAATAATATAGATCTAGTTAAATAAAAGATTTTTATATATGTTACCTACAGTGCCGTTTGAAGTTGGTGCCAGCAACATTGGTAACTAAGCGCATACATATGTACATAAAAATTACTTGCAGTTTTTTTACCGGTCATGTTCCTATGTGTTTAGCACCAGTATTACTGGCACCAACTTCAAACGGCACTGTAGAAAACATATATAAAAATCTTTTATTTAACTAGATCTATATTATTTGTAGCTTTTTAGTGCTTATTTTTGAAGTCGGTTTAATTTTTTTTTAAGTTTTATTTTTACCTTTTTAGTGCATACTTTTGAGCTCTGGTCATTCTGGTCCATTCGATATTATAAAATTATCGGCCTGTCCCACGATGTCACCAGAAAGCGGTCAATCGACAAGTTGTATTGCAAACAACAATAACATTAGAAAATTTGTTGTTGTTTTCAATAGAAGTTGTCGATCGAACGATTTCTGGTGACATCGTGGGACAGGCCGTATATCTGAGAGACATTTTTATGTAAATGCCATTCGTCTCTGGAACGAACTTCTACCAAATATCCAAACACTAAGCAATGCAAAGCACTTCAGATCAGCAATATTCACACACCTGGGATAAAAATGCCAAATTTTTGTTAATAGTACTGCGAAGATTAAGACGTTCACATTAGATTTGACAACAGTTTTACCTTAAATTAAGAAAATAAAAAAGCGGAAAAAACTAAATATATATATTTTTTAAATTATAAATATAATAAATATAAATAAAAAAGAAATAACGGAAAAGTTTATTGTAAAAGTACAAAGAAATGTTAAATAAGATAAATTAAGGGTAGCGTTGGCTGAATTAGTTAGCACGTTGACTACAAAACCGAAGGTACTGGGTTCAATCCCTGTATCCAACAATTATTAAATAACAACACCACGCATTTTTCTGATGTGCATTAGTGTCCCTTTGTATCAGTTGTTGTAGGAAAGTTCAAGTGATGAACTTGTCACTAGTCACTGGTCACTGAACTATACCGACTTCAGCAGATACTAATCCTAATATAATATCAAAGCGCCCTCCTTCGTTGTGTAGCAGAATCATCGGCGAAGTAAAATAACCAATAAAATGGCTACTAAAACAGCTTCAAAAAATTAATACGCTTCATCAGAGGCGCTGCAACACTGCATTATTAAAAACGTGCAAAAAACAGAATTGTAAAAAAAAGAATGAAGCCTTCCTTTATCTCTTCCTTCATCACCTGTCTTCTCTATCACTATCCCTTTCCTAAAGAAGGTAACACCTAGTCATAGTAGTACTCGTAGGCATTAAGTGTTACTTCTCTTTATTTAAAAAAAAAAATATGAAATCTTGTTGAACTGTATTTTTATCTATAAATAAATATTATTATTATTAAATATGGAAATGAACTCCTATACTAACCAATCGAAGACTATGTTTGGAATTAGTAAGCTATATCTTAGAACAAGCATTATGAGGATTGTGATGAGATAATCTCATCAAATTGTTATATTACTCATGTCAGAACCAAAAAATATAAAATCAATTGCCACCAAGAACGAATCAACGATTTTCTTACTAGAAGAATAAATAACTTCAACAAAATTGTGCGGGTATCTTGTTTCCGGAGGAGGTTTTCTCATATACCAAGAGTTCCATAGTGAAACAAATAAACGATTTTTGTAGCAGACATACTACTTTCAAATTTAAAATGGAGTTCACTTGTGATTAAATGAAGATGGTAAATGATTAGATGAATGTTTCCCAACTTGTACACATTTTGCAAATGATGTTGGTGACTTTTTCTAATGACATATAGCAGATGTACATGAAAAAGACTCAGGAGCTAAGATAGCAGCGTCCATAATAACAGAATCGACCTTTATACCTACCACACGAAATATTGCAGCAAAACATGCATGCATAAATATCAAGAACTCTGATGTTTAAATGGTTTATCATTGCGGTTTTGAATGTAAAAGCGGTTTGAATCCTAAACAATGAAAAACTGTAGAAATTACAATAGTACAAACATTTCTTATGAGAATATTAATATAGGGGCAATTGTATTACATCATGAAGGCACAGATTTTCCACTCTCATTGAAGCAGATAAAAAATTTTTAAATCAAAATGATGTGAACATAAATGTATTTGGTCAATTTAAAAAATTAGTTGTTATTGTTATATTTATTTACATATTATTATATTTTGGAATATATTTATAAAGAAAATAGTTGAAGATTGTACAGGTATTTATCTAAATTATTTACTTAAAGTTAAGAAAATTATCATGACTGTAATAGAAATACCTCAATATAATAAAGCACAAAATTGTCAAATAGTTGTATGTAAGAAAATATTAAGTAACAATAAAGTTAGAGATCATTGTGATCTTACAGGTAATTATCGTAAGGCAGCTCATAACGAATGCATTTTAATTGTAAAGCACCTCAGTTCATAGTGGTTACCTTTCATAATCTTTCTGCATATGATATGCATTTATTTTCAAAGAACTTTATAGGATAAAAAATGTTACAATAAAATTAATTCCTCAGAACATAGAGCGTTATATATCTCTTTCAATTTTCATCAGGTTACATGCAAAACATGTATTCGAAATAAGACTTATAAGACAGGTTTATATTTCGGACTTCAAGTTTATATACATTAGTGAAAAATCTTGATAGCAATTATTTCAATACTCTTTGATCATGTTTCGTTAATGAAGATCAGTTCGAACTGATTAGCAGAAAGGGTGTATTTACATACTCTTACACGGATTCCATGACTAAGTTTAAGGACATTAAACTCCCTAGTAGAGAAGAGTTCTTCAATATTCTAACGAATGAGGATTGTGATGTAGTAGAGAATGAACATGATCAAGAAATATGGAGGGAGTTTAACTGTAAAACCCTCCTTGACTATACTGAGCTCTGCCTAACCGACGTGTTTGAAAATTTTAGGAAAAATTAGAAAGCTATATACGATTTGGACCTCTGTCACTTGTATGCAGCACCAGACTTATCATGGGATGGAATGTTGAAAACCACACAAGTTTCACTGTATATGTTTATGCAAAACGGAACTAGTGGTGGACTATTTAAATGCTCACAAAGATATTCGAAAGCGAATAATGAATATTTAGAAGATTTTGATACATCAAAACCATCGGAATTTCTTGTCTATTTAGACGCAAATAACCTTTACGGTTGGGCAATGTCCGAATATCTCCCTTGCGGTGAATTTGATTGGCTATGTGATACTGATTATGATATAAAAATTTCTGATACTGCAGAGTATGGATACATTTTGGAAGTGGATATAGAATATCCCGATTCAGTGCATAATCTACATAATGATTTGCCGATTTGTCCCCAAAATAAGCCCGTGGGGGATCCAAGATCAAAAAATTAGTTGCAGACTTACACTCAAAAACAAAATACACCATACACTATATGTTATATTTGAAAAAAAAAATACAAACATATATACGTACATTTGTTGTGGGAATTTAAAATATATATCTATTTGTACTTCAGGTAAAAAACAAAATAATATATGTACATTAGCTATGGCATAGTTTATATGGGAATTCTTAGTAAGGAGATTTCGACTTCCAAGAACCCCTCATTTTGTGAGGTTCGGAAAAAAATATTCGAGCCAAAAAATGGTGGCGGTCAGATAGGGGCAAGGGGTTTCGCATCGTCCTCAAAGTTGAGGGTAAAAGCAAAAAAAAAACTACAAAAAAGCATATAACTTTCCCGGGGTTACCGCTACCAGGGTCAAATGTATGACGAGCACCCATTAATTTTCTTCGCCAAACATTTTTTTTAAACACACCGGCCGCCTAACTCCTCTCCTTAAGGGGGCTCCCATACAAAGAGAAAATTTTTATAAAATTTACTCGCAGGGCTCTAACTGCCCCTAGGTCATACTTATAGAAGTCAAATGTATGATTGACCTCCAATATTTTTTCATTACAAAGATTTTCTCTGAACATACTTATCGTCTATCTTCAACCATTAAGGTGGTCCCCATACAAAAAATAACTTTTTGAATAATTTTTTTTAAGAAATCCGCTTTTTCCGCTTTTATGTTGCCTCCTAGGGGGTAAAATGTAAGACCGACCCACAGTAATTTTTAATTTTTAAAATTTTTTCCGAACATACCTATATCCTATCTCGACTCATTAAGGGGGCTGCCATACAAAGGAGAAATCAGTTTGGCAATAAAAAAAATTCATTTTCTTGTCTTTTAGTTCCGGATGACTTGCTGTTAGGTGTCGTTCCATCTTGGATGGTTTCATGCTTTCGTTGAAAAGAGTTTTACGAGAAATTACACATTGAGGTAATACCTTGTTATTATTTTTTAGACATGTAAAGCCATATTTAATATAATCTTCACTATAAAGCCGTCTTTTAGAATTCATTTTTGAAATGTAAATGTTTTATTTTTTTTTCATATATATATTTATTTATTGTATCTTCAAACATAAACTAACAATAAGTAATCAAATCTTAAATCTAAATATAATTATTAGGCCCGACCAGTATCGGACATAAACTTAGTGATAGTTATAAATAATACATAAGTAGTGATAATCAAAAAGGAAAAAAAAGAAGTATTAAGCAGTCTCATCTGGAGTGTTGAGTATAAGAGCCCTTGTGTCCCTCTTTTTTAGGCGGATGTGTCCAGTAAAGCTCAAAATATTACGGGCAAACGGATTAGGATGTGACTCGAGTTTAGTTAATACAGATTTTAAATGCTCAGAAAATAAGTTACCTTTCTCACTATCGCTTCTTGCCCAGCCTCCGGTCGAAGTACGCAGTGGTGATTTGAGATCAACGGGTCTTTTAAGATTTCTAGTAGCGCGCCATAAAGAGTAATTACATGTTGACGTTACATCAAGACCTAAATACTTTTCCAGTAATGCAGACTTTTCCGACGATAGCAGCTCTTTGAGTCGTTGAGTACATTCTTTAAGTCTGATTTTATTTAGGGGTGATCGGTGTTGTTGCTATTCTCTTCTAGCTCTCCTTTTTTCACATACAAGATGTTCAATTTCCGTAGAATAAATTCTATTAAAGCCAGTCTGCGGATAGGAAGTAGTGGCATGTTCAGCAGCCTGTTTAATATATTCGTTAAGATTGGCAATATTAAATTCAATATCATCAGGTGATCTAAGCTGAATGTTTTCTACGCAGTGACTACTAATATATTTTTTGAATCCTAGCCAGTTGACCCTATTAATCGTTTTCGCATATGAGTTAGTTAAATCACTCCTTAGTGGGTTGAAAATTTTAACTATTGTGGGAGAGTGATCGGAGGACAGATCTAGAGAGCCCTCTACGTGAATTAAGTCCCTATGGATATTTTTCGTGACGCCAAAATCTATAACATCTGGAATTTTTCTTACGTCAGTAGGCCAATAAGTAGGCTCCCCACTCGAAATGACATCTAAGCCCATTTTTGAAATTGTATTAAACAACGCTCTACCTCTAGGTGTAACAAGACGCGAGCCCCAGTACGTATGTTTTGCATTGTAGTCACCAGCTGCCACGAAACAAGATCCAAGCGATTTGTAGAACTTCTCATACTGATCTTCGGTAACTGAAAATCTGGGAGGTGAGTAAATTGAAGATATCACGAAATTCGCACAAAAATTTTCGACGAAAATATTCGTAGCTTGCATATATTCTTCACTAACGTTCTCAAGGATATAGTGCTTGAGTCTTGACTTAATTAGAATTGCTGATCCACCGCATGCTCTCCCTCTCGGGTCCTTTGAATCATATAGAGTGTAACCATTCATTTTAAAGCAGCTTCTCGAAGTCAAGTGAGTCTCAGAGACCAACATTATATCAATATTTTTTTCCATTTTTTAACGTGTTCATGGTTTGTTGACTAATGCTTGAAGCAGAGTATTCTGCATTCTCAGCATTTCTTGCATCATGCTAGTCATATTTGTTGTAAAGTTGTTTATAGTTTTTTTTTTACATGATATTTTATTCTATTGTATCTTCATATATGAACTAACAATAAGTATTCAAATCTTAAATATAAAAATATAATTAGGTCCGACCAGTGTCGGACATAAGCTTAGTAGTAGTTATATATGATACATAAGTTTATAGTTAGCACCAGATTCTCAATAGTAGCTTCAAGACGACTAAAGTTAAAGCTAGAGTTTGCATTTGTTGAATTACTTGGCGGTGGAACATTTTGTGTGGGAATAGAACTAGTCTTAGCAGCATCGGCATACGATACACGCTAAGTAACTACTTGGCTAGTTTGAGGAAGAGTGGCGGAGTAAGCATTTGCTGATTGAACTGGAGCTAATTTAGGTTTTTGACCCATAGCCTGTTTAACGAAAGAATATACAGGGCATCCTCTGTAGTTAGCGGTGTGATTACCTCCACAATTACTGCATTTTTTTCTGCTTGTACTTTTGGCTTGGTACAGTTAGCAGTACCATGCAATTCACCGCAGATAACACAAACTGTAGGTAATTTGCAGTAAGTTTTTGTGTGGCCATATTCTTGGCAATTATGGCACTGTACGGGACCTGAACGCTTACGTGGCTTTTCAACTGTGATTTTTCGGTGTAAAAGGTATTTTAGACTATAAATTGGCTGCGTCTCGTTTTTTTTAACTGTATATCATTCGGCTCCAGTTCAACACGAAATAGAGGCTGGGGAATCTTCTCTCTATTGATTATATTGGTAACATTTTTTACCTTAAATCCTTGTTCGATAAGTGCACATTTTACTTTTTCGGGCTCAACATATGAATCTATGCCCTTTAATACTATTTGTAGGCCTTTAGCACTCTTAAGTTGATATGTGTAAAAATTAGTTTTATTTTTTTCAAACTCACTAACAATTTTTCGGAAATCTTTTTCATCATATATTTGGATTTTAGTTTCATCAATATTAATTACCTCGTTTAATTGGAATGATGCGAAAAGTATTTTCACCAATGGTCGTTTGTTTTTTTCAAACTTCTTCAGGGGTAGTTTTTATTCATAAGATCTAGCAAAAAAATAGTTCAATCAGATTTTGAATTCTACTTTTTAATAATAATTTTTGACTTACAAATATTTGTTTTACATATTGGCACTATCAAGTTATTAATTAAAAATAGAAAAACTGGACTTCACGACACAGAATTTGTATAAATAAAAAAATAAATAAATAAGTAAACACAATACAACACAAATTTATTCGTCAATCTTAACGCTAATATCACAGAACTTTAACTAAATCAGACTATTGCCGCAGAATATTGTAGTTTGGTATTATCTTTATCCTCCTACCAAACTACAATATTCTGCGGCAATAGTCTGATTTAGTTGAAGTTCTGTGATATTAGCGTTAAGATTGACGAATAAATTTGTGTTGTATTGTGTTTACTTATTTATTTATTTTTTATTTATACAAATTCTGTGTCGTGAAGTCCAGTTTTTCTATTTTTAATTAATAAGTTGATAGTGACAATATGTAAAAGAAATATTTGTAAGTCAAAAATTAATTGCTATTTAATTGTAGAATTCAAAATCTGATTGAACTATTTTTTTGCTAGATCTTATGAATAAAAACTACCCCTGAAGAAGTTTGAAAAAAACAAACGAAACGTTGGGTACTTAAAAATAAAATAAAATATATTTGTTTTATTTACAATTGGAATTGACCATTACTAGCCCGAAGGTAACCCCTGTTACAAAAAGTTTAATAACATATAATTGGTCATAAAACAACTTAAATTAAAGAAAAACTAAACAGTTTAACAATTTAGCGCAATTTAGCGTAAAATGCATAATTACATGTCTACACGAAACATACGTTTTACGTTTATTATACCAAAGCCATATTATTAAATCTTATTAATATTAACTTTTGAGAAATCATAACAATTTTTGTTTAGCTCTTCGCGGACCCCTTGGAATTTTCATACGGACCCACATTGGAGAACCGTTGCTATAGAGTTTCAAAATAAGGCATTTCAAATGGCCTCATCTTAAAACAAATCCATATGATACTCAGATTTAAGCAAACCCCTTGGCTTAAAAAATATATTGACTTAAACACATTTCATAGGACAATTGATAACATTGAAAAACGTATGGACATTAAAATTACATCATCTTGGGAAACAACAAACGAATCATTTGGATCTGAGAGGATTAACTGCGAGACCAAATTTTAAGCAGTTGACAAAATTTTCTGATATGTATGCGGTGGAGTTGAAGTCAATGCAACCAGTATATGATAAACACATACATATGTATGTTGGTTTTACAGTACCGGAGTTATCCAAGTGGAGAATGTATGAGTGCCATTATAGCTTCATGAAGCCGAAATTTCGAAAAAAAAACACTTCTGTTAAATATTTAGAAACAGACTTCCTTATTTATTAATTTAAAACTGTCGATTTTTACGATGAAATCCGTAATGATAATTACTTGTTTTCTAGTTTTATCGATTTGAGTTTTGATTTGCTGCTATCGTTTAAATAATGCCCAAATTTATCAACAAACATACTGTATATACTTATGTATATAATAATAAAACACCAAAAAAAACTATAATAAATTTGAACTCGAAATCTATAAAAAGATTTTAATTGATACTAATGCATATAGAAGAGACTATAAACCTAATGGTCAAATTAAGGGTATTAGAGGATATAAATATAAACATATTTTTAAGAAATTTATTGACGAGAAAAACTAGAAGAATTTATTTGAATCAACAGGATCTAAGCATAAAGGTAGCTATTTAGGTGATGGGATGATGCAATTTAACATCAATAAGCCCAACTATATATACTGGGACGATCTAAATGAGTTAGTAGATCGACTTCGATTACTGCTCACATCACAAGCTGTACGTCATACTTATCACAATAACCAGATTGTATCAGTTATTGAAGAACTACGTGAAGCGAATATAATACATTAACTTTAATAAAGTATATACATATGTATATAACGTATGTTTGTTGATAAATTTGAAATTTAAAAGGATCAATAAATGTTGCAAAAGCTGTGGAGGAAAACGATGTTGTCAATAAATTGTTTCTTCAAACTCAAATCGAAAAAAATAGAAAACAAGTTATTATTAGTACGGATTTCATCATAAAAATCAACAGTTTTAAATTAATAAATAAAGAAGTCAGTATCGATATAGTTAAGAGAAATGTTTTTTTTTTTGAAATTTAGGCTGAAGGTATATTATGGCAGTCATATATTCTCCACTTGGATAACTCCGGTACTGTAAAACCCATATATGTATATGTGTTTATCATGTACTAGTTGCATTTTTTCAACTTCACCGCTTACATATTATCAGAAAATTTTGTCAACTGCTTAAAATTTGGTGTCGCAATTAATGCTCTCAGACCCAAATGATTCCTGTTTGTTGTTTCCCAAGATGATGAAATTCCTACGTTTTTCAATGTTTTCCATTGTTTTCCCATAAACAGCGTTGTTTAAAAGTTTGAAGAATTATTTTTCAAAATTAATTTTAGCATTTGTCCTATGGAATGTGTTTAAATCAATATATTTCCTAAACCAAATGGATTGCTTAAATCTTAGTATTTTATGGATTTGATTTAAGATTAGTCCATTTGAAATGCCTTTTTTTAAGACTCTATAGTATATGGTGTAATATGTTTTTGAGTGTAAGTCTGCAATGGCATAAATTTGAACACCTCGAATTCTAAACTTGATTCAGGTGTTGTTTTTGATAGTTCTATGTCGTTTGTAGCTCATGTTGAGTATATACTTCCTAAAGCGTATAAAATGCTTGGTTTCTGAAGAGAAACTTGTAACGTCGTTTTCTGCCGGGTATACTCAGCCTGAAATGCCAATGGTCGTTACAAGAATAACACGTTGTTTTCCTTAATTTATTACTATTCTTTATTTAAAATTTTATAAATTTAGTATTTTCTGAAATATAATTAACTTGACTTTAATTCCGTAGTATTATATCATTTGCTTTGGCCTCTCAGTTCTCTGGATTTGTTATGGCTTTTCTTCCTGCGAGTTGTCTTCTATGCTTCCGTAGTCAATCTTTGTAGTACTCCTGTGGTCCTATGTAGTGCCTTTATCAGGAAAATTGGGCCTTATGTGTATTTTACTTATGTTTCCGCAGTTGGACGTATCGGCTATTTGCCTTCTATCGTTTCAGTGGTGGCATTGTATTGTTTTCGTGGTTAGGTAATTGCTGACAGCGTTTATAATATCTAGTCCTCGGTGTCTTAGTGTATTGTTTTAGCGGCTAGAGAATCGCTAACAATATTTATTAACTTCTCCTTATCGATGTTGTTTCGCGACTTGGGAATCGCTAACACTATTTATTATTATCTATTTATCTAGGTGCTACTGTATTGTTTCGCGACTAGGGAATCGCTGACAATGTTTATTAATATTTAATTGTCTAAGTGCTACTGTATTGTTTCGCGACTAGGGAATCGCTGACAATGTTTATTAATATCTAATTATCTAGGTGCTACTGTATTGTTTCGCGACTAGGGAATCGCTGACAATGTGTATTAATATCTAATTATCTAGGTGCTACTGTATTGTTTCGCGACTAGGGAATCGCTGACAATGTTTATTAATATCTAATTATCTAGGTGCTACTGTATTGTTTCGCGACTAGGGAATCGCTGACAATGTTTATTAATATCTAATTATCTAGGTGCTACTGTATTGTTTTGCGACTAGGGAATCGCTGACAATGTTTATTAATATTTAATTATCTAAGTGCTACTGTATTGTTTCGCGACTAGGGAATCGCTGACAATGTTTATTAATATCTAATTATCTAGGTGCTACTGTATTGTTTCGCGACTAGGAAATCGCTAGCAATGCTTATTAATATTTACTTATCCAAGTGCTACTGTATTGTTTCGCGACTAGGGAATCGCTAGCAATGTTTATTAATATCTAATTATCTAGGTGCTACTGTATTGTTTCGCGACTAGGGAATCGCTGACAATGTTTATTAATATCTAATTATCTAGGTGCTACTGTATTGTTTCGCGACTAGGGAATCGCTGACAATGTTTATTAATATTTACTTATCCAAGTGCTACTGTATTGTTTCGCGACTAGGGAATCGCTAGCAATGTTTATTAATATCTAATTATCTAGATGCTACTGTATTGTTTCGCGACTAGGGAATCGCTGACAATGTTTATTAATATCTAATTATCTAGGTTCTACTGTATTGTTTCGCGACTAGGAAATCGCTAACAATGTTTGTCCATGTCTACTTATCCGTGTTCTACTGTATTGTTTCGCGACTAGGCAATCGCTAACAATGTTTATTAAATATCTACTTATCCAGGTTCTACTGTATTGTTTCGCGACTAGGAAATCGCTAACAATGTTTGTCCATGTCTACTTATCCGTGTTCTACTGTATTGTTTCGCGACTAGGCAATCGCTAACAATGTTTATTAAATATCTACTTATCCAGGTTCTACTGTATTGCTTCGCGACTAGGTAATCGCTAACAATGTTTGCTAGTTGAATACTAACTTACCCGGATTCATCCTGATCAACTGATGTCTACGCAACGACTGATTCCTTGTTTGCAAATTCTTCGGCCTTTTATACTATTTTCCCTTTACATTATTGTTGTAATATTTACAGAGATTTCTGCATGCTTATGTTTGGTTGTTATTGGCCCTGACTTATTTTAATGTACATGTTTGTATGTATGTTTTGTTAGTGACCGTTAGTCCCTTTGCTTGTAAATTATTTTGTTGGATGTGTTTGTTGTTGTATGTTTTGTTCTTTAGTTTATTTCTTTTAATATATTTTGTTAGTGTCTTTTGTTTTATAAATTAGTTCGTCGATCATATTTGTTATTTTATGTTTTACTACTTTACAGGGTGTGACAACAGTTTGTGTGCAAACTGTTCGTTACACTTCCCCCCTTCTTTGAAAAAATATTTAAAAAAAAATGTGTTTTTTTTTGTTTCTTATATACATACATATGTATATGTGTTTTTTTTATCCAGAATTTGCTCAGGTACCACTTGTAACGTGGTTTCCTGCTTCGTAGTATTAAAAAAAAAAAAGTTTATTTAATTTTTTCCATTTGTTCCGTCTTTTTATCCAGAATTTTCTCCGGCGCCACTTGTAACGTGGCTTCTTGCTTCGTGGTATTATTATTTTTTTTCAAAAAAAAAAATGTATCCTTTTTTTTCTTTGTACCGTGTTTTTCTTGTTTTTATCCAGAATTTGCTCCGGCGCCACTTGTAACGTGGCTTCTTGCTTCGTGGTATTTTTTTTTCCAAAAAAAAAATTATCCTCTTTTTTATATTTGTTCCGTGTTCTTCTTGTTTTTATCCAGAATTTGTTCTGGCGCCACTTGTAACGTGGCTTCCTGCCTCGTGGTTTAAAAAAATGTATCCTTTTTTCTCCCTGAACCGTGTTTTTCTTGTTTTTATCCAGAATTTGCTCGGGCGCCACTTGTAACGTGGCTTCTTGCTTCGTGGTATTTTTTTTTTTAAATAAAAAAAGATGTATCCTCTTTTTTTTTATTTGTTCTGTGTTTTTCTTGTTTTTATCCAGAATTTGCTCGGGCGCCACTTGTAACGTGGCTTCCTGCTTCGTAGTATTTTCTTTTAAGCAAAAAATGTTATCCTTTTTTTTTCTTTGTTCCGTGTTTTTCTTGTTTTTATCCCGAATTTGCTCGGGCGCCACTTGTAACGTGGCTTCCTGCTTCGTGTTATTTTTTTTTAATTTTATTTAATTTTTTATTTGTTCCGTGTTTTTATCCAGAATTTGCCCTGGCACCACTTGTAACGTGGCTTCTTGCTTCGTGGTATTTAAAAAAAAAATTATCCTTTTTTTCTGTTCCGTGTTTTTCTTGCTTTTATCCAGAATTTGCTCGGGCGCCACTTGTAACGTGGCTTCCTGCTTCATGGTATTAAAAAAAAAATGTATCCTTTTTTTCTCCCTGAACCGTGTTTTTCTTGTTTTTATCCAGAATTTGCTCGGGCGCCACTTGTCACGTGGCTTCTTGCTTCGTGGTATTTTTTTTTTTAAATAAAAAAAAATGTATCCTCTTTTTTTTTTTATTTGTTCCGTGTTTTTCTTGTTTTTATCCAGAATTTGCTCGGGCGCCACTTGTAACGTCGTTTTCTGCCGGGTATACTCAGCCTGAAATGCCAATGGTCGTTACAAGAATAACACGTTGTTTTCCTTAATTTATTACTATTCTTTATTTAAAATTTTATAAATTTAGTATTTTCTGAAATATAATTAACTTGACTTTAATTCCGTAGTATTATATCATTTGCTTTGGCCTCTCAGTTCTCTGGATTTGTTATGGCTTTTCTTCCTGCGAGTTGTCTTCTATGCTTCCGTAGTCAATCTTTGTAGTACTCCTGTGGTCCTATGTAGTGCCTTTATCAGGAAAATTGGGCCTTATGTGTATTTTACTTATGTTTCCGCAGTTGGACGTATCGGCTATTTGCCTTCTATCGTTTCAGTGGTGGCATTGTATTGTTTTCGTGGTTAGGTAATTGCTGACAGCGTTTATAATATCTAGTCCTCGGTGTCTTAGTGTATTGTTTTAGCGGCTAGAGAATCGCTAACAATATTTATTAACTTCTCCTTATCGATGTTGTTTCGCGACTTGGGAATCGCTAACACTATTTATTATTATCTATTTATCTAGGTGCTACTGTATTGTTTCGCGACTAGGGAATCGCTGACAATGTTTATTAATATTTAATTGTCTAAGTGCTACTGTATTGTTTCGCGACTAGGGAATCGCTGACAATGTTTATTAATATCTAATTATCTAGGTGCTACTGTATTGTTTCGCGACTAGGGAATCGCTGACAATGTGTATTAATATCTAATTATCTAGGTGCTACTGTATTGTTTCGCGACTAGGGAATCGCTGACAATGTTTATTAATATCTAATTATCTAGGTGCTACTGTATTGTTTCGCGACTAGGGAATCGCTGACAATGTTTATTAATATCTAATTATCTAGGTGCTACTGTCTTGTTTTGCGACTAGGGAATCGCTGACAATGTTTATTAATATTTAATTATCTAAGTGCTACTGTATTGTTTCGCGACTAGGGAATCGCTGACAATGTTTATTAATATCTAATTATCTAGGTGCTACTGTATTGTTTCGCGACTAGGAAATCGCTAGCAATGCCTATTAATATTTACTTATCCAAGTGCTACTGTATTGTTTCGCGACTAGGGAATCGCTAGCAATGTTTATTAATATCTAATTATCTAGGTGCTACTGTATTGTTTCGCGACTAGGGAATCGCTGACAATGTTTATTAATATCTAATTATCTAGGTGCTACTGTATTGTTTCGCGACTAGGGAATCGCTGACAATGTTTATTAATATTTACTTATCCAAGTGCTACTGTATTGTTTCGCGACTAGGGAATCGCTAGCAATGTTTATTAATATCTAATTATCTAGATGCTACTGTATTGTTTCGCGACTAGGGAATCGCTGACAATGTTTATTAATATCTAATTATCTAGGTTCTACTGTATTGTTTCGCGACTAGGAAATCGCTAACAATGTTTGTCCATGTCTACTTATCCGTGTTCTACTGTATTGTTTCGCGACTAGGCAATCGCTAACAATGTTTATTAAATATCTACTTATCCAGGTTCTACTGTATTGTTTCGCGACTAGGAAATCGCTAACAATGTTTGTCCATGTCTACTTATCCGTGTTCTACTGTATTGTTTCGCGACTAGGCAATCGCTAACAATGTTTATTAAATATCTACTTATCCAGGTTCTACTGTATTGCTTCGCGACTAGGTAATCGCTAACAATGTTTGCTAGTTGAATACTAACTTACCCGGATTCATCCTGATCAACTGATGTCTACGCAACGACTGATTCCTTGTTTGCAAATTCTTCGGCCTTTTATACTATTTTCCCTTTACATTATTGTTGTAATATTTACAGAGATTTCTGCATGCTTATGTTTGGTTGTTATTGGCCCTGACTTATTTTAATGTACATGTTTGTATGTATGTTTTGTTAGTGACCGTTAATCCCTTTGCTTGTAAATTATTTTGTTGGATGTGTTTGTTGTTGTATGTTTTGTTCTTTAGTTTATTTCTTTTAATATATTTTGTTAGTGTCTTTTGTTTTATAAATTAGTTCGTCGATCATATTTGTTATTTTATGTTTTACTACTTTACAGGGTGTGACAACAGTTTGTGTGCAAACTGTTCGTTACAAACTGCTCTGAGTTTTTTAATCCGTGCACGCATAAATACATTTATACGTCCTTTGTTAGATCAAAGTTGGAACATGCTGCTGTTATATGGAATACTCATGCCTCAAATCTTATCTCTCGTATCGAGACTTCATTTTTTAAATTTGTTACACGCTCATTACCATATTTAATTTCTGTTTCTTATGAATCTAAGTGCCTTTTTATTGGTCTACGCACTCTAGAAGGATGTAGAAAACTCCAATCCGCCCTTCTGGTTTACGATATTATTAATGGTTACATTGACTGCAACATTTTTTATACCTCCTAGGAATTTCAGATTAACTAAGCTATTTGACGTTCCTTTTCATCGGACTAATTATGCTCGTAATGTCACACTAAAGGCCTCGTTAGCAAACTGTAGAAATCGGAGATGTAATGTATGTAAACGTTTGAACGCTTGTAGAATGCTTAAAAACGTGTCATGTGTTTTCTACACAAACAAAACAACTTCTTTGTGCACACATACATACATGCTAATTGCTTTGTGCCCAGCAAACACTAATTTTTGGTTATAAATTGCTAGTTATTTGAAGTCATACGTGAAAGTTCATATACATATGTATGTACATATGTATAATATTTAAATTCATGGAATTCAGTTTGATTGAAATGTATATGGACTTGTGTGATCATACATACATACATATGTATGGATGCATTAGTGCTTATAAGCAAATAATATATAAAATGGTAATGTTTCAATTAAACCAAGCTTTTTTTAATAATTTCGCTGAAGCTATTATAATTTACTTTTTTTTTTGATGGCAAGTTTTTACTGTTGGGAAATAATCAAATCTTAAATCTAAATATAATTATTAGGCCCGACCAGTATCGGACATAAACTTAGTGATAGTTATAAATAATACATAAGTAGTGATAATAAAAAAAATAGAAGTATTTTTAAGCAGTCTCATCTGGAGTGTTGAGTATAAGAGCACTTGTGGCCCTCTTTTTTAGGCGGATGTGTCCAGTAAAGCTCAAAATATTACGGGCAAGCGGATTAGGATGTGACTCGAGCTTTGTTAAATATTTGCCTGCGTATTTTGCAATTTCTTCACTCACTAGTGGCATATTTAAATCACGATGTATATTTGAATTTTTAATGTACCATGGAGCCGATGTTATTAACCGTAAAATTTTGTTTTGCCTTCGTTGGATTTTCTCAATATTTGAAGCTGAAGCAGTGCCCCATAGATGAATTCCATAGCACCATATTGGCTTCAAAAGCGACTTGTATATCAAAAGTTTGCAGTCTAGGCTGAGTGTTGAATTTCTGCCAATTAACCAATATATTTGACTTAATTTAAGTATCATTTGGGTTAACTTAGAGTCAATATGATATTTCCATGTAAGCCTTCGATCAAGGTGTATGCCAAGGTATTTCACTTGAGAATGGTGAGGAATATTTTGATTGTTGATTCGAATGGAGGAACAGGTATCTTTTCTTAGGGTAAACGTTATATGAACACACTTTTGTTCATTTACTTTTATTCTCCATAAATTCAGTCATATTTCAAGCTGGGTAATGTGTGCTTGGAGATTGCGGGATGCCTCATCAGGGTTTTTGTGAATACTCAAACAGGCTGTATCATCGGCAAATGTAGAAGTGTGTATGTTATTGCTCACAGGCATGTCACAAGTATGTATTAGATACAAGACTGGCCCCAGAATACTACCCTGTGGCACACCAGAAGATATAGATTCGGGTACACTCATGAAGTCTCCTTCCACAACGGTAAATTTCCTATCAACAATATAACTCCAAAAGCTTTTGTATGTTTATTGTTAGGTATGTATTCAATTTTAAAACTAGGCCTTCATGCCATACTTTATCAAATGCCTGAGAAACATCAATAAAAAGGGTAGAACAATACTTTTTTTCTTCAAATGTCCTCCTAACAACTTGAACCAATCTATGCGTTTGCTCAATAGTGCTATGCTGACTTCTAAAGCCAAATTGATGGTTCGGGATGCACCCACTATCAGCTAAAATTGTGGACAATTTAGTCATGAGCAGCTTTTCGAAAAGCTTTGAAATTGTTGAAAGTAAGCTTATACATAGGTCTATATGACTCAGCCTTGGTAAGATCTTTGCCTGGCTTTGGAATCATTTTAATCTTGGCAAGTTTCCAGTTATGTGGAAAATACTGCATTCGTAAAATGGCATTAAAAATAAATAGCAAGATTCTTATTGCAATATGAGGCAAGTTCATCAGCATCTTGTTACTAATGCCATCAATACCTGGAGCTTTCTTCGGGTCGAGTTCAGGAACTATTTTTTGTAGTTCACGTATCTTAAACCTTAAGGGACGAGGGGTAGAGATACTACACTCTGTAATCCGGCAGCATCCGTACATGAATTGGGAGTGAATACAGATTTTAAATGCTCAGAAAACAAGTTACCTTTCTCACTATCGCTTCTTGCCCAGCCTCCGGTCGAAGTACGCAGTGGTGATTTGAGATCAACGGGTCTTTTAAGATTTCTAGTAGCGCGCCATAAAGAGTAATTAGATGTTGACGTTACATCAAGACATTCTAAATACTTTTCCAGTAATGCAGTCCTTTCCGACAATAGCAGCCCTTTGAGTCGTTTAGTATATTCTTTAAATCTGATTTTATTTAGGGGTGATCTGTGTTGTTGCCATTCTCTTCTAGCTCTCCTTTTTCCACATACAAGACGTTCAATTTCCGTAGAATAAATTCTATTAAAACCAGTCTGCGGATAGGAAGTAGTGGCATATTCAGCAGCCTGTTTAATACATTCGTTAAGATTGGCAATATTAAATTCAATATCATCAGGTGATCTTAGCTGAATGTTTTCTACGCAGTAACTACTAACATATTTTTTGAATCCTAGCCAGTTGACCCTATTAATCGTTTTCACATATGAGTTAGTTAAATCACTCCTTAGTGGGTTGAAAATTGTAACTATTGTGGGAGAGTGATCGGAGGATAGATCTAGAGAGCCCTCTACGTGAATTAAGTCCCCATGGATATTTTTCGTGACGCCAAAATCTATAACATCTGGAATTTTTCTTACGTCAGTAGGCTCCCCTCTCGAAATGACATCTAAGCCCATTTTTGAAATTGTATTAAACAATGCTCTACCTCTAGGTGTAACAAGACGCGAGCCCCAGTACGTATGTTTTGCATTGTAGTCACCAGCTGCCACGAAACAAGATCCAAGCGATTTGTAGAACTTCTCATACTGATCTTCGGTAACTGAAAATCTGGGAGGTGAGTAAATTGATGATATCACGAAATTCGCACAAAAATTTTCTACGTAGCTTGCATGTATTCTTCACTAACGTTCTCAAGGATATAGTGCTTGAGTTTTGACTTAATTAGAATTGCTGATCCACCGCATGCTCTCCCTCTCGGGTCCTTTGAATCATATAGAGTGTAACCATTTATTTTAAAGCAGCTTCTCTAAGTCAAGTGAGTCTCAGAAACCAATATTATATCAATATTTTTTTCCGTGAGGAAGTGCTCAAGTTCGTTTTTGTGTTGGCGAACGCCGTTTGCGTTCCAGAAACATAGTTTTAACGTGTTCATGGTTTGTTGAATAATGCTTGAAGCAGAGTATTCTGCATTCTCAGCATTTCTTGCATCATGGTAGTCATAGTTAGCACCAGATTCTCAATAGTAGCTTCAAGACGACTAAAGTTAAAGCTAGAGTTTGCATTTGTTGAATTACTTGGCGGTGGAACATTTTGTGTGGGAATAGAACTAGTCTTAGCAGCATCGGCGTACGATACCCGTGAAGTAACTAGTTGGCTAGTTTGAGGAAGAGTGGCGGAGTAAGCATTTGCTGATTGAACTGGAGCTAATTTAGGTTTTTGACCCATAGCCTGTTTAACGAAAGAATATACAGGGCATCCTCTGTAGTTAGCGGTGTGATTACCTCCACAATTATTGCATTTTTTTCTGCTTGTACTTTTGGCTTGGTACAGTTAGCAGTACCATGCAATTCACCGCAGATAACACAAACTGTAGGTAATTGGCAGTAAGTTTTTGTGTGGCCATATTCTTGGCAATTATGGCACTGTACGGGACCTGAACGCTTACGTGGCTCTTCAACTGTGATTTTTCGGTGTAAAAGGTATTTTAGACTATAAATTGGGTGCGTCTCGTTTTTTTTTTAACTGTATATCATTCGGCTCCAGTTCAACACGAAATAGAGGCTGGGGAATCTTCTCTCTATTGATTACATTGGTAATATTTTTTACCTTAAATCCTTGTTCGATAAGTGCATATTTTACTTCTTCGGGTTCAACATATGAATCTATGCCCTTTAATAATATTTGTAGGCCTTTAGCACTCTTAAGTTGATATGTGTAAAAATTTGTTTTATTTTTTTCAAACTCACTAACAGTTTTTCGGAAATCTTTTTCATCAAATATTTGGTTTTTAGTTTCATCAATATTACCTCGTTTAATTGGAATGATGTGAAAAGTATTTTCACCAATGGTCGACAGTAGATTTTTTAGAAGCGCATTAGAATTTTTTTCTCTCAGATAAATAGTTGGTGGCTTAAAAGACTTTTGCGATGATGCAGCCGGCTTGTCGTCATTGACTTGCAATACTGAAAAACGATTTTGGCGATTGGTAGATGATGCGCTGGTATCCCTAGACATCTTTGGAGCAGATGCAATTTTAGTAGAATTTGGGCTTCGCCCGCGCTTTAAAATTGTAATGTATCTGTCCATTCCGACTTGGACCTTGGGTTTTGGGCTGCTCTTATCTTCAGTCACTACTTGTTTAAGTGATGACCACGAGCCCGAAGCTTCAAACGGCACTGTAGGTAACACATATAAAAATCTTTTATTTAACTAGATTTATATTATTTGTAGCATCTTAGTGCTTATTTTTGAAGTCGGTTTAATTTTTTTTTTAAGTTTTATTTTTACCTTTTTAGTGCATACTTTTGAGCTCTGGTCAATTCAAAAAAGTTTTATTTGTAAGTATCTTTTTTTATTTAGAAATATGGTCCAGTTTCATAAAAATTTGATTAAGTAAAAACACGTGAAATGTAGTATTAAATTTTATGGGGCGTGGCTACGCCTACTTTTTTAAAACAAGATTGTGTATTTTTAAGAGTTCAAGATGTGTGCCAAGTTTCGTACAGATCGATAAAGTAAAAGCACGTGAAATAAAGTATTAAATTTTATGGGGCGTGGCTACGCCCCTTTTTTTAAACAAGATTGTGTATGTTTAAAATTTCAAGGTGTGTGCCAAGTTTCGTAAATATTGGTTAAGTACAAGCACATGAAATATTATACTAAAATTTAATAGGAGAGCCCCGCCCACTTTTTGAACGCAATTTTGTGCCTTTATTAAAGCTTCGGGTGTGTGCCAAGTTTCGTAAAAATCGGTGAAATAGAACCCTGTGAAATATAATATAAAATGTTAATGGGCGTGACCCCGCCCATTTTTTTTAAAGAAGATTGTGTCTATTTTAGAGCTCAAGGTGTATGCTAAGTTTCGTAAACATCGGTTAAGTAGAACCACATGTAATGTTATAATACATTTTAATGGTCGTAGCCCCGCCCATTTTTTCAACTTAAAAATTTTGTTATTACAAGAACCAAAGATGTTTGCTAGGTTTCGCAGCAATCAAATGAGTAGAAGATCACAAATTCAAATTTAAAAAATTGTGGGCGTAACGCCGCCCACTTTTTTCAAATGGGACCAATGGGAAGCTATACCCTCTCATACAACAAAAAAATTCTTACAATCGGTCTAAAATGCACCGAGTTATGAACCTACACACCTAAAAAAATAGAGACGAATTGTTAACCTCCTTCTTTTTTTGAAGTCGGTTAAAAAGTGATGTTAGAGCTCAAAATGGAAAATCCTCAAATCTCTCCCCACGAAATTTTGTCCCCAATGGGAGCGAAATCCTCATTTTGGGGACAAATCCCTTAATCTAGATGCAACACGTTTTCGAATATTTTGACACAGACCTTACCTAACATACTGCTCGAAATCCACCAGAAAAGTGGCGGTGTAAGAGCAGGGGAGAGGCTTTTTCCCATATAAATTTATATTGCAAAAAATTAAACCGACTTCAAATATATGCACTAAAAAGCAAAAAATAACTTCTTAAAAAAATTTTTCCGACATGAAGACAAGAAGGTTGTTCTAAACTCAGAAATAAATATCTAGGTTTTTAACTAATAAGAAATAATTATGTCTTCACCGACTGCAAATAGTTAAGCAGTTAACGCATATAATATTTTGTTATTTTTAACTTTTTAGTGCATAAAGTCAGTTTAACTTTTTTTTAAGTTTTTTTGTTTTAAAATAGAACCAACCCTGATTTTCATGTTTTTGCATTGTTATACATTTTATTATTTATTAATTACATTAATTAATTATAAAAATAAATAAAAAATTGCAAAATTAAAATTGTTACATACAAAATGATAATTTTTGTTTCAGGTCAATTAATAATGAAAAGACGATTAAGAAATTCCAGCAAGAGCCTTTTAATTCCAAGAAGAAAATAAAAGCTGTATTTAAACGCTTATCACCTCCGACAGCACGTTTCCATGATTCTGAATTAAAGCCAAGACTAACATCAAGGGTTATAAGAGAACTACCATCACGACAAGAAATTGTTGCTGCTCAATGTGCCGATTCTGAATCTAGATCAAGAAATCGCCGCATGTTTGGATCACTTTTAGGAACTTTACATAAATTCTGTCAAGAAGAATCTCGTCTGAAACAGAAAGAAGAAAAAAAAGCTCAAATCGAAAAGAAATTAGAACAGCAGGAAATTCTGGAAAAGGAATCCTTAAAAAAACAACGTGAATCATTATTCATTGACAGAAAGCGTAAACAGATGGAAATAAAACGATTGGAGTTGAAAATGGGCCGCACAAAAGATTATGAAATTTGGGAACATTCAATGAAGTATTTAAAGAAATTTATTAAAACTAAAACTGTTCCGAATATATACTATCGGCCAACAATTTTTTCTACAAGAACGAAAAAGTTGTTGACTGAAAGTATATCTGATGTGGATAAAATCATTAATAAAAAGAGAGGAGATCTTAAAATTGATTTAAGTAATCTAGAAGATGATTTTAAATTGGAAAAATACGAAACGAGCTCACACTTTGATAAAATATGCGGTCTTTTCCAAAGTCGGTGCCCAGCCGCACATGATGTTTTGGCATCCTCAATTTGCGTTATAAAGGACATAAAATATAAAGAAATAAGTAAGGAATAATGTATGTATGTATGTATATAACATTAAATTTAAAATACATTTTAGGTGATCCCGACTCAAAGGAAAATAAAATCCGTAATTCAGGAGAGCCGATAGTGAGTAGCAGCATTGTTGTCGTAAATCATTGATGTATAACTACTTCATTAATAAATAATTAATTAAAGATGTACTTCGCGTTTTTTAATTAAGCACACCTGTCTGCTTAGAAAAATTTAAGCTCCTAGAATATTTATTGTTAATTAAAAAACAGGAAATCATATCGTCCCTACAACGTCAAACTATCCAATATTCGTTTTTTAGATTCGTTATCTTAATAACCTAATTTATACGACATGCCACGTTTCAAAATGTTAAAATTCTCGTGAACGAAAGGTAATTCAATAAAATTAAAAAAAAAATTAAACCGACTTCAAAAATAAGCACTAAAAATCTACAAATAATATAGATCTAGTTAAATAAAAGATTATATATATTACCTACAGTGCCGTTTGAAGTTGGTGCAGTTTTTTTTACCGGGTATGTTCCTATGTGTTTAGTACCAGTATTACTGACACCAACTTCAAACGGCACTGTAGGTAGCATATATAAAAATCTTTTATTTAACTAGATCTATATTTGTAGCTTTTTAGTGCTTATTTTTGAAGTCGGTTTAATTTTTTTTAAGTTTTATTTTTAAATTTTATGGGGCGTGGCTACGCCTACTTTTTTAAAACAAGATTGTGTATTTTTAAGAGTTCAAGGTGTGTGGCAAGTTTCGTACAGATCGATAAAGTAAAAGCACGTGAAATAAAGTATTAAATTTTATGGGGCGTGGCTACGCCCCTTTTTTAGACAAGATTGTGTATTTTTAAGAGTTCAAGGTGTGTGCCAAGTTTCGTAAATATTGGTTAAGTACAAGCACATGAAATGTTATACTAAAATTTAATAGGCGTGCCCCGCCCACTTTTTTGAACGCAATTTTGTGTCTTTATTAAAGTTTAGGGTGTGTGCCAAGTTTCGTAAAAATCGGAGAAATAGAACCCTGTGAAATATAATATAAAATGTTAATGGGCGTGACCCCGCCCATTTTTTTAAAGAAGATTGTGTCTATTTTAGAGCTCAAGGTGTGTGCTAAGTTTCGTAAACATCGGTTAAGTAGAACCACGTGTAAGATTATAATACATTTTAATGGGCGTAGCCCCACCCATTTTTTCAACTTAAAAATTTTGTAATCACAAGAACCAAAGATGTTTTCTAGGTTTCGCAGCAATCAAATGAGTAGATCACAAAATCAAATGGCCGCCCACTTTTTTCAAATGGGCCCAGTGGGAAGCTATACCCTCTCATACAACAAAAAAATTTTTACAATCGGTCTAAAATGCACCGAGTTATGAACCTACACACCTAAAACAAAAAAAAAATTTTTTGAAGTCGGTTAATAAAAAAATATTTTAATCCTGGCACAGTGCGGAGAGCTCATACAAAAGTGAGGAAAAAATACAAGGAGCCGTCCGATTGTTATGAAATTTTGCATGATTATAATATCTGGGTCACTGATTTCAAAAATCAAATTGCAGTTTACGTAACTCAATTATTTGCGCTTAAAATAAGAGTCAAAATTAAAAATACATGAATATTTCTCGTTTTAAGTTTAATATTAATGTATTAAAACCAGTAAAAATAACAAGAAAAATTGGTTTTGCAAGATTTTTATATTGAAAACCGTTTGTCAATATCTTTTTTTTTAAAGACATACATATGATTTTCTATGCACTTTTTCTATCAAAATGTAGCAGTTTATGTAAATATGTGTTAAAAAAACATTTGTATTGTTGAATTTTTTTTTTAACTAAGTTAACAAAATTAAATAAAAGAAACCCAAAAAATAAATAAATTTAGCTTATTTTATAATAATATGCGTGTTTTTAATCTATATTTTCAAAAAATAACTTGCAAAATATAATTTTAGAACATTTTCCAAAACGCGATATCTCGAAGAATCGGAAAAAGTCGGATGAAGTGAAATAAGATTCAAAAAGATAACAAATCATACAAAAATAACATCTTTAAATGAAACTGGACATATTTGGAAATTTTTTTCTTGACGGTAAAAACAAAACATTTTTCATGTTTTTTCATAATTTTTTTATCATATTAACATATTTTTTTATAAATAATTTCCATTTATCCATTTATTTATGTTTATTCAAAACATACACATGACATCATGTGGTCGGGTTCAGAAGAATTTCGTTTAAAGTTCATAAATATATAACATATACAATACAAAGTTTCATATTATGAAATAAAGTAATATAAAAATGTATTATAATGTTCGTTTGATTTCATAAAATGAGTTTTTATGCAATTTTAATTTTCTACATGTTTATAACCTAACTTTTTTGTTTATGCTAAACAGCTGTTCCTTGGAAATTTTGCAGGGCTGCCGTGCTTTTAACGAATTTAATAAGAACTTTAATTAACCACTGGAAAAAATGAAATCGTATTTAATTACAACTTAATTTTATATAAAAATTAGCTAATTACGTACTTAATTATTAAGTTAAAACTGCGGGTAAAAGGTGAGACAAAGCAGAATACGCACAGGTTAGGCAGATTGGACACGGGAAAACACTGCCACGTAATTTTTCCGAAAAATTGACGAATGGCATCCCAAATGGCAATATCATTTAACCCCATATTAATTAAAGGACAGAATGATATTGTTTTGCATATGTCTTTCTTTGCCATTTCAACAGGTTAAACGTAAATTGAAATTATTTTATTTTCAATTGAAGTTTTTCCCAAAAAAATGATGGAAAGGCGCAAATTTATGGAAAAAATTCATAAATTTCCGCCTTTTCATGAATGCAATCCTGCATTCCACCAAAAATTTTATGGCAGCAGCCATTGTTGTGGCCATTGTGTTGCAGTTTTTCAAAGATGTAAGTTGTTTTGGTTATAATTCTTTTAACTTTCTTAATTATAAATTTCTTTTGCAGATCCTGTACAAACAAAATTTGAAGAAAATAAACATGTAAGTACTTATTTTATAGATTTAATTTTTTTTAGTACATATATTTATTTATTGAACCTTCAAATATGAACTAACAATAAGTATTCAAATCTTAAATCTAAATATAATTAATTAGGCCCGACCAATGTCGGACATAACATAGTGAAAGTTATTAATAATACATAAGTCGTAATAAGCAAAAACAAAAGTATATTCAAGCAGTTTCTTCTGGAGTGTTGAGTATTAGAGCCCTTGTGTCCCTCTTTTTTAAGCGGATGTGTCCAATAAAGTTCAAGATATTACGAACAAGGGGATTAGAAATGGTCTCGAGTTTTGTTATGTATTTGCCTGCGTATTTTGCGATTTCTTCAGTCACTAGTGGCATATTTAAATCACGATGTATATTTGAATTTTTAATGTACCACGGAGCCGATGTTATTAGTCTTAAAATCTTATTTTGCCTTCGTTGGATTCTCTCTATATTGGATGCTGAAGCAGTGCCCCATAACTGTATTCCGTAGCACCATATTGGTTTCAAAATCGACTTGTATATTAAAAGTTTACAATCTAGACTGAGTGTTGAATTTCTACCAATCAGCCAATGTATCTGAGTTAATTTCAGTTTCATTTGTGTTAGCTTTGAGTCAATATGGAGCTTCCATGTAAGCCGTCGATCAAGGTGTATACCTTGATTTACGTGTGAATGTTGAAGAACAACTTGATTGTTGATTCGAATTGGGGAACAAGTATCTCTTCGCAGTGTAAATGTTACCTGGACACACTTTTGCTCGTTTACTTTGATTCTCCATAAGTTTAACCATAGTTCCACTTATGTAATATGTTCTTGTAGATATCGGGAAGCCTCGTGAGGGTTTTCGTGCATACTAAGGCAGGCTGTATCATCGGCAAACGTAGATGTATGGATATTGCTGCTCAAAGGCATATCACAAGTGTAAATCAAATACAAAACTGGCCCCAGTATGCTCCCCTGTGGCACACCGGATGATATAGATTCGGGCACAATCATGAAGTCTCCTTCCACAACCGTAAACTTCCGGGTAGTAATATAACTTTCTAATAGCTTCGGAAAATTTATTGGTAAATATGATTTCAATTTTAAAATAAGACCTTCATGCTACACTTTATCAAATGCCTGAGAAACGTCGATAAACAGCGCAGAACAATACTTCCTTTCTTCAAATGTTCTTCTTATAAATTGAACCAATCTATGAGTTTGTTCGATGGTGCTATGCTGACTTCTAAAACCAAATTGATGGTCCGGTATGCACCCACTACTAACTAGAATTGGGGACAATTTGGTCATGAGCAGTTTTTCGAAAAGTTTTGACATTGTTGATAGCAGACTTATTGGCCTGTATGACTCAGCCTTGGTAAGGTCTTTGCCCGGCTTTGGAATCATTTTGGCCTTGGCAAGCTTCCAGCTGTTTGGACAATACTCCAGTCGTAAAATGGCGTTACAAATAAATAACAGGATTCTAATTGCAATACGAGGCAACTTTATTAGCATCTGGTTACTAATTCCATCAATACCCGGAGCTTTCTTCGGGTTAAGTTCAGCAATTAGTTTTTGTACATCACGCGTTCTAAATTTTATGGGTCGAGGGGGTAGCGCAACTACATTCGGCAAATCAATAATGTGTTAGGGGTAAATACTGATTTTAAATGCTCAGCAAATATTTTACCTTTTTCAGTATCGCTTCTTGCCCAACCTCCGGTAGATGTAGGCAGAGGTGGTTTAAACACAACAGGTGTTTTAAGCTTTCTAGCAGCGCGCCACAAAGAGTAATTAGATGCTGGTGTGGCATCAAGACCTTCCAGATATTTTTAAGAGATGCAGTTTTTTCAAATGCAAGCAAGTCTTGGTGTCGTTTAGTGCACTCTTTAAATATGATTTTATGTTGGGGCTATCTGTGCTGTTGCCATTCCCTTCTAGCTCTTCTTTTTTCACTTACGAGACCTTCAATATCCGTATAGTAAATGCTATTAAATCCAGTCTGCGGGTGGGAGGTAGTCGCATGTTCAGCAGCCTGTTTTATATTTTCGATAAGATTGCCAATGTTAAATTCAATATCTTCGGATGTTCTTAGCGTAATGTTTTCCGTACAATGACTACTGAGATATTTTCTGAACCCCAGCCAATTAACACGGTTGATCGTCTTCACATACGGGTGAGGTAAGTCACTTCTTAGTGGGCTACAAATTGTAACGATCGTGGGAGAGTGATCGGAGGAGAGATCTTGAGACGCTTCAACATGAACTAATTCCCTAGAAATATTTTTCATGACTCCAAAATCTATAACATCCGGAATTTTTTGTATGTCCGTAGGCCAGTAAGTGGGCTCCCCACTCGAAATGACGTCCAAGCCCATTTTTGAAATTGTGTTGAACAATGCCCGACCTCTAGGTGTAATAAGACGCGAACCCCGGAACGTATGTTTTGCATTGTGGTCGCCAGCTGCTACCAAGCAAGGGCCAAGAGATTTGTTGAAATCCTCGTATTGATCCTCAGTAATTGTGAACCTAGGAAGGGAGTAAATTGATGATATAATAAAATTTGAGCAAAAATTTTCGACACAAATATTTGTTGCTTGTAGATGCTCTTCACATTCTTGTCCAGAATATAGTGCTTGAGTGTTGACTTTATCAGAATTGCTGATCCACCGCATGCTCTTCATCTCGGGTCCTTCGAATTATATAAGGTGTAGCCATTAGTTTTAAAGAGGCTTCTGGAAGTCAAATTAGTCTCAGAGACAAACATTATATCAATATTGTTTTCCCTGAGGAAGTGCTCAAGTTCGTTTTTGTGTTCGCGAATGCCGTTAGCGTTCCAGAAACATATTTTTAACGTGTTCATGGCTTGTTAAATAATGCTTGAAGCAGAGTATTCTGCATTCTTTCATTTCTTGCATCATGCTAGTCATATTTGTTGTAAAATTGTTTATAGTTTGCACAAGATTTTCAATAGTAGCTTCAAGGCGATTAAAATTAAAGCCTGAGTTTGTATTTGTTGAAGTGTTTGGCCGTGAAACATTTTGTGTGGGAATAGAGCTTGTCTTAGCAGCATCGGCATACGATACACGTGAATTAACTGGTTGGCTCACTTGGGCAAGAGTGGCGGAGTAAGCGTTTGCTGTTTGTGCTGGACCTACTTTAATATTTTGCCCCATAATCTTTTTAACGAAAGAATATACAGGACATCCTCTATAGTTAGCGGTGTGATTACCTGTACAATTACTGCATTTTTTTTTTGCTTGATCTTTTGGTTTAGTACAACTAGCAGTACCCTCCAATTCACCGCAAATAACACAAACTGTAGGTAATTTGCAGTAAGTTTTTGTGTGGCCATATTCTTGACAATTATGGCACTGTACGGGTCCAGAACGCTTGTGTGGTTCTTCAACTGTTATTTTTCGGTATAAAAGATATTTTAAATTATAAATTGGGTGCGTCTCATTTTTTCTCAATTTTATATTTAATTCGGCTCAAGTTCAACGCGAAATAGAGGCTGGGGGGATCTTCTCCCTATTTATTATATTGGAAACATTTTTTACCTTGAATCCCTGGAGGAAGAGTGCATCTTTTATTTCTTAGGGAACAACATAAGAATCTATGCCCTTCAATACGATCTGCAGTCCTTTAGCACTCTTAAGCTGGTATGTGTAGAAACTTGTTTTATTTTTTTCAAATTCAGAAACCATTTTGCGGAAATCTGTTTCGTCATAAATTTGAATTTTCGTTTCATCGATATTGCCACGTTTTATTGGAACAATGTGAAATTTATTCTCACCAATGACTGAAATTAATTTCTTAATAAGAGCGTTTGAATTTTTTTCACTCAAATAGATTGGTGGCGGCTTGTAGGTATTGTTCGTGGATATATCAGGTATGTCGTTGTCATCTTGCAATATTTGAAAACGATTAGTGGAGGATGCGCTGTTATCCCTAGATACCTTTGAAGCAGATGCAATTTTAGTAGAATTTGGGCTTCGCACCGCTTTCCCACAATTATATATCGGTCTATTCCGACTTGCACCTTGGGTTTTGGGCTACTCTTACTTATAGTGACAAATTGTGTAAGTGATGAATCGGATGATATCGCTGATTTAAATGACGAAGTAGTAGGTAACTGTAATGTTAACGAATCACTAGTTGGCATTGGACAAAGCGAAGTTGATCGCTGACGAAAAATTGTCTTAGCCGTTAAAAAAAGTCTATGATCAGGTTTTTTATTTATTTTGTTTAAATTAAGATCATCAGAACTCCCAGTAAGTCTATCATCAGATTTTTTATTTTTATTGTTATCATTAAAATCATCAGAGCTGACAGTAATATAGGCATTTCTACCGTTATAACTCACTTCACAATTATTTGTTTTTGAGGTACTCATATAGAGTATTCCTCAAAGGCACATTGTTAGTGTATTCCTCAAGGGCACTTTGAGTTATTTTGTTTACGGTTTTTTTTGTTTTTTTTTTTGTTTTCTTTTTTGTTTTAGTTATTACTTTCTATGTAAAAAATATTAGCAAAGCAAAAAAAGCTTGTTTATCAAAGTTAATGTACAACGAATATACTACAAATATTTTTTTGTATGGTTTTTTTGGTTTAGCATGTATGTAAAAAAAATTCCGCTAATACGTCTGTTCACTATGAAGGTACAACGAGAACTGAGATTTAATTTAATAAACAATAATTCCCATTACTCTTTACAGGCGTCGCAAGTGTATAAAGGGCTGCCCAGATGTGGAGAAGCTCCATAGATTCCCGATGAACCATACAAGGTAAGTGTTTGTGATATTCTGAGTGTGGTAAAACATGAAAACATGTATTTAATGAGTGCCGGATACTGTTTGGAACAGATTTATGTTAAACAGTATTGGCACTCAATAGTGGTGTGGCCGGCAGAACCATAGTGTTGTGCGTTTTTTCAAATGTGTGTGGTTAGGTTTTCTTCCTAACATACCAACAAATTTCGACACATAAGTTTTCGCATTTGTATGTATGGAAATAAAGAAAACAAAACCTTTAACAGCATTTCCAATCACACATTCGCATAATAGTCTGCCCGGCAGACACATAAGTATCTACATATGTATATAAGTTAATTAATAATTATGTGTTTTGTGTTTTGCTAACACTTTATTGTAACACTGAATCACAGATATAATCAGATATGGCAGCACTGACGTATGTCAAACGCCCGTATCAGATTTTAGTTAACCCCATTTTTCGAAGAGTTAAACTCTAAGTGGCATCCTGAAAAACAATGTGATAGAAGAAAAAACTATACATTACCAAGAATTTTGCCAAAAAAATGTAAACAAACAAAATGCAAAGAAAATTTTTCATTGTTTTTATTTAAAAAAATTTAAATATATAAAATTTCAAGCTGAAATAGATTTTTATTAAATTTAAATTTGTTCCAACGCGTTGGCTGAGCATCGGAATGGTAAGTACAATCTGAAAAACAAGTATTAATGTTTAAATAAGTCTATATTGCACAAAATTTTTGTTGACTTACAGGTAGAAGACAGATGCACGCACTCAAATTTGTTTTTTAGAACTACTGCCGCCGGACACAATTTTTAGGGTGGTAAGAACTCATTAATACATAAAAACAAGAAATTTAATAACAAATGTTATTTAATAGAATCATTGTGTACATTTTGTTTACGTACCATGCAACAGCACAAACGTGCCAATCAAAACTGGAACTCTTAACAAATGTGGAAGTTGGTGCCTTTGTCCAAAACAACGAGATGAACCTATAGCTCCAAGGTGCAAAGGAATGTGAATATCGGTATGTATCAAACATCTGAAAAGATAAATATCAAAATATTTAATTGTTTTATACCTACATAGGTACAAACTGTGCAAAAAATGACGAAGAAGAGGAAAATGGTTCTGTCCTATTTGTATTTGTAACTACTATTTGCATTAAAATTATATTTCTTTATATTTAAAATGTATTCCAAATACATTAAATATTATGATAGAAAAATTTGTCTGGTGTCCGTGTATTTTGTCAGTAAGTTGTCTTTGTTTCGTACGGTACGGTATATCTGCCAGCCAGACAATTATGTTGATGTGTATTTAGAAATACTGATTAAGGGAGTTTTTCTACTTTCCAAAAAACAAGCAGAATGGAATATCAAAAAACCACACACAGTATACAAAAATACAAATCGCATAATTTACTTTTGTATGGACATATATATGTACGTACAAATGATGAAACTACATACATATGTATCTATGTACATACATTGTTGTGTGTCTGCCGGCCAGACTCTTATTTATATGTGGAATTGTAAACACTGTTAAAGGGTTTGTTTTCTTTATTTCCATACAGACAAATATTAGCATATTTATTAATTTGAAATATAATGATATTCATCTGTATATTATGTATAAAGAAAACCAACTTACAGTATTAGCAAAAACACAAAACACATTAGCAACTTATGTATGTACATACATACATATATATTTGTGTGCCTGCCGGCCAGATCATTATGTGGATGTGTGTTAAGGAAGACTGTTGAAGGTTTTGTTTCCTTTATTTCCATACAGACAAACATGAGCACTTGGAAATTTCAAATATAAGTCTGTATGTTAAAAAAAAACCTAACAACAAACAGCATTCGATAAACACACAAAACACTATTGCAAACAACACAATTCTGGGTCTGCCGGCCACACCTTTATTGAGTGCCAATACTGTTTATCAAATAAAAGTATGTTCCAAATTCCAAACAATATCTGGCACTCATTGAATAAATATTTTTTCACTTAAAATTTCAAATACTAACCTTTCGGGATTCTTCGGGAACCGATGGAGCTTCTCCACATCTTGGCAGCCCTTTATGCACTTGCGACTCCTGTAAAGAGTAATGGGAATTATTATTTATTTAATTAAATCTATAAAATAAGTACTTACATGTTTATTTTCCTCAGAATTTGTTTTATACAGGATCTGCAAAAGAAATTTATAATTAAGAAAAGTTAAATAAATATAAACAAAACAACTTACCTCTTTGAAAAACTGCAATACAATGGCCACAACAATGGCTGCTGCCTTAAAATTTGGGGTGGAATGCAGGATTGCATTCATGAAAAGGCGCGAATTTATGCATTTTTTCCATAAATTTGCGCCTTTTCATCATTTTTTTAGGAAAAACTTCAATTGAAAATAAAAATATTTCAATTGACGTTTAACCTGTGAAAATGACAAAGAAAGGCATATGCAAAACAATATCATTCTGTCCTTTAATTAATATGGGGTTAAATGATATTGCCACTTGGGATGCCAATCGTCAATTTTTCGGAAAAATTACGTGGCAGTGTTTTCCCGTGTCCAATCTGCCTAACCTGTGACTGAATTCTAAAAGTAAAATACATATATACTTCTTATTTTAGCTCAAGTGCATGTACAAATGATTGACCAAATGTGGCGGATCTTACCAGCAGAGGTCCAATTCGTGTGGCTCACAGCCGGCTTACAGCCGCCGCCGGTCTTATTTTCATTGACAAAGCCGCCGCCGATGCATGCTGCTGAAATCGGCTTGTTTTCGATTTTTAAAAGTTAAAAGTTTTGTTTTTTACATACTTTATACATATATTTACAAAACAAAATATATAGGTTTTTTAAATAAAATAGCTGATTCTTATGTATTTTTCTGATTACGAGGCGTTATTAGTTTTTCCCTATCAGCTCTAGTTTTAATGATTTAGTGACATTTAGCGTTTGCATAATTTACACCACTCTTTGTATTATTCGCTTAATATTGGGTTCGTTAGTGGAATTGTATCGATCTTATCCGCTGACAAAATTTAAGCAACATGTTAATGCTTATTAAAAATGTATTAGAAACGTTTGTATGTAAGCCAACGTCAACTTCTGACTTAAGGCCGGGGCACAATGAATCCGTCATAGGTTAAACTTCGTCTTTTTCAACTGACATCTAAGTTGAAATACATTGTTTCTTATGTTTTTTAACTTGCAGTATATACGAATGCCTTGAGTTAGAAATACATAGCACGCGTTAGTTTGTCGACTAATATCGTGCGTTTGGAAACTTTAACGCATGAAAAATTGCAAGTTACACAACATGCGTTATAATCGCCTTTTCTATCAGCTTTTTTATTTCTTTTTATATTCAAAAATGGACTTGGGACATTTTCAATTGCTTTTTTATGCAATACTGTATGTTTTTTATACTCTTTAATAAGTATTTACTCCATGATTCTAATTTTTTCTTATTTATTGTCGGCTGACTAGTTGTCAAAACAACACAACGCGTTAAAAAGTTGAAAATTAACCAACTTTCTGCGGCAAACGCGTCAAAGAGTTTCATATGTAACTTGATGTATGCCTAAAGGTAGAAGTACATAACACACGTTTGTTTGTTTGGCAAGTTACACAACACGCGTTACAAACGCCTTTTATTTCCGCTTTTGTATTTATTTTTACATTGAAAAATTATCTTGAACATTTTCAATTCCTTTTTTGTGCAAATACAGTATTGTTTTCAAACTCTTTATTAAGATTTTCCTTCCTGATTCTAATTTTTTTAAATTTTATCTTTTTTATTGTCGGCTGACTAGTTGTCAAAACAACACAACGTGTTAAAAAGTTGAAAGTTAACCAACTTTCTGCGGCAAACGCGTCAAACAGTTTGGTATGTAACTTGTCGTATGCAAAAACACTATTTCAACTTTTTTTTACGGATGCATATAGCTCGTACGAGTGAAAGTACATAACACGAGAAAGTGCGCGTGCGAGCTGTAGGCATCTTTAAAAAAAAGTTGCAATAGTGTTTTGCCGCAGAAAGTTGGTTAACTTTTTAACGCGTAGTGTTTTGACAACTCATCAGGCAACAATAAAAAAGTAGAATCATGGAGGAAAATCTTATTAAAGAGTTTGAAAAACATACAGTATTGCACAGAAAAGGAATTGAAAATGCTCGAAGTCAATTTTTCAATGTAAAAATAAATAAAAAAGCTAATAGAAAAGGCGTTTATAACGCGTGTTATGTAACTTGCCATTTTTCATGCGGTAATGTTTTCAAACGCACGATATTCGTCGACGAACTAACTCGTATTATGTATTTCTACCTGTCATGTGCACTTGGTGGGAACACAGCACAGTTCGGCCGATAAAGCAGTACTCACAGCTGATAGCTGATAAATTTCGCGCCAGCTGTGAGTACATGCAAAGGTAAATAAAGAAAAAAAAGTAAATAAAGAAAAAAAAAAGTAAATATTAAATGCACCGTATGGTGGAAAGGAACGGCTCCTCTTCCAGGAATGCGGTTTGTTGGATGAGGCTGGATGGACTCTGTAAAAATAAGTTTTCAATCTGAGACTTACTGTGAGACTGCATAAGTGGTGAATAAAAAGGTGTTGTGGTTTTTTATATTTTTTATTTCTGTGATATTTTGAACAATTAAACAAACAAAACTAAAACAAGCTATACAATATAAAATAAGAATTGTGTTATTTTATATTTTAAAAATAAAGAACGCTGAGAAACATTAAACATACAAGAAAAATAATACAAACTATACGAAAATAAATAAAAACACTGATCTAATAAGTGAGATACATATAAAGCAGCATTGGCGGTGTATTCTAAAGCCAATAAAAATAAATAAACACTATAATTTATGCAGAAGAAAACTGCTAAGCCAGCAGGCAAATAAAACAGCAACGCTATCCACAAAAATAAACCCACACACCCGATCACACACTGAAGTCAGCAAGAACAGAAAACGCACGTGAGAAGCCAGTACCCAGAAGTACAGCCATAACTGGGGAAGGGGAAGCTCATCCAGCATCGTTCAGCAGCCGTCAACGCCCAGGTTTCCCAAAAATATAAGCAAAAAGGAAAATTGTAAGACCGTAATTTTTTTTTTGTATTATTTTTGTGCATTGATTGGATATATATATATATATATTATACTATTTTTTTAAAAAGAAAAAAAAAAAAGAAAATCCAAATTTCAAAATTACATTTTTGTTAAAGTAGTTATCCAAAATTGTTTTAGTCGTCAAATTTCATATTTCTTTATTTATTTTGTTTTGGGGGAAAAAACCTTAACCGTAAAGGTCAATCCTTTTGCCCAACTTGAGGCAAAAGTGCGCGTACAGCAGAATACTATTTTGAGCTCAAACTAGGGTAGCTCCGCGTAAGGGAGCTACCAACAGAAAATTGAAGTTAGTAATTTAATGTAAAATTTAAATTAAAGTTTTTTTTAAGTAATTTATTGTTTTTTAATGAATACAATTTTTGTTAAATAAATATGTCACAGACATTTGGATTTTATATATGAAATTTCACGCTTCCATATAATGGACTAATTTCATAAAGAGAGGAGGTGAGTAAGGTGTAATTTGTAGCAAGGGGTAAATGTATTGGGACGTCTAACGAAACGTATAAGAGATGTCATGGTAGGGTGGGTATAGAGCCTGGCACAAGATCAGCCAGGTCATCCTGCGAAAATGACGGGTTATGAAGGAGAGACAAGGGAAAAAGGTGTTTGCTTCGGGCCTCATACTTTTATTTAAATTTTATGTCTTAGAAAGCTGGTATGAATTTTTTGTTAATGTCGTAGGCAGCAGGAAACACCAGATTGGCTGGCAAGAACTCCACCCAAGACGGCGAGCCCTAGCCGGTGCATACGCCAGCATACCAGCGTTGCCAACAATCTGGCCACTCGAATATAATGTGTTTGCTATTTCTATCAAACAGCTGCTTGCTTTATACAACACCTGACGACATTACATACCTTTAGTTTATTCATACAAAACTTATTTAAGAAAAATCGGCTCCGGTCGGCCAACCGACGCCGCCGACAATTTTGTGACGAATTGGACTTCTGCTTACCAGTGCCCATGTTCTGTAACTTTGGCGAGAACTTCTTGCGTCGAAAAGATGTGAAACAAAATATTCCATCGTTTCTCGAAAAGTGAGAAAAAAGTGTGTCTGTCAGTCATGTCGAAAACCATCAAAAGTGATTACGTTATTACGTTAGAAATGCCATAATATACAACTCAAAGCCGACTTAAAATCGCAGACTAGGTGAACGCTTATCAAAAATGTCTTTGACGGCGACCATAATTCACTAAGAGTAAAAAACTTTCAACGACGGCAGCGAAAATATAATCATCGGCTATACCAAATAATGTATAGTGCGACTTTGATGATTGTTGTTTACAAAATTATTGAAAAATATAAACGAAATATGTTGTTAAAATAATTTAACAGTGCGAGTATCACTTCAGAGCAAAATTCTTAAATTTTTTGCATTATCATTCATTGCATTTTGCATTTTTAACATGTTTTTTTTCGTTAAAGTTCTATCTCACCCCGTTTTTATTTGTGAGTATATTTGACAGTACAAAGCGGAAACTTTTCTCACGAAAATTTTACAGACACTATTGCATTCATAAGGGTACTTCCGTAGATTAGACTTGTTAGAGATCGGTTATTTTACAAATTTCGCTTAACAGGCCTGTTATGTTAAGCTATCTATGCACCGTCTAAAATAAAACACACAAACAAATTAAAGGCAACATAGGCAAAATTAATGTTACCATATAGTGAAACATTGGCATTTTTAAATTGTAGCAAGTAAATCGCGGTAGTACCACGGTACCAACGAGGTCAAAAATGTATCATAAAAAGTACAATTGTACCATGATTTCCATCCGTGATGTAGTCTCATCATTTGTACATACATATGTACGTACATACATAAGTAAATTATGTGATTTGTGTTTTTGTATACTGTGTGTGGTTTTTTGATATTCCATTCTGCTTGTTTTTTGGAAAGTAGAAAAACTCCCTTAGTCAGTATTTCTAAGTACACATCAACATAATTGTCTGACCGGCAGATATACGTACCGTACAAAACAAAGGCAACTTACTGCCAAAATACATGGACACCAGAAAAATTTTTCTATCATAATATTTAATGTATTTGGAATTATATTTGGAATACATTTGAAATATAAAGAAATATAATTTTAAATGCAAATAGTAGTTTGAAATACCAATAGGATAGTAAGAACCATTTTCCTCTCCTTCGTAATTTTTTGCACAGTTTGTACCTACATATGTATATAACAATTAATAATTTTAATATTTATCTTTTCAGATGTTTGATACTTACCGATAATTCACATTCATTTGCACCTTGGAGCTATAGGTGCATCTCCTTGTTTTGGCCAAAGGCACAAACTTTCACATTCATTAAGAGTTCAAGTTTTGATTGACACGTTTGTGCTATTGCATGGTACGTAAACAAAATGTACACAACGGTTCTATTAAAGGCCGTTTAACACTATAATACAAGTATTAATAATTTTGACGAAAATGCATCCCGAATCTAATTTCTGTATCAAAAATTTCAAAAGACAATAACAACTCAACATGTCAGAGTTGCATTTTCCACAAAAGTATTAATACTTGTATTATAGTGTGAAACGGCCTTAAATAACATTTGTTAATAAATTTCAGGTTTTTGCATGTTAAGGAATTCTTACCTTCTTGAAAATTGTACCCGGCGGCAGGATTTCTAACAAAAATCAAATTTTGGAACGTATGTACATCTACTTCTGCCTGTAAGTCAACAAACGCTTTATCCAATATAGACTTATTCGAACATTATTTCTAGTTTTTCAGCTTATACTCACCATTTCGATGTTCAGTCAACGCGTTGGGACAAATTTAAACTTAAAAAAAATTTATGTATTTAAATTTTTTTAATAAAAACAATGAAACATTTTCTTTGCATTTTGTTTCTTTACATTTTTTTGGCAAAATTCTTGGTAATGTATAGTTTTTTCTTCTATCACATTGTTTTTCAGGATGCCACCTAGAGTTTAACTCTTTGAAATATGGGGTTAACTAAAATCTGATATGGGCCTTTGACATAAGTCTGCTGCCATATCTGGTTATATCTGTGAGAATACGAGTCAGTCTGCGAACAACTCGCTTAGCTGTAAGAACTCACTTTGGTAGTGCTCGTTAATCCACTATCAACAGTTTTTGGCTTCGATAGGCCTGTATGGGAGATTATTCCTACAGGTCTATTATCCAATCATCCTGACATGCGTCAGAAGAGTTGTACAACTACCACGCAAGTGTCCTAAGGCTTGATAGGCCTATATGGGAGGTTGTTCCTACAGGTATATAACATGTGTTCTGGAGGCTTATTCTGTATTGCGATGCGAAAAAATTCAAATGCGAACACTTCCTATTCTGTGTTACGATGTTCGCAAAGTACGTTTTTTATTCGCTCAAAGTGCTACATATTCTGTTACTACAATCGAACAATATTAGCTGCTTTTATTTACGACGGTTACATTTTATCATTAATGTACTTTATTAGCGATTTTTAAGGCTATTTGAGAGGTTTTCCGCACACTATTATGATTTTTAAGCACACATTGACATCACTAATTATGTCTGAAAATCCCAAAACAGTCACAATATTGAAATAAATATTATTTTATATTAATTTTTGTAATAATAATTTAAGAAACCTTCTCTCGAAATTACAAGCATGACATGTAAAATAAAACCTTCATTAACGCAGTTGGAAAAAATTGCAGTATGTACACCTTGAAATAAAGTGGGGGTAAAATATGTAACATATTTACATGCATGATGAAATAAAAAGGTGGCATTACTAGGGCAACAAATGTACGATTACAACAACAAAAGGAATTTTTGTTTGTGTAATGTCTTTGCTTCTGTCATAAATTAATATAAGCAAAAACCAAAGTGACGCGTTTTAGTGGTGGTGAAATAATGTTTTATGAAATAAAATTTCATAAAAATGAATAAATAATAATACAATTCATTAAATGAAGAGGATACTATTCGTCAATCGCGTTGTGTATTTCATGAAATACGTAAAGGGCACATTGATAATGCCATGGCCTTATGAAAGTATTGTGGTCAAACCTGGAGAGCAGCCATCCTAGAAGAGATGTTTAGAAAAAATGTGCTTGGATGATGACAAAAGTAAGAAGAAAGGAACGAAGTTTCGGCGCCGGCGGCGTAAGATTGCCCAATCAGATGATAGTTCTTGTTATGATACAGAATCCGATATGTACACAGAATTTTCTACAGATGATGAAGACTACACTGATTTGAGTTCGAATTTTGACACTGATTTTAGTGACATTGAAATAGCGGAACCAGGGGAAACAGGTCAAGAACGTAACCTTCAAGTTGAAAGCAAACATAAGCATAACAATCCTTATGAATTGAATAGGCTAAAGTTCGTAACGCTTTTTAAGCCAAATTACATGTGATAATTATTAATGAACAAATAACATCAAAGTTAGTTGTAAATATTCTGACAACAACACATAGTTGAACGGAACAGCCAGCCGTTTTCGAAGGCCACTAAACCTTCCTCATCAGCGTTCTTCTGTGTTTTGGTCCACTGTGTGTGGTGTCAGTTGATGTAGATGTCTGCCTTATATACGTAACTTTATTGCAAATGGAATATGTGAATTGGTTTGATTCATTGCATTTCAATTTGCTAATGTGTTTCGTAATGTATACGCAAGTTACCATCTATATATATATACCATCTTCTATATATATTACCATCTTCTATATATATTACAACAGTCTTACCATTGTCGTTTTGTTCCTTACTAACTATACACATGTTTGTTAATTTGCTTATTTTTGTTCTACTTAAGACAAACTTAACGCTTAAAAAGCGTTACGAACTTTAGCCTATTCAATTCATAAGAATATAGAAACAAATACAGTTCGAAAAATAATAATTAAATTAACTAATTAATAGTCATTGGCTTGTGGCAAAAATTAAAAATAAAAATATACTTAATAGTAACAAACCAAAAAAGTTTGTCTTAAGTAGAACAAAAATAAGCAAATTAACAAACATGTGTATAGTTAGTAAGGAACAAAACGACAATGGTAAGACTGTTGTAATATATATAGAAGATGGTAATATATATAGAAGATGGTATATATATATAGATGGTAACTTGCGTATACATTACGAAACACATTAGCAAATTGAAATGCAATGAATCAAACCAATTCACATATTCCATTTGCAATAAAGTTACGTATATAAGGCAGACATCTACATCAACTGACACCACACACAGTGGACCAAAACACAGAAGAACGCTGATGAGGAAGGTTTAGTGGCCTTCGAAAACGGCTGGCTGTTCCGTTCAACTATGTGTTGTTGTCAGAATATTTACAACTAACTTTGATGTTATTTGTTCATTAATAATTATCACATGTAATTTGGCTTAAAAAGCGTTACGAACTTTAGCCTATTCAATTCATAAGAATATAGAAACAAATACAGTTCGAAAAATAATAATTAAATTAACTAAGCATAACAATTTTCGCAACTCGTCACATCATGGCTCAAAGGAAAGTGTTGAGTCTAATTTGTGCACTGCTGGGCCAAACTTCTCTGACAATGATGATATCGTTATTGAAGAAGAGAACATTATATATCCCGAAGACCAAGAAAAACTATTGCAAACTCAAGTCCCGAATTGCAATTCTCAAGAAAATGATACGGAAGAACTATTGAAAAGTTTTGAAATTCTTCAACTTAACACAAATAATGCAGTTTTAAATTTTACTAGTTGTGACAAAGAATCTTCCCAAAAGGTACAACAAACAAATATGAAAAAATCAAATGAAGATTTCTAACCGTTCAACGAAGAGCCACCCAAAAAAATGGTTTACCGCAATAAATATACAAAGATCAATCCAAATATTATTGTGGAAAAACTCTTGGAGATCTGTTTGATGTTCGTGTTAATGTACCTCTGTCGGAAGATTTTGTTTTCAAAAGTTTTGATATATTCCAAAGTACTCAAATAACTCTGGACTGGGAAACTACGATTCGTGAGAAAGTTACTACGCCGGAAGAGTGCATTTTGCGCATTTTTAAAATGGTCGATTTAGGTTTCTTTATCTGCAAGCAAAAGAAGTTCAATTATCGCTTTTGTGTTAAGGCTAGACGTTTCACAGAAAATATTAAAAAGAAACGCGAAGAGAAAAAGTCATCATCTAGGCGACGCGAAAGGCGTACTGCTAAAAATGCAGCTAGGAAACGTGCCGAAGGAAGAACTCGCCGTTATTCCGATCGTAAAAATGGCATAGTACGGAAAAGTTGGAACAAATTAAGTTTAGTGACATAACTCCAAAATTAATAAAAATTTGGCATCCGAATGAAAATTAAAAACAAAAACTTAAATAAAAAAAATTGCGGCAAGCAGTTTCCGAGTTATGAGCCTTTTAAGTTCTGGTATAAAATTGTGATTATATGGTGGAATTGGCACAAATCAAGCTAAGGGCAACTCTAAAAAAATGCTATCCGATTGAGAATTTAAAAATAAGGAAAAAATATTAAATTAAAAAATTGTAGGCGAGGCTTAGTTTCCGAGTTATTGGCCTTTGAAATTGTAGTACAAAATTCTGATTACATGGTGTATTTTCCAACAAATGTTATCCAATATTGGTGTAATTTAAAAGCTTTTTAGCAACTCTAAGAAAACACTAAATTTGGAGTTCGGTTTGTATTTACTAACACCTGTGTGTGTTTGTAGCATTCATACATAAAAAGGTTTTTCTGCACTGCCAGCCTTCGGCCACGCTTAAGGATTTTCTTCACCTTGATGTTTCCCTACACGGCGCAGCCTAATAAATATTTTCTGCCTGGAAAAGTTTTCCCGTTTAATATCGATTTTCTGCACTGCCGGCCTTTGGCCGGGCTTAAGGATTTTCTCCTCCATGGGTGTTTCGTCTCGGAAAACACCATGGTGGAGAAAATTTTTAAGCCCGGCCGAAAATCGTTATTAGACAGGAAAACTTTTCCAGGCAGAAAATATTTATTAGGCTGCGCTGTGTAGAGAAACACCATGGTGGAGAAAATCCTTAAGCCCGGCCAAAGGCCGGCAGTGCAGAAAATCGATATTAAACGGGAAAACTTCCAGGCAGAAAATATTTATTAGGCTGCGCTGTGTAGGGAAACACCATGGTGGAGAAAATCCTTAAGCCCGGCCAAAGGCCGGCAGTGCAGAAAATCGATATTAAACGGGAAAACTTTTCCAGGCAGAAAATATTTATTAGGCTGCGCCGTGTAGGGAAACACCATGGAGGAGAAAATCCTTAATCCCGGCCAAAGGCCGGCAGTGCAGAAAATCGATATTAGACAGGAAAACTTTGCCAGGCAGAAAATCTTTATTAGGCTGCGCCGTGTAGGGAAACACCATGGTGGAGAAAATCCTTAATCCCGGCCAAAGGCCGGCAGTGCAGAAAATCGATATTAGACAGGAAAACTTTGCCAGGCGGAAAATCTTTATTAGGCTGCGCCGTGTAGGGAAACACCATGGTGGAGAAAATCCTTAAGCCCGGCCGAAGGCCGGCAATGCAGGAAATCGTTATTAGACAGGAAAACTTTGCCAGGCAGAAAATATTAATTTTAAACAAATAAAACTTTCACGAACCGATATACTGTTTCCACAAAAATTTTCTTATTAACAAACGTGGACATAAAATGTAAACATAAACAAAACTTTTGACATAAGATTAGACAAATAATGTTGAACAAAAAAACTGTCATCTGGCGTAGTAATGCCACCTGTTTATTTCATCATGTTTACATGTTTTTCATGCAACATATTCAGAAAAGATATTGAAAATTTTTTTCACAGTTGTATTTTTTGTACAAACGAACACAGAAATGTAAAACGCAACATATATGCAACATATTTGTCAGAAAAGAAATCGCTATAAGACTGATTCTCTTTGCAATTTAAAGTTAATTTAATTGAGAAACGCGAAAGCACGGGTTAAGGCAGACCCGAATGTAAATGTAGAAATGTAAATGTGTCAGCTGATCAAATCTGTTGCATAAAAAGATGTGCAAATGCTTCTTGACTGAAATGTCACGTAACTGTAACGTCTGAACCTGGGGAAAATAGAATTTCATGACGAGGTTACGTGACATTTGTAGACAGTGATGGGATGTATGTATATTGAATGAGAGTGTGGCACAATAGCCCTATTTTGGTACTTTTGTTTCTCTTGATAATTTAAGTTTTCGAGTTGCTAAATTAGTATACGTACATGACATATTTAATAAATTTAGTTTTCGTGTGTACTCTTTGGTAAAGAAGACTATGGTGCAAAAACCTAAATTAGCTCCAGCTCAATCAGCAAACGTTTACTCTGCCACTTTTCAGCAAATGAGCCAACCAGTTACTTCCCGTGTATCGTATGCAGATGCTGCTAAGGCTAGTTCTATTCCGACACAAAATGTTTCACCGCAAAATAATTCTACAAATACACACTCAAATTTTAATTATAATCGCCTTGAAGCCACTATTGAAAATCTTATGCAAACTATAAACAATTTTACAACAAATATGACTAGCATGATGCAAGAAATGTTGCGAATGCAGAATACTCTGCTTCAAGCAATACTTAATAAGCCATGAACACGTTAACAATATGTTTCTGGAACGCAAACGGCATTCGCCAACATAAAAATGAACTTGAGCACTTCCTCACGGAAAAAAATATTGATATAATGTTGGTCTCTGAGACTCATTTGACTTCGAGAAGCCTTTTTAAAATTTATGGCTACACCTTATATGATTCAAAGGACCCGAGAGGAAGAGCATGCGGTGGATCAGCAATTTTAATAAAGTCAAGACTCAAGCATTATATTATTGATAACATTTGTGTAGAACATTTACAAGCAACGAATATTTGTATTGAAAATTTTTTCAATAATTTTGTCATATCATCAATTTACTCTCCTCCTAGATTCGCAATTACTGAGCATCAATACGAGGATTTTTACAAATCTCTGGGTCCTTGTTTCGTAGCAGCTGGCGACTATAATGCTAAACACACGTTCTGGGGTTCGCGTCTTATTACACCCAGAGGTCGAGCGTTGTTCAATACAATTTCCAAAATGGGCTTGGATGTCATTTCAAGTGGGGAGCCCACTTATTGGCCTACTGACATACATAAAATTCCGGATGTAATAGACTTTGGCGTTATGAAAAATATCTCTAGGGATTTAATTCAAATTGAAGCTTCTCTAGATCTCTCGTCCGATCACTCTCCCACGATCGTTACAATTTGTAGCCCATTAAGAAGTGATTTACCTCACCCATATGCCAATTTGATAAATCGTGTAAATTGGCTGCGATTCAAAAAATATCTTAGTAGTCATTGCACGGAAAACATTACACTAAGAACACCTGATGATGTTGAATCTAACATTGCCAATCTTAACGAAAATATTAAGCAGGCTGCTAAACATGCCACTACCTCCTATCCGCAGACTGGGTTTAATAGACTATATTCTACAGATATTGAACGTCTCGTATGTGAAATAAGAAGAGCTAGAAGGGAATGGCAACAGCACAGATCACCCCAGAATAAAATTAGATTTAAAGAGTGCACTAAACGACTCCAAGAGCTGCTTGCACATGAAAAAACTGCATCTCTTAAAAACTATCTGGAAAATCTTGATGTCACACCAGCATCTGATTACTCTTTATGGCGTGCTGCTAGAAAGCTTAAAACACCCGTTGAGTTTAAACCACCTCTGCGCACATCTACCGGAGGTTGGGCAAGAAGCGATACTGAAAAAGGTAACATATTTGCTGCCCATTTAAAATACGTATTTACCCCAAACACATGTACTGGTGTAATTGATTTGCCAAATGTAGTCGCTCTACCCCCTCAACAAATAAAGTTTAAGACGCGTGATGTGCAAAAACTAATTTCTGATGTAATACGCAAGGATCGCCAATTTATACAATATAAAAGTGTCTTTGTAAAGGGAGTCCCTATAGCCCCTTTTTTATTTTAAAACAGCTGAGGGGGTCCCAGCTAAAACTTAGGCGTTCAAAAGAACTGCCAAAAGAAGTTTTGAAACTTTAAAAAGAAAACAAGGCTAAAGAGCCGATTTATGTTAATCAAATTAAAGTCTGATTTTATTATATTTTTTCTTTGGCTTATATACTAATTTTGAAAATAAATCTTAACATTTCTAACTTATTCTAAACATACAAATGTTATTGTTTTCTCTTTCAATACTATGGAGTATCGTATTCACATTTCTGTTTGACCAATCATCGTATTTTATATTTACAATTGCACTCAAACAGAAATGTGTCACTCAAACAATTGATCGTAAGCAGTTCAGCATTGCACCATGCATGCATACAAAGAAAGTAATGTTATTGATACTTTATTAGTTCTTTGTTGCATTCATTGTGCAAGCATTATCAACTTGTGTGATACACTACACCCTCACCCTTAAGAGAAAAATTAGGGAGGAATTTTTCTAATCCACTTCATAGTATTGTTACAATATTTTCTTATAATTTACTTATACACATAATTAATTTGAACATTTATAAAATAATTAATTTGAATTTTTATATAGGTATAGGTATTTTATTTTTACGATATATTAGCGATTATATTAGGATTTGTATTCTATAATGATTTAAATGGTTTTAAATTATTATTATGGTATGTTTTATTTGTTCCCTTGTAATCTATTGTGGTGTTTACACCATCCCTACTTATTATTTTGAATGGTCCTTTATATGGACTTTGATGTTTTTTCCTATCTTCTATTTTAACTAATACTAAATCTCCTACATTAAGATTAAATCTATTTTTATTTTTATCATTATTTATTCTTTTTTCTTTAGATTTTATTAATAATTCTTTTGCCTTATTTAATGCAAATTGTAATGTGACTCGTAACTCTTGTACGTAGTCGTCATAATTATATATTTTTATTTTATTATTTATGGTGTCAGATGGTAGGCTTGGTAATTTCCCATAAACTAATTCAAAAGGCGAGTAGCCTGTATCTACATGTGGTGCCGTATTGTAGGCAAAAGTGAAATATGGAATCCACTTATCCCACTCATAATCATTTGCGGTTGTTAGCAAGAATTCATTAAGAACCCTATGGTTTCTTTCTATTGAACCTAATGTTTCATGGTGGTATGGTGTTGAAAATACTTGTTTGATTTGTAATAATGAGCATATGTTTTTCATAAGTTCATTTGTAAATTCTGTTCCTCTGTCGGATTTGAGTACCTTAAATTGACCAGATTTTAAAATAAAATGTTCAATTAATGTTTTTGCTGTGGTGAGTGCATCTTTTGTCTGCATTGGGTGTGCAACGACAAATTTTGTCAGTTCGCACTGCATTGTTAAGATGTAGCGGTAGTCGTTTGATATACGAAGAGGACCAACGGTGTCAATTGAAATCACTTCAAAACTATTGTTTGGTGTGTTTGTTAGTGTGAGTGGTTCTTTTATGTGTTTTGTTTGTTTATTTTTGTTACAACTGTCACAATAAGATACAAATTGTTTTACCATCTTGTTCATGTTCTTCCATATGTATCGTTGTTTTAGTTTAATGATTGTTTTTCTTATTCCTAAGTGTCCAGCGTGGGTGGTATTGTGGAATTGGTCAATTAGTTTATATTTTAAAATGTCATCTGTTATTCTTTTTGGGGCATTGTATATAATTATCTTCAATTGAGGACTTTTGTTATTTATTCTTATTTTTGCATATGCTTTTTTTTAATTCTTCTTTAGTATATATTTTAAATATTTTATCTTCACTTGAAAGCGCTAATTCTTTTATATTTTCTTTATTCATTTTAGATATCAGTTTACTCAGAATCGAATCTAGTTTCGCTGAGTTATCACTGAATCTTGCATGCATATTATTTTTATTCATATTTTCTGTATGTAACTTCTTCATAATCGAATCTGGTTTCGGAGAATTATCGTTACTTACTTTATTATTATTAATCTTATTTTTGGTACATAACTTCTTCATGGTCGAAACTGGTTTCGATGAATTATCATTATGTCCTATGTGCACAATATTATCTTCAATAATTATATCTTTTTCTTCTATATTTTCGGTTTTATTAAATTGCAATTTTTTCATATTTTTGACGTCATTAATGGATATGCATTCCCATATTTGAAGTTGATCAGGCTTCTGAGAATTACATTTTTCTATATTATTTTCTTCTACACGTGTATTATTATCTATACCATTTTCTTCTTCATTTTTCCTATTATCTATTATTTTATTTGCCTCATTAATTTTATTCTTATTTGCATTGTTTAACTTATTTTGCATAGCCCTTGTCGTTATTAATACTTTTTTTTATTTTTCGTCATTTTCTTTTGGTATCATTTGTTTTAATATGTCTGAATCTAGTTCTATCCTAGAAAGTGCATCAGCATTTGTATTCATCTTTCCTTTTTTATAAACAATTGTGAAATCATAATCACTTAAATCAAGTCTTATTCTTGTCATTTTTGATGAAGGATTCTTGTGTGAAAATAATGAAATTAATGGTCTGTGGTCTGTAACTACAATAAATTTTCTGCCATATAAGTAAGGTTTAAAGAAATTTATGCTCCAATGAATTGCTAGGAGTTCTTTTTCAATTACTGGTTTGTTAATATCATGTTTTTGCAATGATTTACTAGCGTATGAGATTGGTAAATCTTGTCCTATTTCGCCTTGAGATAAGACTGCTCCTAACGCATAGTTTGATGCGTCAGTTGTTAAAATAAATGGTTTATCAAAATCCGGATATTGTAATACTGGTGGGTTCATTAATTTTTCTTTTAATTCTTCAAAAGCATGTTGGCATTGGACGGACCAAATGAATTTAGTTGATTTTTTTAATAGTGTGTTCAAATGTTTTGCAATGTCGGCAAAGTTTGGTATAAATTTTCTGTAGTAGTTGCAGAATGCAACGAATCGTCTTACTTCGTCCGCGTTTTTCAGTACTGGATAGTTTTTGATTACTTCGTATTTGGATGGGTCTGTTTTTACTCCGTCTTTTGTTATTAAATGTCCCAAGTAAACTACTTCTGGTCTTAAAAAACAACATTTCTTTGGGTTTAGTTTTAGATTGTATTTTTGTAATCGGTCTAGTACTTTTATTAAATTTTGATTGTGATGATTTAAACTACATCCGTACACAATTATGTCATCAACGTAAAGAAATGCTTCGGATTCTAATCCAGATAGTGCTATTGTAAGCATTCTTTGAAAACTATTTGAAGAAATTTTTAATCCGAATGGAAGTCTTTCAAATTGAAAATGTCCTTGTGGTGTAGAAAAAGCAGTTAGTGGTCTGGATTCTTTATTCAACTCAATTTGGTGAAAGGAACTGGTCATATCGAGTGTAGAAAACCATTTTGCTTTACCTAATTTGTCCAAAATGTCTTCTAATCTAGTTAAAGGAAATTTGTCATTGATAATTTTATCATTAAGTTTTCTAAAATCCACAACAAGTCTCCATTTCTTTTTATCTTCTATATTTTTCTTTGGTACTAAAAGGAGTGGAGCATTATATGGGCTAATTGATGGTTCTATTATTTTGTCATCAAGCATTTTCTGTACTTGTTCATTTATTATTTCAGTATGTGAGTGTGGTAGTCTATAGTTTTTTATATAAACTGGTGTGTCTGAGGTCGTGATTGTTTGTTTATAAAAATTGTTGACGGTTAATTTTTCGTCTTCTAAATGAAAAACATTTTGATATTGTTTAAATATTCCTATTAATTGTGCTTTTACAAATTTGTCATTATGGTCTAATTTTAGTTCATTCACTATTCTTTCAAAACGTTCGTTATTGTTCATATTATTGTAACTTAATATCTCATAATTTTTAAGTGGGTCAGTCTGAAGTTGAATGCCTTTTATTGTTACGTAGTCGTTTGTTGTGTTTAAAATTTTTATATGTGTCATGCCGCTTTTGGGTGCTATTGAATTACTTAAAAATATTCCCTCTTGTAATTGTTTATTAAATATGACGCAATCTTCTTTTAGTTTTAATTTTATGGCTTGAATAATTTCTGTTCTGGGTGGTATTGTTATTTGTAATGAAGAAATTGGTTTTGATTGCATGGGCAGAATTGTGGTAGACTCGTTTATAAATAAAGAAATTGTAAATGTCTCGTAATCAATTTTACAAAGATATTTTTGTAGAAAATCTCTACCAATTACGCCATCTGTTTCTATAGGAAAATCTGAATCTACTAGTTGGAAAGAATGTGTACATTTTTCATTTGATAAGGAGAGTTCAAGTTCTATTGTGCCTAAAGGGTATATTTCTTCCTTTGTGATTCCTGTAAGTTTGCATTTTTGTTCTGGGTTATATTGTTCACCTTCAAAGTCTTTACACATACGACAAAGTGATATGTCAGCGCCTGTGTCGATAAGGAATGTCAATATTCTATTCTTGTATTTTGTGTTTATAAAGTTTGTTCTGTTTGCACATATCCTATGTATTCTTAATTCTGGCTCTCCGGAATAGTTATGTATTCCGGGCCTACTTCGTTTCCCGAACTTTGTATGGTGTGTACATACTTGTTGTTGTTTCTGTTGGTGTAATCTTGGTTATTGTTAAAGTTTCTTCTGTAATTGTTGTTATTCCTATTGTTACTTAGATTATTTCTATTATTGAAATTATTTCTATTATTGTTGAAATTATTGTTTCTAGAGAAATTGTTGTTTCTTGGCGAGTTATTGTTACTATTGCCATAATTGTTATTTCTTGTGTAGCTATTTCTGTTTAAGTTTTGTTTGTTATAGGAACTGTTATTGTTGTAGTTATTAAATGTGTTGTTATTTCTGTTGTTGATTTGTGATTGATACAGTGGTTTCTCTTTTCTGATATGTAGAATTGCATTATTAGTTACTTTCTTTTCATTTTCAAGTTCACTTGCAAGTTCTGATGCTTCTTGCAATGTGGTTGGTCGCGACGCGTATATGGTCGATTTAAAGTCTTCATTTAGTCCCTTTTTGAACGTACCTAGGGCTAATTTATTATTTAATTTAACTATGATATTCTTTTCTGCTACTGTCGCAGTATTTCCTAGTTCTTCTATCCCTAACTTGTTTAGGCTATCTATTATATACAATATTTTGTCCTTAAATGAGTTAACTGACATTTTTCCTTGGAATAATGTACTAAGCTTGTTTTGCAATTCTGGTATTGTTTTAGTGGTTTTGTATCTTTTTTCTAACAATTCTTTTAATGCTTTGTGGTGAGTGACAGCACTAATGCTAAAAAAGTACCTTTTTGTACTACGCTGAAATGCAAACAGCTTAAGTTTGATAATTACCCGTCCAGCTCTCGTTGCAAATAGACTCGTTTTTTCCTTTGCTTTTCAATAAAACTTTTTGTGTAAAATATAAGTAATCTGTAATTTTAAAAATAAATAAATTGAATTTTGTAATTACATAATTGACTATTAATACGAACAACCCCACAAAGTGGTGACCCCGTCGATTGGTTAAAGAATATTTCAGGATGCAAGACAATATTGGTGGCAGCACGCAGCAAGGCCCGACGCCGAGCACATCAAGTACCGAGCCAACAACCGTTAATCGTGTAGCTGTAAAGGTTCCACCCTTTTGGCCCGATCACGCTGAAATTTGGCTGGCGCAGGTAGAAGCACAATTTGCTGTTGCCGGCATAATTGGTGACACATCGAAGTTTAATACAGTCATCGCCGCAATAGAATCGAATGTTCTCGTGCAAATATCAGACGCTATTTTAAATCCACCGGAGACCGATAAATACACAAATCTTAGAAAGTGCATAATAGAACGCTATTGTGAGAGCGAACAAAAAAAGACGCAAAAATTACTATCGGAAATTGATTTGGGAGACAAGCGACCGACACAACTCTTAAATGAGTTAAGCACATTGTCAAGGGACAAGGTAACAACTGATTTTTTGAAAACGCTATGGTTGCAGCGTTTGCCAGCGCAAGTCAGAGCAATCTTACAAGCGTCAGATGCTAATCTGACCGAGTTAGCGAAGTTGGCAGACAAAATTATGGAGGTGGGAGAGTTTCAGCATTTATCTGTGGTATCTACAATGCCACAAACTTCTAAAAGCGAATTTGATAGACGACTCGATCGCATAGAGCAACAGATAAATAGCCTTTGTAACAAGAACAATAAAAATGTACGTCGGTCACGATCAAGTTCTACACGACGACAAAAAACAGATGCCACTCCAGCAAAGCAAGTGAGCGACCATTGCTGGTACCATCGGACCTTTGGCGAAAAAGCCACAAAATGTCGTCAGCCATGTTCATATCAACAAAATTTGTCAAAAAACTAAATTCATCTTCCGATCTGGCGGACGGATCTCGAGATGAATGCCAAATAGCCCGTCTTATAATTAATGACAGCATATCGAAACAGAATTTTTTAATCGACACTGGTGCCGACGTTTCGGTGTTACCAGCTAGTAGTGTTGAGGGTTTGCGTGTAGGGATTTTTAGAAAATTGTTTGCTGCTAACGGGTCCCCCATCAAAACCTTCGGTGAGAAAACGTTAAGCATTTCTTTGGGTCTACGTCGCAATTTTACATGGACTTTTTTGGTAGCGAATGTCAACTGTGCTATTATAGGCTCAGATTTTTTGAAGCATTACGATCTTTTGGTTGACATCAAGAGAGGTAAGCTTATCGATCGTACTACGCTGCTTGAGGCAAGGGCACGTCCCGCACGTACTGCCTATGTTCAGATTTTAGCATACGACAAAAAAGATAATTACGCCCAGCTGTTATACGAGTATAGAGAGTTAGGTACGATTAATGCCAACAAGCGCCCAGTGGACTCTACGGTCACGCATCACATTACCACAAACGGTCCTCCCACATACGCTAGCGCACGTCGACTCGCGGGGGATAAGCTCCAAGCTACAAAAAAAGAGTTTGAGTACTTGATGGAAAAGGGTATATGTAGACCGTCAAAAAGTAATTGGACCAGCCCACTACATTTGGTAAAAAAGCCAAACAGGGACTGGCGCCCATGCGGCGATTATCGTGCCCTTAACAGCATCACTTTACCCGACAGGTATCCAATACCATTTTTACGTGACATAACGAGTATTATGCACGGAAGGAACATTTTTTCCTCTATCGACTTACAAAGGGCTTACCATCAGATACCCGTGGAGCCATGCGATATACCTAAGACAGCCATAATCACGCCGTTTGGCTTATTTGAGTTTTGTTTCATGACATTTGGTCTACGGAACGCGGCCCAAACGTTCCAACGTCATATTAACGAAGTCTTGAAGGGAATCGATTTTGCTTTTGCATACATCGATGATATCCTCATAGCGTCCGAAACAGAGGAGGAACATGCAAAGCATCTGCGCATCATATTTGATCGCCTTCGCCGATTCCACTTGTGCGTTAATTTCGATAAATGTCAGTTTGGTAAGCGTGAACTCGTATTTTTAGGCCACAAAATTAGCCCCAAAGGACTTACGCCGCCTGAAAACAAGGTCGATTCGATCCGAAATTTTGAAAGACCAATGATTGTGAAGAATTTAAAAAAATTTTTGGGCATGCTGAATTTTTACCGCCCATTCATACCGCATGCAATAAAAAATCAAAAATTATTGTTAGAATTGACTCCTGGCAATAAAAAAAAACGATAACACCATAATAGAATGGACACCTGAAGCAATGGCTGCTTTTAATGCATGTAAAAACGATATAGCAGAAGCTACCTTTTTGAATTATATGGCTCCGAAAGCATTGATAACGCTTACGACAGATGCTTCAGATGACGCCGTAGGGGCAGTACTGCATCAGATAGTCGAAGGGCTAGTACAACCATTAGGATTTTACTCCAAAAAGTTGACACCATCACAACAAAACTACAGCGCGTACGATAGAGAACTCACGGCGATATACCAAGCAATTCAACATTTCAAATACGCAGTTGAAGGAAGAGCATTCGTCGTTTTTACAGACCACAAGCCAATCATTTTTGCTTTTAAGCAAAAAAGCGAGAAGGCATCACCGCGAAGGATTCGGCAATTAGACTTTATCAGCCAATATACGACGGACATACGACATTTACCTGGGGCTGACAATAACATAGCAGATTTACTCTCCCGCATCAACGCCATAGAGGAGCAAGTAGTAAATTTTGATGAAATGGCCGAGCAGCAAGGCAATGATATTGAACTGCAGGCACTGCTGGACAGCAACACAAACACGTCATTACAGCTCACTAAATTAGCCATCCCACAGTCGACTAAAGAAATTTACTGTCACGTTTCGAAGGATAGAGTAAGACCTTATGTTCCGAAAAATTATCGTCAGGCAATCATACGCAAGCTTCATTCGCTTTCGCATCCAGGCATAAGAGCAACAAAACAATTGGTTTTAAATCACTACGTTTGGCCATCTATATCTGCAGACGTCGCTAGATATGTGCGCGCGTGTATTCCTTGTCAGAGAGCAAAAGTACAACGTCATACAAAAGCACCCTTATGTAATTATGCAGCAGTCGATGCCCGCTTCGAACATATAAATATAGACATCGTGGGACCGTTGCCATCATCAAACGGATTCCGATATTGCCTCACGTGTATCGATCGTTTTTCGAGATGGCCCACGGCGATACCACTGACAGACATAACAGCTCAAAGTGTTGCAAGTGGCCTTATGAGAGGATGGATTGCTATCTACGGCGTCCCCTTGCGTATTACCACCGATTTAGGAAGACAGTTCGAGTCAACCATTTTCAGCGAATTAACGAAGTTACTGGGAATTAAGCATTTGCGGACAACGGCCTACCACCCACAGGCAAATGGCATAATTGAGCGATGGCACCGTACACTAAAGACAGCCATTAAGTGTGCTGAAACAAACGACTGGAGTTCTGCACTTCCGCTAATTCTTTTGAGCATGCGATCAACAATAAAAAGTGATATTGGGCTAAGCCCAGCAGAAATCTTTTTCGGCGCTTCTTTAAGAATACCTGGAGCGTTTCTCATTCCTTCCGGAAGAAATATTACGGAAACCGAGTTTGTACAAACACTGCGTAGAACCATTTCAAACTTACCAACTACCCAACCTGTCCGTCACGGGATGCAACGATGTTTCGTTCAACCAGCATTGGCTGACTGCAAGTTTGTATTTGTGAGGGTAGATCATGTGCGTACACCATTGGAGCCCAGTTACGAGGGCCCTTACGAAGTTTTAAACAAACATGATAAGTATTATATTGTAAAAATACGCCAGCGAGAAGCGAAAATCACAATAGATCGCCTAAAGGCTGCGTATATTTTTAGCGAGGACGCTGTGCCAGCTGAAGCGCCACCAACAGAAGGTGGAAACGAATCCGAGAATTCAGAAAATGTTTCAACACATGTGGACACAGACACGTCTCAGGAGACTACCATGCAAAAACAACGCCTTACGTCATCCGGGCGTCACGTCAGAATTCCTCTAAAGTATCGTTTAAGTCTTAACTAGGAGCAGGGTATTGTGGTGAGTGACAGCACTAATGCTAAAAAAGTACCTTTTTGTACTACGCTGAAATGCAAACAGCTTAAGTTTGATAATTACCCGTCCAGCTCTCGTTGCAAATAGACTCGTTTTTTCCTTTGCTTTTCAATAAAACTTTTTGTGTAAAATATAAGTAATCTGTAATTTTAAAAATAAATAAATTGAATTTTGTAATTACATAATTGACTATTAATACGAACAACCCCACAGCTTCAAAGTTTTCTGGTTTGATGTAACTTCCTATCGCTGTTCTAACGTTAGATGTTAGTTTAGCATAATAAACGTATTGAAGAAAATCTACTCTAGCTGTTGCTGATAATGATTTGTTTATCAGCTCTGCTGTTATTAAGAAACTTTCTAGTTCTACGAAATTACCAGCAAACAATGGTAAAGCTTTTGACACGGTTTCTAGGCTAAATGATGCCATTGTGGTATTTTGTTGTTCTAATTCTTTTTGATTTTCTAATAATAATTCCTTAATTCTTAAATAAGTGCTATTGAATTCTATCTTTAGAGAAGATAATTTTTCTTCGTTTTCTTCTTCGAGGGTATTTGATTGAAAATCTTCTTTTATTTTTTCTATCGCTTCTAATTTGCTTTTAACTGTCTTCTCTGTGTAAGTTCTGCTTGGATTTTTCTTTAGAATCTTTAGTATTTCGTTTAAATCGAAAATATTTTTCTCCATTTAAATTATTTATTATCATTTACAATTACAAATGTGTACATTTTTATTTAATTTTTTTTAAACATCTGTGATAGCATTATCTGTGTTAAGTCTGTTTTTGTGTTTTCAAACATAATTTTTGAAATATGTGTTAATTTTGTAGGCCATATATAATACTAATGCTATTATTATTAAAGTTACAATATACTCTGGTATAATATTGTTAGTATTTTTTCCTTCACCGTTGTTTACAATATTTTCTTGAATTTCCACCTTGCTCTGTGGTTTTCCCATTTTGTTTTTTATTTTATTTCCCCAAATGGGTCCTACCATTAGAATGTATTTATAGAAAACTTTATATTAAAATTTCGGAATTTAAAACATTGGAAAATTAATAATTTTTGTATTTGTTAAAGACATCTTGTAAATCATTTGCTTATAGTCACAAGTTTTAGGTAAATTTATTTATTTTTTTTTTTTTTTTTAAGTATGTAAGTGTTTTAGGGCCGGGATAAAATTTGCTTGTTCTTCTTTCTATTAGTTCGTTGTAAATTTTTGGTCTTAGGATTGTAGTTGCAGGATCTCTGTCACAGTTTCTTGATTCTCAGGATGGTGGTTGCAGCTTTTAATCTGTCACGAACTCGTGGTTGCGATTATTTTTGTTGTAAAAAGGTTCTTTTTGTCCGCAGGATCGCCATGTAATACGCAAGGATCGCCAATTTATACAATATAAAAGTGTCTTTGTAAAGGGAGTCCCTATAGCCCCTTTTTTATTTTAAAACAGCTGAGGGGGTCCCAGCTAAAACTTAGGCGTTCAAAAGAACTGCCAAAAGAAGTTTTGAAACTTTAAAAAGAAAACAAGGCTAAAGAGCCGATTTATGTTAATCAAATTAAAGTCTGATTTTATTATATTTTTTCTTTGGCTTATATACTAATTTTGAAAATAAATCTTAACCTTTCTAACTTATTCTAAACATACAAATGTTATTGTTTTCTCTTTCAATACTATGGAGTATCGTATTCACATTTCTGTTTGACCAATCATCGTATTTTATATTTACAATTGCACTCAAACAGAAATGTGTCACTCAAACAATTGATCGTAAGCAGTTCAGCATTGCACCATGCATGCATACAAAGAAAGTAATGTTATTGATACTTTATTAGTTCTTTGTTGCATTCATTGTGCAAGCATTATCAACTTGTGTGATACACTACACTGAACTCAACCCAAAGAAAGCTCCGGGTTTTGATGAAATTAGTAACCAGATGCTAATAAAGTTGCCTCGTATTGCAATTAGAATACTGTTATTTATTTTTAACGCCATTTTACGACTGCAGTATTATCCAAATAGCTGGAAGCTTGCCAAAGCTAAAATGATTCCAAAGCCGGGCAAAGACCTTACCAAGGCTGAGTCATACAGGCCAATAAGTCTCCTATCAACAATGTCAAAGCTTTTCGAAAAACTGCTCATGACAAAATTGTCCCCAATTCTAGTTAATAGTGGGTGCATACCGGACCATCAATTTGGTTTTAGAAGTCAGCATAGCACCATTGAACAAACTCATAAATTGATCCAATTGATAAGAAGAACATTTGAAGAAAAGAAGTATTGTTCTGCGCTGTTTATCGACGTTTCTCAGGCATTTGATAAAGTGTGGCATGAAGGCCTAATTTTAAAATTAAAAACATACCTGCCAATAAACGTTGTAAGTCTTTTGAAAAGTTACATTACTGCCCGGAAGTTCACTGTTGTGGAAGGAGACTTTATGAGCATGCCTGAAACTATCTCATCCGGTGTGCCACAGGGGAGTATACTGGGGCCAGTTTTGTATTTGATTTATACTTGTGATATGCCTCTGAGCAGCAATATCCACACTTCCACATTTGCTGATGATACAGCCTGCCTTAGTATGCATGAAAGTCCTTACGAGGCATCCCGATATCTTCAAGAACACATTACCCAGCTGGAACTATGGTTAAACTTATGGAGAATTAAGGTAAACGAACAAAAGTGTGTTCAAGTAACATATACATTACGAAGAGATACGTGTTTACCCATTCGGATTAACAATCAAGTTGTCCCTCAACATACTCATGTGAAATATCTTGGTATACACCTTGATCGACGGCTTACTTGGAAACACCACATTGACTCTAAGTTAACCCAAATGAAATTAAAATTAACTCAGGTACATTGGCTGATTGGTAGAAATTCAACCCTCAGTCTAGATTGCAAACTTTTGATATACAAGTCACTTTTGAAACCGATATGGTGCTACAGAATTCAACTATGGGGCACTGCTTCAGCTTCCAATGTCGAGAGAATCCAACGAAGGCAAAATAAAATTTTGCGATTAATAACATCGGCTCCATGGTATATAAAAAACTCAAATATACATCGTGACTTAAATATGCCACTAGTGACTGAAGAAATTGCAAAAAACGCTGGCAAATATTTAACAAAACTCGAGTCACATCCTAATCCGCTTGCTCGTAATATTTTGAACTTTCCTGGACACATCCGCCTAAAAAAGAGGGATACAAGGGCTCTTATACTCAACACTCCAGATGGGACTAACTGAAAATTATTTTTATTTCTTATTTATTTTTTCTTCCTTTTGTTTATCACTACTTAAATATGTATTATTTATAACTATCTCTAAATTTATGTCCGACAGTGGTCGGGCCTAATAATTATATTTTAGATTTAAGATTTGAATACTTATTGTTAGTTCATATATGAAGATACAATAAATAAATATCATGTATTAAAAAAAAAAAAAAAAAAAGTTTTCTAATAAAGTTTTTTCTTTATAAAATCTAGCCAGAGACTGCCAATCGTATGTGTTTATTTTTTTTAATATACATATACATACATATGTATGAATATGTAACATATAGCACATTTGTGCGAACAAACATCCATACAAGCGCACAAAAACAAATTTTATTTAATAATACCAATAAAATTTATAATATGTGCGTTTAATCATAACAATTATAATGATAATAAAAATGTAAATATTTTTATAATTATAATACGTTATAATGTATGTATGTATATTAGAGTGGCCGTTAATTGTATGGAGAATTTTTTTTCTTGATTTCTTTTACTCTCACCCTCCAAATCGGATCAGTCTTATGTAAAAAAATACAAAAAAATTTCATAGCGATAAGTTGTGTTTTAGGGTTTGCGTTCGGGCCTCAAAGTTAGCCCTCAAGCCCATATATTCAATGTAATTTTTTTTTTAGTTTTCTTATTGCTATACCTAATATATGTATGAAATCATTTAGTAGATATAAACTCTTATTGTAAACGCTTAGTAAAATAATTTCCATATAAATGCAATTTTGGTATATATAATTTTTGGTATTTTGTTGGTTATGTTCTTCATATTTCCTAAAATATCAATTTTAGCAAAAAATTTTCTTTGAGACTAATGTTGTAGACTAGAAGAAAATATTGCCATACATCATATTCTTGTTAAAGGTTTGTTTAAAAAGATAGTCATATGCAAACAAATTACATTGAAATTAGGCTTGACGGCCAACTTTGAGGGGCGGGCGCACACCCTAAAACACAACTTATCGCTATGAAATTTTTTTGTATTTTTTTTTTACATAAAACTGAACCGATTTGGGGGTGAGAGTAACAGAAATCAACAAAAAATAAATAACGGTCACCCTAATGTATATACATATCTATACATGAAGCTTAAATTGTAATTTCACTAAATATCAAAGTCAATTTCACTAAATATCATTGTCTATAAGTATAAAATAATGATTTGATAACATTTAAATAATTTTGGTACTTTTTCCACAAAATCAAAAATATGTTTCGAACAGCTGTTGAGCATCTTATTTGTACTTTTTTATACTGGTAAACACCCAGGAAACAAACAGTCGTATACATGTGTTCTTGTTCAAAAATATACATATGTACATTAGAGCGACTCACTAAAAAAAGTGCTCGATGTACCCTCCTAAAAATGAACCTTGGACTTTTCTAAGATGACATTTAAAATATTTCGGCTCCAACTTTGACCTCTCGTGAGCTGGACCATTTTGAAAAAGGGTATATTTTTGCATGTTTTGTCAATTTGAGAATCTGTTTCCTTACCAACATATACGATATGGGTATCATAAGAAAGGCTTTCTTAAGACACGTCCAACTAATAACGTAATAAAAATGCCAAATTAACATATTTTAATCTTTAGTCGATTTAATTAAATACGGGTCTCAGCTTTTTTTGAAATTCGTGCTAGATCACGTTTTGACAAAAATGCAATGGGGTGGTAACTGTTTCTTTTGCCAAGTACATCATCTTTGTATGCAAATAATTTAGATGTTTGCAAATTAGATGCATTTTACACGCGGTGCTATGGAATTTATGTATATAAATGCAATTTTGTGGTAACTCTAATATGATAGCGGATTCAGTTTCTAGATCATGTATGGATGAAAATAGGACTAAGGAAAGAAAAAAATAAATGATCCACAACTTTTTGGTGGCATATTTTTTCGCAAATTAAAAAAAGTTATTAAATTTTATTGTTTATATTTACAAAACTGTCCTAAAAAAACAACCTGCGAATTTATCATAGATTAAAAATCCTCTAAAAAGATGCTCTAATTATCTGTATTTTGGAATTGTAAAACATAATGGCGCGTAGTCATAGTCAAAACAAAGTACACTTTAAGAAGTTAAAACCAGTATTACCATACAAAATACCGGTTTTAATTTTTTAAAGTGTACTTTGTTTTGACTATGACTACACGCCAATCGTTTTACTTTTATTCCAAATGAAAACACAATACGAGCGTATTTTCATAAAAAATTTTATATTTCAATTTTCAAATATACATAGAAACAAATGGAGTTCGAATAATAATTAAAAAATTAACTATAATTTTGATTTTATTTTAATAAAATTAAAGTAAAATAAGTGTTAGCATATTATTTACTAACATTTGTAATATATGAAAACAAATGAAAACACAATACGAGCGTATTTTTATAAAAAAAAATTTTATAATTCAATTTTCAAATATACATAGAAACAAATGGAGTTCGAATAATAATTAAAATTAGCTATAATTTTGATTTTATTTTAATAAAATTAAAGTAAACTAAGTGTTAGCATATTATTTACTAACATTTGTAATATATGAAAACAAATAAAAACACAATACGAGCGTATTTTTATAAAAAAATTTATAATTCAATTTTCAAATATACATAGAAACAAATGGAGTTCGAATAATAATTAAAATTAACTATAATTTTTATTTTATTTTAATAAAATTAAAGTAAAATAAGTGTTAGCATATTATTTACTAACATTTATAATATATTATTTTTGTAAATACAAACAATAAAATTTACTAACTTTTTTTAATTTGCGAAAAAAATATGCCGCAAAAAGTCGTGAATCATTTCTTTTTTTCTTTCCTTAGTCCTATTTTCATCCATACATGATCTAGAAACTAAATCCACGATCATATTAGATTTACCACAAAATTGCATTTATATACATATATTTCAGACCACCGTGTAAAATGCATCTAATTGTCAAAAATCTAAATTATTTACATACAAAGATGATGTACTTGGCAAAAAAAACAATTTGATACCCATATTGTCCTATTTAAAACGAAGGGTTACCACCCCATTGCATTTTTGTCAAAACGCGATCTAGCGCGAATTTAAAAAAAAAGCTGAGACCCGTATTAAATTAAATCGACTAATGATTAAAATATGTTAATTTGGCATTTTTATTACAAACAAAAAATTCAAAAACCGTTATTTTTTACAGAATATCATTAAATAAATTCAGTAAAGTGCGACTTTGACTCGCGCACGAAGGGTTCCGTACGTTGGGCCTTGAGCATTTTTTTAATACAGTGTTTTTTTGATTATTTTCCGCTTTTTTCTCGTTTTGGCGATTTTTTTAATTTTGGCGATTTTTTCATTTTGGCGATTTTTTTCATTTTAGTGATTTTTTTATTTTGGCGATTTTTCCGGTTTTCCGCGATTTATTTTCGATTTAGAAATTTTTTTTAATTTGGTGCTTTTTTTCGTTTTGGCGATTTTTTTTTATTTTGGCGATTTTTTTTGGGTTTGGCGATTTTATAATTTTGAGATTTTTTTGTTTTACCGTTTTTGAAAATTTCAAGAAGTTTGCTCTTACGGTTTCCAAGATACAGCAAGTTATCAAAATTACATAGTCGAAATTACATTAACTGATGGTACACCCTTTAATTAAAATTTTTTAAATTTTAGTGTTAATTGTTGTAGTCTGTATAAAAATACACTAACTTTTCAAATTTCAAGTGCATATACATACAATTGTATGTATATTACATGGGATTTTAACATTTTTCGTTGCTCGTTTATGCACACCCTTTAATTTCCAACTCTCATGTATTTGTTGTTGTAGCGGCCAAGGGTCTACACACTGTCCAAATTTAAGGTCCGTAGCTCTTACGGTTCTCGAGAAAATACCCTGTGACGGACAGACGGACACACGGACAGCGTAGCGATAAAAATAGGGTTCCATTTTCACCTTTGGTGTACGGAACCCTAAAAAGGACATGGATGGTCGTCCTTGGACAAATTGTATAAACAGTTGGACGCGCCGTAAAAAACCTTTCGTATGATACGCATATTGTATATGTTGGTAAGGAAACAGATTCTCAAATTGACAAAACATGCAAAAATAGACCCTTTTTCAAAATGGTCCAGCTCACGAGAGGTCAAAGCTGGAGCCGAAATATTTTAAATGTCATCATAAAAAATACCAATGTTAATTTTGATGGGTACACCTTGCACGAATTTCGCTTCCATACAACTTGAGTCGCTCGAATATACATGTATATTGTTTGCGATTAAAATTAATTATTATTATTAGGCACGAACATTAATAAGAAAAGGATAAAACGACAAACTGGATATATATAATAAGGTTTTTATATGACAGAGGTGCTACTGAAACCATAGGCATTCCTGGAAATTAACGAGTCAAGCACTTCGTCTTTCCGATGAAATTGCTCAAAATCTGTTCTGCTAATTGTAGTTGTATGCAAATATTACGGTTAGAGGCTTAAACGTTATAGTTGCTATTAAAATTATTATAATTGAGTTCTTTTACATAAAATAATAATAATTTTTAGAACCTCTAGGCACGTTTTCATTCTAAAAGGTGTCGAATTTCAAAAACTCAATTAGTTTTTTCCAACAGTAAAAACTTGGCATCAAAAGAAAGTAAATTATAATAGCTTCCGCGAAATTATTAAAAAAATCTTGGATTAATTGAAACATTACCATTTTATATATTATTTCCTTATAAGCACTAATGCATCCATACATATGTATGTATGATCACACAAGTCCATATACATTTCAATCAAAATGAATTCCATGAATTTAAATATTACACATACATATGTACATATGTATATGAACTTTCACGTATGATTTCAAATAACTCGCAATTTATAACCAAAAATTATTGCTTGCTGGGCACAATCAATAATGGTGGAATTTATGATGAAACACAGCCAAAAATTTTTTATAAGGCTGTAATAGAAATATTTTCAATGCTTCAAAATAAATTACCGATTTGCTTCTAAGCAATCTTATTTGCACCCTTTGATTTTGGTCTCTTCATCATCAAACCGGCAAAAATACAAAATTTGATGACAAAATTTTGTAAAATGAATGAACACATCATATAAAGACCATTTTACTGATCAGAATTCAAAAACATTTTTCTTAGTTGGATAAGAATTATAGCTGGTGGAGCTGGTTAAAGTCGACAGTTTTTTGGAAAGTCCAAAAAAATGTGATTTTGAGAAAAAAAAACATTTTAGAATTGAAGTGTCAGAAATATTGTCATGTGATCACTTCTTTTTTGGTATTGTTTTAAAGATATATTTATTGTTTATTAAAACAAGTAAGAAAATATGCACCAGATACCCTACTTTTTCGGCAGTTGCCGTTTTTAAGACACCCTATATTTAGGTACTTTTTACAAATAAAATAGAGAATATCTAAAAATGGGCAAAAATGGTCACGCCCATATTTTTTTAGCATATTTACTACACAGTACTTTAAATAATTAAGCTAAATTGGTCCACAAAAAAGTACAGGTTTTCTTGAAATTTGAAGAAAGATGTTACAATCTTATAGCCAGCGCTGCCACAGCCAAAAAATGTAAATATAAGTGGAACTGATTGACATATTTTTGTTAATGTATGCATATGTGCCTACTTAGAAATATGTATGTAGCCTTATTTCATTGAAATATATATAATCGTATAGAAAGATCAAATCTTAGTTTTCTTTTTTTAACAAAAATAAGAGAAAAATAATTTGTACTTTATGCTATAAAATATATTTTATTACTAAAAGATAAAAAATTATTTTATATACTTATGTAACAAAGATGCGTTCCTAATATGAAAAGAAATTATTCTCTCTATAAAATTGTTTTTACTGCATCACTTGTTAATAATATTTATTGCTTCTCGTTAATACGAAATTTTCGCAGTGACTTTTTCCCTACATTTTTCTTTAATTCTCTTTTAAGTTGATAGCCTTTGTACACCATTCGTCAATAAAGTCTTCAAAAGTCACGATAAAAAGTCATAGTATGAATCCCATATAAATGATAAACAATATTTTGCTGTGTCAATCTGGTAGGCATAATTATTACAATTTGTTTATTTATTTAAATTTAAGAACACATTATGAAAATAGGCAGGTAGTTTTAAAACTTGGTTTTTATACTAAGTCCTGATTCACACACGTCAGGTCTGAGTCGTCAAGTCTTGAGTTTTTAGGAGAGAGAGAAAAAGAGAAAGGAAAGGGGTACATACTTGACCGTACCAGTCACGTTTGCTTTTTCGTTTTGTTTTGTCATTCGTAATAATCTATTTGATGAGACTTGACTTGACGGTGTGTATGAACGCAAATGCAGGTTCAAAAGAAAATTGGACAAAAACTGATCAGGTAAACGTGATGTGTGTGAATCAGGACTAAGTAAAATAAAAACTGCAGTTGTATATAATCCAGTTAATTGTGGTTTGAACCTTTTTATTTTTGGGTATAAATTAATCTGCAATTGTGTAATGCAATCATTTAAGGTTTTACTTTGAAAAAGTAGTGATCAGTACCAGAACTCATAATGTCATTTCAAAATTCGGAATTGTTCGAGTTATTTAGAAAATGACATAATGAAAATGTATTTAATTTGGCTATTGTGGAAAAATTGCACGGTTTACCAGGATACCACGAAAGGGATGTTAAAAACAAAATTCACTTCGTTTTCTTGGATATTCGTAGAAAATGGCTTGCCTCAAACCGTACGACAAAAACCTTTATGTAAAAGTACTCAGACTGGCTAAATTGAGTAACAACTTTTGAAAACATCGAAGAACCGCATACATCCTTGGACAGCAGAAAAGGAAGGCCTGCTAAAACTATAAACGAGTGTTCGGAGTACACAAAAAAACGTAAACTTCAAAATGCTACAAAAGATATATCTACATCGAATCTGTCAGAAGCATTATGTCTTAAGTACGTAAAAGGTAAAGATAAATCAAGGTCTGATATTACAAAAGCTGTGGTGCTTGCCAGCCCAGATCGACTACGAAGGATTAAAGAAAGTATTCCAACTCCTCCGAATGCATTACCCACAAAGTATAGCATAGAAGAAGCCTTAGCGTTAGTTATGGACTGGATTGTCAAAGGAGAATTATAATATTTTACGAAGCTCTTTAAAGAATCATAATGTGAATGTTCTTCCTGGATATAAAAAAGTTACCTCTGCCAAAAAAGAAGCAGTACCATCTAATGTAAAAGTTACTGAAGTATCAGCAGAAGTTGAACTGCAAGACTTAATGGATCATACATCTAAGCGGTTAGTTCAAAGTTTTCCTGAAAAAGAAAGAGCATTACTTCCAGATAGGCTTACATTGATAAGCAAGTGGGGATGTGATGGATCATCTGGTCAAAGTGCTTACAAACAAACAATATCGACAACTGACATAACTATTACAGATGCAAATATGTTTATGGCTTCTATAGTTCCTTTACGACTTAGAAGTGAAATCTCTGAGCATTGGAAAAATCCTCGGCCATCGTCAGTCCATTTTTGCCGTCCGATATTTTTTAAATATGCGAAAGGAGTCTTCAAAAATAATCAAGTCTACAGTAAACGATATAAAAAAGCAAATTTCCGAACTAAAGCCTTCTGTTATTGAAGTGAAGAATGGAAAAAAGGTTGTCATTAATTATGAATATTCTCTTACAATGATTGATGGCAAAGTCTTAAATGTAATAACAGATACTTCTTCAACTTTGAAGTGTGCAATTTGCAAAAAGTCACAGAAGGACTTTCAAAATTTTAATGAATCAAGTGATGAACAAAACTATGAATATGGAATTTCTCCGTTACATGCCAGAATTAGGTGCATGGAGTTCATTTTAAAATTAGCGTATACAATTCCGAGAGAAGGAGAAGGTTCTCATGCAACACCAAAAGAAAAACTAACTGCTCGAAAAAATATTATACAAAATGAGTTTTTTAAGAACCTTGGACTAAAAATAGACTGCCCAAAGCAGGGATATGGAAATACTAACGATGGTAACATGTCCAGATCGTTTTTTGAAAATGATGTGTAGCGTGTTCTAACTATCACTACGACTAACATTGCGTAGTAAACATTTAAAGTCAACTTGACCGCAATATAAATAACATCCAATGGCATTGAAATTATTTTTGCGCTGGACATTTGACACTCATGCAAATGCATTAGACAGACTGCAACGTAAATATGTATTTTGTACAAATGATATTTGACACTCACCAGTCTGATCGAAGGCGGCAGCAAAATGCACTTGAATGAATCAAAATTAATAACCACATGTGTTTATATAATAAATATAAACAATACAAAATCCATGTTTTCCAAATTTCTTATGAGACACACGCCGCACGCCTACCGTGGGAAACTAAAAGGAACAATTTGCTTATTAAGCATATACCTTTTGTTTTCCCTCTTATGTTAAGATAGGTTAAGCTTTATTCTCATAACTAGTATATAAAACAATGTATTTTTATTTTTAAATTAATGAATAAACAACTTTCTTGTGAGCTCCTTGCTGAGCTCTAATAATAAAAAGAAATAGTTTACTTCATTAAAGGCATTCATCTGCCTTCAACTATTTTGAGCCAGTGGCGTTTATTAGCGCCGGCACCCTCGGGCAGGTAGACAGTAGGAATTTTTTAAATTATTACAAGCATAATTATTACAGATGAGGTAACAGCCCAAATTACTGGTGTCGACAATCATATTATATAAATGGCCCAAAGTTTCAAGATTATGCATCAAAAACTGCCCAGCTTTTGGCTCAAAAGTGAGAAGAAACTTACTCCTACGGTCCATGAGATTTTGGCTCATGGCCAAAATTTAATTGAATACCATTGCTTACCAATTGGAGAGTTATCAGAAGAAGCCCATGAATGCAAAAACAAAGATTACAAGAACTTTAGATATGCGAATACTTGCAAAATATCACGGATTAGACAGAATGAGGATCTTTTTAATATGTTGGCGGCTTCTTCAGATCCACTGATTTCATCGCGGATGTAAGATTTTGAAAAGATTTGGAAGAATATAATTATAGCTCCGATATGTTAAGTCTATTACAAATCGATAAAAATGTTAATGACTATTTTGAAGAAAACTAACTATTAAAAAAATTAATAAAAATAACTCATTATCATATTATAATATATCATACTATAAAATTATATTATAAATTAACATTAGTATTAAAAATATTTCAATAATTTTTATCTGTAATATAAATAAAATGAGTTATATTAATATAACATGTTATATTAGAGTATAATTTTTTTCTAGACTTCCTTATGAGAATGTCATTTAAAGCACAAAAAGTTGTATATTAAATGTTTTGAGAAATTTTAAAAATATCATTACTTCAAAATATATGATTTTTGCGACAAGAAATGTCAAAGGTGTCATCGTGTCCAATGCCTATCACAATAAGGGAGCACTTATTTTGATCCTAAAAGATTTAAAAATTAAGTGTTTTTCCCCATTACAAATTTCTTGGTAACTTCAAAAATTATGATGTTTTCAACAAAAAAACCACTGTGCGTGGTGTCTCCACAAAGCTATGGTCAATAATGATACTCATTTTTATTAAAATTTATTTTATTTTATTTATTTATTCTTACCTTAAAAGTTATGATGTTTGTAATAAAAACATTCGAAAGCAGACACTGTGCACAGTGCAGCGCCTAATCTATGACCGTGCAAATCATGTATATTAAAGCTAAAGGAGTTTCCTTTTAAATGCTTTTTAAAATTTTAAAATATCTTTATCAGTTCAAAAGTTATGATTTTTGCAACGAAAAAACTCAAAAGGCCCCACTGTGCGGCGTTGCCACGATTTAAAACAAAACTCGAATGCGATTACGAAAGCCTTATAGAATACCAATTTTCTTTCGCATCGAATTTCATTTGCCCATCGCATTGATTTTCGCATCGCAATTCAGAATAAGCCTCCTGGCCAATAACCACATTCTTTGTTTTAATAAATTTAACTAATAAAAATTTTATAACGTTGAAGAAAAAAACTACTGTATTCTTATTCATAAAACCAACAAGTTAAACGACCCTGGACCCCGCTGATCTGTTCGTGGCATCCAGCAGAAACGTGTCGTTACAATAAAAATGGAGCGACTGCAATGGATGCGTCAACTCAATAGCAATTTAATTTTTTCAATATTTTATCATATAATGTAGCTAAGTTATCAAAAGCAATAAACTTCGGCACGTTCATATCGTATGTTAATAAATATTATGTATTTTTAGTAGTGTAGTAATGGTGGCGATAGACATGTTTTGGGAATTAAAAACCGGGAAAAAATAAAAACGATGGCAACTCTGTCACAAATGAGGGGATTTTGGGGATTTTTTTTTTATGCTGAGATTTTCTTGGCTATGTGTGTGTGTGTGTGTGTGAGTTTGATTCTTTGTGGATGTGTATGTATGTATACTTGTGTGTACAGCTTTTGTTGTTATTGTAGAGAAGCGTTGTGCTTACAGTGTATGGATGTATGTATGTATATGTGGGTATGTATATGTGGGTGTGTGTATGTGAGTATGTGTATGTATGAGTATGTGTTTTTGTATTTACTTGTATGTTTGATGGTGTCCAATACTTTTGTTGTAGTGGCAGACAATCATTATACCCAGTAGGAAATGTTGATGGTGAAAATGTGCTGACTAGCTTTTGACTAGCTTGTCATCAGTACTACTATATAATTATACCTCATACAATACTTTGTACTATAGGCATTTAGCATGTGCTTGTCATTGAAAATATACTAGTCACACTAAAACAATTGATTAGGTAGTGACCACGTAGTTGTTATGGGGTCATTAGACATACTAACCAGACAGTTAGTTACCGATACATATCTATAATTTACGTGCATACAAATGTATGAATATTGACAATTCCACCTCTCTCCTTCTTTTATACTGACGGATAGTAGAAAACTTATTATACCAAAGTTGTAACTAGAATTTTAGTTGACACAAAGTCACTTGCTCCCAGTCTGACTGCAAGGTAGTGACAAGGGATCTGTGTATTTGTCTGTATGTAGTGATTGTTATTTGATAGTCTTTGGGTAGCTGTTTTGAGTTATCGTTGGTATGCTTATGTAGGGTTATTGTATTGCATTTATGTTTGCGATATCTGGGGAAATAATCTAATAGCTACAGAGAGTGGCAACCATGTTGTCAATGGAAGTGGGTAGGGAATGTATTTGGTAATGTATGTATATGTTGTTGTATTAATGTATGTGATTGTATCTATTTTTACTTTGAAGAATATCATTGCTTGTGTGTATTGTTTGGCCTGCGAGAGTTTTTCATACATATTTACAAATGAATGTGTATATGTTTTCTAGGCTATTGACGTTGCTGTTCTTATGTAGATAGAAAATATTGTGTTGGCATAGGTTTTATATATACAAGTGAATTTCAGATGTAAAATGTTTTGAATCAAATCAGGTTGATAAGCAGATTTTTTGAATAGGGCTAATGATATTTTTATTTCAGTATATTTTAATTTAATGTAATAATTATAGGAAGTAGCTTTTGGAGACATACACCAAAAATTTTACTCATACCTTTGTATTACAAACTGATCCTAGCGATTTTGATCTGGGTGTTGCTGTGTATATGAATTTCATCATATATCGTAATACCATCAGATAAATTAGATTTGACGTCTACTACACGATTATCATATGAATTATGGGAATTTGTATGTGTGTGTGTGTATGTGAGTATGTATGTATGTATGTATGTATATGTGTGTGTGTGCGTCTGTGTGTATGAATTTCATAATATTATAAAATTTCATTATGTATGTTTGTGTTTGTGTATTACGTCATCACTTTTTTGTGTGTCATGCCAGACATTTGGTAGTATAAAATATTAGCATATATGTATGTATGTAGGTATCAGAACTTTTTTTTTTATCCTAGTATGTTTTTATACTTATTTTGCTTTATATTTTGTCATGCTTAAAATTGTCCAGCTTTAAAGTCTCCCTGTGTGAAATTTGTTTATATTAGAGATTTTGTTTATTTAACTACGTCCGACTTCTTTGGCTGAACTTCTTTTCATACGATCATGGGAATTTATAGTTTCTCTGTCCATAATAACCCTGCAGAAAATGCGAATAGTGAAATTGTAGTGATTTACTAGTGACATTGTCAGTAGTACTACTGACCAGGTGTATCCCAGCCAATGTAATTATCTATTGACATTTAACATTAGCTTGTCATTGAAAATCCACCACTAGACTGTAGCAATACTGACTAAGTAGTTCTTTTGGGACCACATGGAGACATTGGAACCAAAGATTCACTAGTAAATTTTAGGGGCTCCAGTCTACAATACCGATATTTCCTCGCTCCATATCAATAGTAAAATTGTAGTGATTTACTAGTGACATTGTCAATAGTACAACTGAATAGGTGTACCGCAGCCAATGTAATTGCCTATTGACATATAACATAGGGTTGTCATTGAAAATCTACCAGTAGACTTTAGCACTATTCATTTACGACCATATGGAGACATTTGAACTAAAGAATCACTAGTACATTTTAGTGACCCTCGTCTACAATTTAATAAGGGTTGGGCCAACAAACTTAAATACATACATACCTACATACATATGTACGTAAGTTTTTAACATTATTGCATAGCATAATAAAAAAGAAAAACAAACTATTGGCAATATCAACAGAAATACATTAGAACTGTTGTCTCTAACGTATCTCTACTCGCGCATAAAAGGAAAATTGTCGACATTTCAACTAGTGCAATTGTCGCTAGAGAAAAGAGTGTTGACATAGAGACATATGGCACTAGGCTGGCTAGAGGGAAGTTCGTTTAGCTTTGGTATATGCTTTGAATGTAAGTGTGATTGTTAAGATCTAATAAATACTTGAGTATTGATAAGAAATTTGATATTATGTGTGCATATGTATGTACATATCTACAAATTGATTTTATGTATGTATGTATGTACATATAAATATGTGTTTGACTCCGTGCTTGAATACATTTTTTTGTTGTTGTTGTAAATATTCGCCTGGTTTTTATGTATAGATGTGAAATATCTTCATAGTTTTTTTATTTGAATTTAAAAAACGTTGTTTTAATTTTTATCTGTATTTACTTAAAAGTGTGTGAGGATTTTCTGTTTTAAGTAAAACTGAATTCCTTAAGATACATACTTTAGAGTAATAGTAACTATAATAGAAATATTTCCTTTATTTAATTTACATTTGTTTAAAGTTGATGCAGCCTAATAGTCATTCTTAGAAATGTTTTGATATAAAATTTTTTTCCAGCCGTAGGCTTTTTCACCACCTTTTACATTTATTTTAGAACATCTTGCGTTGGCTTTTATAAAATTGCAAACGCTTTGAAATGAAACTGATCCAGCAGTCCAGCTTAGGTGATGATAGTTTTTTGTTAGTCAGCTTGCTTCTTTTTTTTTTTATTTAATTTTTTTTTTTTTGTTGATAAACATTTAAAATCAAAAGGGAGTTTTATATTGAAATTATTATATTCTTAATTGTTGAAAACAATCACTTCTTCTTTTCCGAAGAAATTATTTGAATTACTTTTGAAACCTTACGCGACTATAAAAATTATGTTATTTTTCATATTGCTTAATTTATAAGACTTTTAGAATTTGACATTTGATGGCTATATATTCTAGTATATGATCATGAATAAGAATACAGTAAGATGATTTCTTTGCTTACAATTTCAAATTAAAATTTTATTCAATTGTCCCGCTATTGAATAAAAGGAGCTTTTATCTTAAACTCTGGTACAGTTATATATAGTAGCTTTGTTGAAATCTTAGATACATATAATATGTAGATTAAAATAACGTTTATTTATAAATTTTATTTTAAGATCAGCATCATATGGATATGTAACTGAACTTAAATGTACTTTTAAATTAGTTAATTCATAATGAACAATTTTATTTTGTTTTTGACTAGCGATCAACACAAAACGAAGTCGTTTTCTTACAATTTAGGTCTGGCCTCTCAACTGCTCCTCTAGTATACAATATAACTTTGTATGTCAGCATTTCTGTCTACTCCTTGTCAGCGTTATGGATAATTAAATTTTAAACTTTTTATTCTTCAAATTGTGTTACTTCATACTCATAATATGTTTACATTAATAAGGTACGAGTGTATGTTTATTTTATGAAAGGTGAGGTCCTATGACTTTTATTTGATGTTCTGTGATTTTTTTTCTCATTTTACTAAAGTTCAGCGTACTGCGTATATATTTCTAATATATTTAAGTGAGCTTTTTGTACCTGTCAGACAGAGTGAACGTATCAGTTGGTCAGTCAGTCTCTCTTTTTATTTTATTAATTTTTTCTTCTAATGTGTCACTACTATTTTTTCAGATTTTACTACTTGAAATAGAAAATATTTATATAATTTTAAAAGTATTAATATATACATACATATAGGTAAATATATGTATGTACGTAGAAATTAGTTCATATACAAATAAATACACCTTTAATAATCAATTATTCTAGAAAATCGATCTAAAATAACACATTTACCTCCATCATCATTTCACCGTCAGTGTGTTCATAAAGTGTTAGAAACATTGGAATATCTATGTTTGGGAGAATTTTTACTTCAAGTGTTTCTATATAAGGTTTGATGGTTGACCCCTTGACGATATTGTGGTTAACGTAGGCTGCGTTGTATCGCATTCAGATGTAATCATTTCTTACTTAGAAAAGGTCCTCATCACCATCAATCATACCTGTATACAATACATTCATTAGTTGAGTTGATCCAGATACAATTGCCTTCTACAAATTAATGATTAGAAAAAAGCTTTCTCATCACATTCTAACAGGTTTAATATTTTGCTAGCATGCATGCTTTTATCAATAGTGAGGCGAGAGTCCGACATTTAGTGGTGTTTCAATTAAAAATCTATACAATTAGAATTACGAATTCACTCTTTTGAATTTTTAACAAAGTATATACATATGTACATATGTATTTCATTTCTCACAGTCTTGAAATTTTTTTCATTACAAAAGTATGACGTGAGGATTTTTTTTTTTTTTTTAATTATACATGCTTCGGCATGCTTCCAATATATTTTTTTTTTCGGTAAATTTATTTCATACTCATACAGATACAGATATAAAGTAAGATCTGTTTACATTACATTTTACAATTTATGCATGCTTCAGCACGATTCTAGTTGAAGTCTGTATTTATTTAGTAAGTTTGTTTGATACCCATTCATACACATGTACATTCATAAAGATTGGATATCATAGTCCAATTTTCTTAGTTTATCTAGAAATGAACAGTGAATATCTTTTATAATAACCCCATATTCACAATTTAAAATTTTGTATGCTATAGCTTTCGAAATGGAAAATGTACAACTCTTACTATAAAAAATGATAATATGATGTGCTGAATATTTTTAACGCTTAAGTTTTCACAATATTTCATACAGACCATCAAGTTTAGAGAATTCAGTACATTAAGCTAATAATCTTCCCTGAGACCTAACATTCCTAATCAATCCTTCAAAAAAAACCAATAAAAACTAGATTTTTCCTTTGTAATTTTATTTATATTTTCATTAAATTTAATCATTTTGTACATCTTCAAACTGTATTTTGCACCTTTTTCTCATTCGTAGAGTTAACTTTAATCACAAATATTTTAATGATGAGATGATCTTTCCTATTTCATGCACTGAGTAAATCTTTATATATGTATATCATTCCACTTATATGAACCATTAATGCTAAATTCTTAACACATAATTCCTTTTAGTGATCTATTAAATCATTCTACTATTGATGTTGTCATATTAAGTAATTTTTAATCCTATATTTATGCATGAATTTTACAGTATTTATTAAAAAATTCTTTACCATCATCTATTTGTAAGTTTTTTGGTACTCGTACCATTTCAAAAATATTTTCCATTGACTAAGTTTTCCCGAGTGCAGTTTTTATTTTCAACGATACTCACCATATAAACTTTAAGAATAAGTATATTACAGTCTACAAAAATCAATAATTTCTATTTTCTGTAGAATAGTTACCCACTTCACCTAAATCAGCTCCATAAAAGATCATCTATTCCATTCATTACATCACCACAATGCACAAAATGTTTTCGTGCTTGCTTATGGAGTTCGTTTACTAAATTTCTTTTTAAAGACATTGAGTTGTTTTACAGTTTTATGGAGAGTGTTGTGATCTACTTGATACACTTTCAGCTATTTATACTAAAATGTAGTTGATTTTCCAGTCTATAAATTCTATGGTTCAGCTGTTCAATTTGTTTGTCAAAAGTTGATTTAATTTTTAGAATGTCTTTTTCAATTTCATACCTATCTTCTATCTATAATTTTATATCATTTGTAGTCCATTAATTTGCATTTGAATATATCCTTGAATTATATTAATGCCTTAAGCTTTATTATTAATTCATCCTTTAGTTTCTCGATTTAAGTTTCCAGAAACAATTTACTGATAACATTATTCTCCGTCAGTGAATGATGATGATTCTCTATGTATACATTGGTAGAAATTATACATTTTATTTATCTATCAAAATCAAATTTGTCGTAGTATTTACACGTTTTATTAATCATTAAAGAAAATAACCCCACTTTTAAACCCCATATTTGACCATCAACTTGTATTTTATCTTCATACAGTTTTAGATTTCTATCACCAAATTTCCATTCATTATTGAAATTTTTAGGTGAGCCATAGTTTGTATCTAATTCATTTCTTCCTTCCAAGACTAATAAGTTAATATAAGTGTCTTCGGAATTGGAAGTCTGTGAGTAAAAATCACCTTCATAATCGTCACCACCATTTTCAGTATTAACATCATTAAATAAGATGCTATTATCAAATATTGTTCCTTATGCTAGGTTCTTTGGTATACTTGTCTCTATCTTGACTAATGGATTTTCAGCTTCTGTCTTCATTTTATTTTCTTCATTCATGGGAATTCTTTTAATTTTTTTAGAACTATTTAGGAATTCTTTCAGTGGTTCTGTTGTAGGTTTAAATGTATCTCTTAGTTGTTCACGTGTATCTATTTCACCAGTTTTTATACTACGAAGCTTTTTCTTCAAGACATTTCTTGTCAACACCAACTGTTTTAAAATTTTTTCATCCATGTTTAATAAATAAAAGGTATCAGCTATTAGATCAGGTATCAGCTATTAGATCAGGTATCAACTATTATATCAGCTTATCAGGACCTGGTCTGATTTTCAGATCAGCTTTTCAGGACCTGGTCTGGTTTTCAGATCAGCTTTTTAGGACCTGGTCTGGTTTTCAGATCAGCTTTTCAGGACCTGGTCTGGTTTTCAGATCAGCTTTTCAGGACCTGGTCTGGTTTTCAGATCAGCTTTTCAGGACCTGGTCTGGTTTTCAGATCAGCTTTTCAGGACCTGGTCTGGTTTTCAGATCAGGTTATCAGGTATCAAATCAGGTTATTAGGTAGCTGGTCTGGTTTTCAGATCAGCTTATCAGGTATCAGATGAGGTTATAGCAAATAGATGTATCAAGCTTAAAGTTAGATTAATAACTAAAGTAAATGTTTATGAAGAGTAGTTTATATAGTTATGAAATAGTCAAATTGCTTTCTGTAGCGTCCATCATTTAATTTATCATCAAAAATCCATATTTATCTTTCCAACACTATTCAAATTTCTTGAAACTTTTCAAAATTCATATTACTGACAACATGATCCCTATAGACGAGCTTAATATTTTTCTCATCTTGCTTAAACATTATAATAACATTTGCATTGTCTCTTGTTAAATGCTTACAGCCGTATTCATAAAAATTTTAAACAGCATTTTGAATGTTGTTTAAGCAAAATTCGCTAAATTTTAGCTTAAAAACGTTTTTTAATTTAAACCTTGTTTAATTCACCAAATCCTAAAAATTAACTGCACCCATACTTAAAATAATTTTGAGTTAACGTCGTTGTAATTTTGCTTCATGTTTACTTTGCATTTTTAAATTTGCCTATATGTATGTATGTATTTATATGTATGCATGTATGTATGTATGTATGCATGTATGTATTTATGTATGTTAAAAAGAATTATGTTATACGTTGGGCACAAGTAGAATGAGTCATCATTCTTCTGTCGCCCCATACAAAAATATACACGTACATATGTATGTATATTATTCTGCTTTTCATATGCAGCATCAGCAAATATCATACTTGAAATTCTTTTAGCTTCATTACGAGAAAAAATAAATGTATAATATAGTATTCTTTTAATTATGAAATTAACTTCTTCAGATATTCATATTTGACTTGATATAGATAATTTTAGTATAAATATATGTTTTTAAACCTGAGATAGTAGTAGTGAACTGCGGCTCCTGCGTAGATTAAAGTTTTGAAGTTTAATTACCCATACCTCCGACAAAGGACCCCCCACAAATTATTACAAACCCCCCAATTCCCTGACAGACTCGAATTCCCATAGACAGACAGACATCAACAAATTTTTCGTAGGTTTTAGAAACATTTTATTTTCACGTTTTTCCCATCCACATTATGAAAAATCAATTTCATGATTTTCCGTTGGAATTATGAAAAATCATTTTCATGATTTTCCAGTAGACATTAAAAATAAATATTTTTTTTCACATTTTTACAGTCCACCTTACGAAAAATCATTTTCACATAAAACGGACTTATTAATCCACCCTCGTATGTACTAAAGAAACAAAAAACACAAAAAAAAAAAAAAAAAAAAAGTTGGGCGGACTTATTGATCCACCCTCGTAGGGTATCAAATTTCACAAATTTCCAAGAATTTTAAAATTTTAAAATTTTAATTACCCAAATTTTAAAATTTTGTACTGAAATTCTCAAATTTCAAATTTTAATTACCCAAATTTCACAATTTTAATCGGCGCCAGGAGTGGGAGTTCCCTACTACTATCTCAGGTTTAAAAACATATATTTATACTAAAATTATCTATATCAAGTCAAATATGAATATCTGAAGAAGTTAATTTCATAATTAAAAGAATACTATATTATACATTTATTTTTTCTCGTAATGAAGCTAAAAGGATTTCAAGTATGATATTTGCTGATGCTGCATATGAAAAGCAGAATAATATACATACATATGTACGTGTATATTTTTGTATGGGGCGACAGAAGAATGATGACTCATTCTACTTGTGCCCAACGTATAACATAATTCTTTTTAACATACATAAATACATACATGCATACATACATACATACATGCATACATATAAATACATACATACATATAGGCAAATTTAAAAATGCAAAGTAAACATGAAGCAAAATTACAACGACGTTAACTCAAAATTATTTTAAGTATGGGTGCAGTTAATTTTTAGGATTTGGTGAATTAAACAAGGTTTAAATTAAAAAACGTTTTTAAGCTAAAATTTAGCGAATTTTGCTTAAACAACATTCAAAATGCTGTTTAAAATTTTTATGAATACGGCTGTAAGCATTTAACAAGAGACAATGCAAATGTTATTATAATGTTTAAGCAAGATGAGAAAAATATTAAGCTCGTCTATAGGGATCATGTTGTCAGTAATATGAATTTTGAAAAGTTTCAAGAAATTTGAATAGTGTTGGAAAGATAAATATGGATTTTTGATGATAAATTAAATGATGGACGCTACAGAAAGCAATTTGACTATTTCATAACTATATAAACTACTCTTCATAAACATTTACTTTAGTTATTAATCTAACTTTAAGCTTGATACATCTATTTGCTATAACCTCATCTGATACCTGATAAGCTGATCTGAAAACCAGACCAGCTACCTAATAACCTGATTTGATACCTGATAACCTGATCTGAAAACCAGACCAGGTCCTGAAAAGCTGATCTGAAAACCAGACCAGGTCCTGAAAAGCTGATCTGAAAACCAGACCAGGTCCTGAAAAGCTGATCTGAAAACCAGACCAGGTCCTGAAAAGCTGATCTGAAAACCAGACCAGGTCCTAAAAAGCTGATCTGAAAACCAGACCAGGTCCTGAAAAGCTGATCTGAAAATCAGACCAGGTCCTGATAAGCTGATATAATAGTTGATACCTGATCTAATAGCTGATACCTGATCTAATAGCTGATACCTTTTATTTATTAAACATGGATGAAAAAATTTTAAAACAGTTGGTGTTGACAAGAAATGTCTTGAAGAAAAAGCTTCGTAGTATAAAAACTGGTGAAATAGATACACGTGAACAACTAAGAGATACATTTAAACCTACAACAGAACCACTGAAAGAATTCCTAAATAGTTCTAAAAAAATTAAAAGAATTCCCATGAATGAAGAAAATAAAATGAAGACAGAAGCTGAAAATCCATTAGTCAAGATAGAGACAAGTATACCAAAGAACCTAGCATAAGGAACAATATTTGATAATAGCATCTTATTTAATGATGTTAATACTGAAAATGGTGGTGACGATTATGAAGGTGATTTTTACTCACAGACTTCCAATTCCGAAGACACTTATATTATCTTATTAGTCTTGGAAGGAAGAAATGAATTAGATACAAACTATGGCTCACCTAAAAATTTCAATAATGAATGGAAATTTGGTGATAGAAATCTAAAACTGTATGAAGATAAAATACAAGTTGATGGTCAAATATGGGGTTTAAAAGTGGGGTTATTTTCTTTAATGATTAATAAAACGTGTAAATACTACGACAAATTTGATTTTGATAGATAAATAAAATGTATAATTTCTACCAATGTATACATAGAGAATCATCATCATTCACTGACGGAGAATAATGTTATCAGTAAATTGTTTCTGGAAACTTAAATCGAGAAACTAAAGGATGAATTAATAATAAAGCTTAAGGCATTAATATAATTCAAGGATATATTCAAATGCAAATTAATGGACTACAAATGATATAAAATTATAGATAGAAGATAGGTATAAAATTGAAAAAGACATTCTAAAAATTAAATCAACTTTTGACAAACAAATTGAACAGCTGAACCATAGAATTTATAGACTGGAAAATCAACTACATTTTAGTATAAATAGCTGAAAGTGTATCAAGTAGATCACAACACTCTCCATAAAACTGTAAAACAACTCAATGTCTTTAAAAAGAAATTTAGTAAACGAACTCCATAAGCAAGCACGAAAACATTTTGTGCATTGTGGTGATGTAATGAATGGAATAGATGATCTTTTATGGAGCTGATTTAGGTGAAGTGGGTAACTATTCTACAGAAAATAGAAATTATTGATTTTTGTAGACTGTAATATACTTATTCTTAAAGTTTATATGGTGAGTATCGTTGAAAATAAAAACTGCACTCGGGAAAACTTAGTCAATGGAAAATATTTTTGAAATGGTACGAGTACCAAAAAACTTACAAATAGATGATGGTAAAGAATTTTTTAATAAATACTGTAAAATTCATGCATAAATATAGGATTAAAAATTACTTAATATGACAACATCAATAGTAGAATGATTTAATAGATCACTAAAAGGAATTATGTGTTAAGAATTTAGCATTAATGGTTCATATAAGTGGAATGATATACATATATAAAGATTTACTCAGTGCATGAAATAGGAAAGATCATCTCATCATTAAAATATTTGTGATTAAAGTTAACTCTACGAATGAGAAAAAGGTGCAAAATACAGTTTGAAGATGTACAAAATGATTAAATTTAATGAAAATATAAATAAAATTACAAAGGAAAAATCTAGTTTTTATTGGTTTTTTTTGAAGGATTGATTAGGAATGTTAGGTCTCAGGGAAGATTATTAGCTTAATGTACTGAATTCTCTAAACTTGATGGTCTGTATGAAATATTGTGAAAACTTAAGCGTTAAAAATATTCAGCACATCATATTATCATTTTTTATAGTAAGAGTTGTACATTTTCCATTTCGAAAGCTATAGCATACAAAATTTTAAATTGTGAATATGGGGTTATTATAAAAGATATTCACTGTTCATTTCTAGATAAACTAAGAAAATTGGACTATGATATCCAATCTTTATGAATGTACATGTGTATGAATGGGTATCAAACAAACTTACTAAATAAATACAGACTTCAACTAGAATCGTGCTGAAGCATGCATAAATTGTAAAATGTAATGTAAACAGATCTTACTTTATATCTGTATCTGTATGAGTATGAAATAAATTTACCGAAAAAAAAAATATATTGGAAGCATGCCGAAGCATGTATAATTAAAAAAAAAAAAAATCCTCACGTCATACTTTTGTAATGAAAAAAATTTCAAGACTGTGAGAAATGAAATACATATGTACATATGTATATACTTTGTTAAAAATTCAAAAGAGTGAATTCGTAATTCTAATTGTATAGATTTTTAATTGAAACACCACTAAATGTCGGACTCTCGCCTCACTATTGATAAAAGCATGCATGCTAGCAAAATATTAAACCTGTTAGAATGTGATGAGAAAGCTTTTTTCTAATCATTAATTTGTAGAAGGCAATTGTATCTGGATCAACTCAACTAATGAATGTATTGTATACAGGTATGATTGATGGTGATGAGGACCTTTTCTAAGTAAGAAATGATTACATCTGAATGCGATACAACGCAGCCTACGTTAACCACAATATCGTCAAGGGGTCAACCATCAAACCTTATATAGAAACACTTGAAGTAAAAATTCTCCCAAACATAGATATTCCAATGTTTCTAACACTTTATGAACACACTGACGGTGAAATGATGATGGAGGTAAATGTGTTATTTTAGATCGATTTTCTAGAATAATTGATTATTAAAGGTGTATTTATTTGTATATGAACTAATTTCTACGTACATACATATATTTACCTATATGTATGTATATATTAATACTTTTAAAATTATATAAATATTTTCTATTTCAAGTAGTAAAATCTGAAAAAATAGTAGTGACACATTAGAAGAAAAAATTAATAAAATAAAAAGAGAGACTGACTGACCAACTGATACGTTCACTCTGTCTGACAGGTACAAAAAGCTCACTTAAATATATTAGAAATATATACGCAGTACGCTGAACTTTAGTAAAATGAGAAAAAAAATCACAGAACATCAAATAAAAGTCATAGGACCTCACCTTTCATAAAATAAACATACACTCGTACCTTATTAATGTAAACATATTATGAGTATGAAGTAACACAATTTGAAGAATAAAAAGTTTAAAATTTAATTATCCATAACGCTGACAAGGAGTAGACAGAAATGCTGACATACAAAGTTATATTGTATACTAGAGGAGCAGTTGAGAGGCCAGACCTAAATTGTAAGAAAACGACTTCGTTTTGTGTTGATCGCTAGTCAAAAAGAAAATAAAATTGTTCATTATGAATTAACTAATTTAAAAGTACATTTAAGTTCAGTTACATATCCATATGATGCTGATCTTAAAATAAAATTTATAAATAAACGTTATTTTAATCTACATATTATATGTATCTAAGATTTCAACAAAGCTACTATATATAACTGTACCAGAGTTTAAGATAAAAGCTCCTTTTATTCAATAGCGGGACAATTGAATAAAATTTTAATTTGAAATTGTAAGCAAAGAAATCATCTTACTGTATTCTTATTCATGATCATATACTAGAATATATAGCCATCAAATGTCAAATTCTAAAAGTCTTATAAATTAAGCAATATGAAAAATAACATAATTTTTATAGTCGCGTAAGGTTTCAAAAGTAATTCAAATAATTTCTTCGGAAAAGAAGAAGTGATTGTTTTCAACAATTAAGAATATAATAATTTCAATATAAAACTCCCTTTTGATTTTAAATGTTTATCAACAAAAAAAAAAAATTAAATAAAAAAAAAGAAGCAAGCTGACTAACAAAAAACTATCATCACCTAAGCTGGACTGCTGGATCAGTTTCATTTCAAAGCGTTTGCAATTTTATAAAAGCCAACGCAAGATGTTCTAAAATAAATGTAAAAGGTGGTGAAAAAGCCTACGGCTGGAAAAAAATTTTATATCAAAACATTTCTAAGAATGACTATTAGGCTGCATCAACTTTAAACAAATGTAAATTAAATAAAGGAAATATTTCTATTATAGTTACTATTACTCTAAAGTATGTATCTTAAGGAATTCAGTTTTACTTAAAACAGAAAATCCTCACACACTTTTAAGTAAATACAGATAAAAATTAAAACAACGTTTTTTAAATTCAAATAAAAAAACTATGAAGATATTTCACATCTATACATAAAAACCAGGCGAATATTTACAACAACAACAAAAAAATGTATTCAAGCACGGAGTCAAACACATATTTATATGTACATACATACATACATAAAATCAATTTGTAGATATGTACATACATATGCACACATAATATCAAATTTCTTATCAATACTCAAGTATTTATTAGATCTTAACAATCACACTTACATTCAAAGCATATACCAAAGCTAAACGAACTTCCCTCTAGCCAGCCTAGTGCCATATGTCTCTATGTCAACACTCTTTTCTCTAGCGACAATTGCACTAGTTGAAATGTCGACAATTTTCCTTTTATGCGCGAGTAGAGATACGTTAGAGACAACAGTTCTAATGTATTTCTGTTGATATTGCCAATAGTTTGTTTTTCTTTTTTATTATGCTATGCAATAATGTTAAAAACTTACGTACATATGTATGTAGGTATGTATGTATTTAAGTTTGTTGGCCCAACCCTTATTAAATTGTAGACGAGGGTCACTAAAATGTACTAGTGATTCTTTAGTTCAAATGTCTCCATATGGTCGTAAATGAATAGTGCTAAAGTCTACTGGTAGATTTTCAATGACAACCCTATGTTATATGTCAATAGGCAATTACATTGGCTGCGGTACACCTATTCAGTTGTACTATTGACAATGTCACTAGTAAATCACTACAATTTTACTATTGATATGGAGCGAGGAAATATCGGTATTGTAGACTGGAGCCCCTAAAATTTACTAGTGAATCTTTGGTTCCAATGTCTCCATGTGGTCCCAAAAGAACTACTTAGTCAGTATTGCTACAGTCTAGTGGTGGATTTTCAATGACAAGCTAATGTTAAATGTCAATAGATAATTACATTGGCTGGGATACACCTGGTCAGTAGTACTACTGACAATGTCACTAGTAAATCACTACAATTTCACTATTCGCATTTTCTGCAGGGTTATTATGGACAGAGAAACTATAAATTCCCATGATCGTATGAAAAGAAGTTCAGCCAAAGAAGTCGGACGTAGTTAAATAAACAAAATCTCTAATATAAACAAATTTCACACAGGGAGACTTTAAAGCTGGACAATTTTAAGCATGACAAAATATAAAGCAAAATAAGTATAAAAACATACTAGGATAAAAAAAAAAGTTCTGATACCTACATACATACATATATGCTAATATTTTATACTACCAAATGTCTGGCATGACACACAAAAAAGTGATGACGTAATACACAAACACAAACATACATAATGAAATTTTATAATATTATGAAATTCATACACACAGACGCACACACACACATATACATACATACATACATACATACTCACATACACACACACACCTACAAATTCCCATAATTCATATGATAATCGTGTAGTAGACGTCAAATCTAATTTATCTGATGGTATTACGATATATGATGAAATTCATATACACAGCAACACCCAGATCAAAATCGCTAGGATCAGTTTGTAATACAAAGGTATGAGTAAAATTTTTGGTGTATGTCTCCAAAAGCTACTTCCTATAATTATTACATTAAATTAAAATATACTGAAATAAAAATATCATTAGCCCTATTCAAAAAATCTGCTTATCAACCTGATTTGATTCAAAACATTTTACATCTGAAATTCACTTGTATATATAAAACCTATGCCAACACAATATTTTCTATCTACATAAGAACAGCAACGTCAATAGCCTAGAAAACATATACACATTCATTTGTAAATATGTATGAAAAACTCTCGCAGGCCAAACAATACACACAAGCAATGATATTCTTCAAAGTAAAAATAGATACAATCACATACATTAATACAACAACATATACATACATTACCAAATACATTCCCTACCCACTTCCATTGACAACATGGTTGCCACTCTCTGTAGCTATTAGATTATTTCCCCAGAGATCGCAAACATAAATGCAATACAATAACCCTACATAAGCATACCAACGATAACTCAAAACAGCTACCCAAAGACTATCAAATAACAATCACTACATACAGACAAATACACAGATCCCTTGTCACTACCTTGCAGTCAGACTGGGAGCAAGTGACTTTGTGTCAACTAAAATTCTAGTTACAACTTTGGTATAATAAGTTTTCTACTATCCGTCAGTATAAAAGAAGGAGAGAGGTGGAATTGTCAATATTCATACATTTGTATGCACGTAAATTATAGATATGTATCGGTAACTAACTGTCTGGTTAGTATGTCTCATGACCCCATAACAACTACGTGGTCACTACCTAATCAATTGTTTTAGTGTGACTAGTATATTTTCAATGACAAGCACATGCTAAATGCCTATAGTACAAAGTATTGTATGAGGTATAATTATATAGTAGTACTGATGACAAGCTAGTCAAAAGCTAGTCAGCACATTTTCACCATCAACATTTCCTACTGGGTATAATGATTGTCTGCCACTACAACAAAAGTATTGGACACCATCAAACATACAAGTAAATACAAAAACACATACTCATACATACACATACTCACATACACACACCCACATATACATACCCACATATACATACATACATCCATACACTGTAAGCACAACGCTTCTCTACAATAACAACAAAAGCTGTACACACAAGTATACATACATACACATCCACAAAGAATCAAACTCACACACACACACACACACATAGCCAAGAAAATCTCAGCATAAAAAAAAAAATCCCCAAAATCCCCTCATTTGTGACAGAGTTGCCATCGTTTTTATTTTTTCCCGGTTTTTAATTCCCAAAACATGTCTATCGCCACCATTACTACACTACTATTTTTCTTATTTGAAACTCATGTATTAGATAGCAAACAACATCTTTATTCAAATTTATTTCAAAAATTTAATTTACACTGGATTGAAGCGAGAAGAATACATACATATGGTCGTGCAAGTGGTTTTCGTAAGACTCTACAGAAAAGATATGAATTCAAATTTATAAATATACACAGTACCACTGTTATGGTTGCTAAACTTGATGGAATTCCGTTTTACTTCATACCCAGATACTTAAATTGTACCAATTGGAATTCTGAATTCGAAAATTTTTAAGAATTTTTACAAGAGTTGAATCCCACAAAATTTTTGTATTGTTGGCGATTTAAATGCTAGAATTGCAAATGAACATATTTTGAATACAAACTTGCTGGAGGGTTTGCCACATATTCGTGACTTTAGATGCTCAAAAGATAATATTTTCAATACTCAAGGAAGGAAACTGCTGGAAGTCGTTGAAAATTTTTGTGGTATTGCTCTTAATGGAAGAACGGTAAATGATGCACTTGGTGAATTTAGCTTTTGTGGCGCAATGGGTAGTTTTGTAATTGATTATTGTATTTCTTTGCATAGCTTTTTACAATTCATTGACGTTTTTCTGTAGAAGCTAAACCTTACTCTGACCATATGCCATTGTGTTTACAAATAAAATCAAAAATTAATAATTTTGATAGAAGGGTTGATCGGCCGCTACAAAAGCTGCATTGGAATGTGAAACACGTACTTAAATATGTAGACAACCTTAGGACTCATACTACACATATTGACCTACACACGGATATTTCGGTAGATGAATTGGTGCTTTTAGTATCAAGAAAAATCAAACTTGCAAACGTAAAAATTAATAATGGAACTATTTTCGAGCCTAAGCAAAAATGGTTTGATTGGATGTCTTGGCGTTCTCGTAAATTTATGTTATTAAAGCTGAAGCTAATAAATTTCGATATATTATAGCTAGAAGTAGATTTTTGAGGCCCTGTAATACAAAGAAATTGGAATCATATAATAAGAATTTACAGCAGTTAAATACAGTTAGATTTTTTTTTCACATATATATTTATTTATTGTATCTTCAAAAATGAACTAACAATAAGTAATCAAATCTTAAATCTAAATATAATTACTAGGCCCGACCAGTATCGGACATAAACTTAGTGATAGTTATAAATAATACATACATACGTAGTGATTATCAAAAAGGAAAAAAAAGAAGTGTTTTTAAGCAGTCCCATCTGGAGTGTTGAGTATAAAAGCCCTTGTGTCCCTATTTTTTAGGCGGATGTGTCCAGTAAAGTTCAAAATATTACGGGCGAGAGGATTAGGATGTGACTCGAGCTTAGTTAAATATTTGCCTGCGTATATTGCAATTTCTGCAGTCACTAGTGGCATATTTAAATCACGATGTATATTTGAATTTTTGATGTACCATGGAGCCGATGTTATCAAACGTAAAATTTTGTTTTGCCTTCGTTGGATTTTCTCAACATTTGAGGCTGAAGCAGTGCCCCATAGCTGAATTCCATAGCACCATATTGGTTTCAAAAGCGACTTGTATATAAAAAGTTTGCATTCTAGGTTGAGTGTTGAATTTCTGCCAATTAACCAATATATTTGAGTTAATTTAAGTTTCATTTGAATTATTTTAGTGTCAATATGATGATTCCATGTAAGCCTTCGATCAAGGTGTATGCCAAGGTATTTCACTTGAGAATGTTGAGGAATATTTTGATTGTTGATTCGAATGGGAGAACAAGTTTCTGTTCTTAACGTAAACGTTATATGGACACACTATTGCTCATTTACTTTAATTCTCCTTAAGTTTAACCATAGTTCAAGCTGGGTAATGTGCTCTTGGAAATTGCGAAATGCCCCATCAGGGTTATTGTGCATACTCATGCAGGCTGTATCATCGGCAAATGTAGAAGTGGGGATGTTATTGCTCACAGTCATATCACAAGTATACATTAAATACAAAACTGGCCCCAGAATACTACCCTGTGGCACACCGGAAGATATAGATTCGGGCACACTCGTGAACTCTCCTACCACAACAGTGAACTTCCTATCAATAATATAACTTTACAAAAGCTTTTGTATGTTTATTGGTAGGTATGTTACACTGTTGTAAATACAGAGATGGTAACTTTGAGCCTTCATTACAAAACACATGAGCAAATTGAAATGCAATGAATCAAACCAATTCACATATTCCATTTGCAATAAAGTTTCGTATATAAGGCAGACATCTACATCAACTGACACCACATACAGTGGACCAAAACACAGAAGAACGCTGATGAGGAAGGTTTAGTTGCCTTCGAAATCGGCTGGCTGTTCCGTTCAACTGGTGTTGTTGTCAGAATATTTACAACTAACTTTGATGTTATTTGGTCATTAATAATTATCACATGTAATTTGGCTTAAAAAGCGTTGCGAGCATTAGCCTATTCAATTCATAAGAATATAGAAACAAATGCAGTTCGAAAAATAATAATTAAATTTACACTTATTTTCTTCAAATGTTCTTCGTACAACTTGGACCAATATATGCGTTTGTTCAATGGTGCTATGCTGACTTCTAAAACCAAATTGATGGTCCGGGATGCACCCATTATCAGCTAAAATTTTGGAAAATTTAGTCATGAGCAGCTTTTCGAAAAGCTTTGAAATTGTTGCAAGTAAGTTTATAGGCCTATATGACTCAGCCTTGGTAAAATCTTTGCCTGGCTTTGGAATCCTTTTAATCTTTCCAGTTATGTGGAAAATACTGCATTCGTAAAATGGCATTAAAAATAAACAGCAAGATTCTTATTGCAATATGAGACAAATTCATCAGCATCTTGTTACTAATGCAATCAATACCTGGAGCTTTCTTCGGGTCGAGTTCAACACTTATTTTTTGTAGTTCACGCATCTTAAACCTTAAGGGACGAGGGAGTAGAGATAATACACTCGGTAAATCGGCAGCACGCCGATGAATTGGGAGTGAATACAGATTTTAGATGCTCAAAAAATAAGTTACCTTTCTCGCTATCGCTTCTTGTCCAGTCTCCGATTGAAGTACGCAGTGGTGATTTAAGATCAACGGGTCTTTTAAGATTTCTAGTAGCTCGCCATAAAGAGTAATTAGATATTGACTTTACATCAAGACCATGCAGACTTTTCCGACGATAGCAGCTCTTTGAGTCGTTTAGTACATTATTTAAGTCTGGGGGTCTACTTTGTTATTCGATTCGAAAGAAAATGCTTTCGAAGTTACATGTTATAAACATATAAATTCGAAAGCTTTTTCTTTCGTTTCGAATTACACAGTAGACCCCCTGGTTTTATTTAGGGGTGATCTGTGTTGTTGCCATTCTCTTCTAGCTCTCCTTTTTTCACATACATATTCTACGTTCCGTACAATAAATTCTATTAAAGCCAGTCTGCGGATAGGAGGTAGTGGCATGTTCAGCAGCCTGTTTAATACATTCGTTAAGATTGGCAATATTAAATTCAATATCATCAGATGGTCTTAGCTGAATGGTTTCTACGTAGTGACTACTAAGATACTTTTTGAATCCTAGCCAGTTGACCCCATTAATAATTTTCACATATGAGTTAGTTAAATCACTCCTTAGTGGGTTGAAAATTGTAACAATTGTGGGAGAGTGATCGGAGGACAGATCTAGAGAGGCCTCTACCTGAATTGAGTCCCTATGAATATTTTTCGTTACGCCAAAATCTATAACATCTGGAAATTTTCTTACGTCAGTAGGCCAGTAAGTAGGCTACCCACTCGAAATGACATCTAAGCCCATTTTTTAAGTTGTATTAAACAGCGCTCAACCTCTAAGGTGTAACAAGACGCAAGCCCCAGTACGCATGTATGGCATTTTAGTCACCAGCTGCCACGAAACAAGATCCAAGCGATTTGCAGAAGTTCTCGTACTGATCTTCGGTAACTGAAAATCTGGGAGGTGAGTAAACTGACGATATCACGAAATTCGCACAAAAATTTTCTACGAAAATATTCGTAGCTTGCATATATTCTTCACTAACGTTCTCAAGGATATAGTGCTTGAGTCTTGACTTAATTAGAATTGCTGATCCACCGCATGCTCTCCCTCTCGGGTCCTTTGAATCATATAGAGTGTAACCATTCATTTTAAAGCAGCTTCTCGAAGTCAAGTGAGTCTCAGAGACCAACATTATATCAATATTTTTTTCCATTTTTTAACGTGTTCATGGTTTGTTGACTAATGCTTGAAGCAGAGTATTCTGCATTCTCAGCATTTCTTGCATCATGCTAGTCATATTTGTTGTAAAGTTGTTTATAGTTTTTTTTTACATGATATTTTATTCTATTGTATCTTCATATATGAACTAACAATAAGTATTCAAATCTTAAATATAAAAATATAATTAGGTCCGACCAGTGTCGGACATAAGCTTAGTAGTAGTTATATATGATACATAAGTTTATAGTTAGCACCAGATTCTCAATAGTAGCTTCAAAACGACTAAAGTTAAAGCTAGAGTTTGCATTTGTTGAATTACTTGGCGGTGGAACATTTTGTGTGGGAATAGAACTAGTCTTAGCAGCATCGGCATACGATACACGCTAAGTAACTACTTGGCTAGTTTGAGGAAGAGTGGCGGAGTAAGCATTTGCTGATTGAACTGGAGCTAATTTAGGTTTTTGACCCATAGCCTGTTTAACGAAAGAATATACAGGGCATCCTCTGTAGTTAGCGGTGTGATTACCTCCACAATTACTGCATTTTTTTTCTGCTTGTACTTTTGGCTTGGTACAGTTAGCAGTACCATGCAATTCACCGCAGATAACACAAACTGTAGGTAATTTGCAGTAAGTTTTTGTGTGGCCATATTCTTGGCAATTATGGCACTGTACGGGACCTGAACGCTTACGTGGCTCTTCAACTGTGATTTTTCGGTGTAAAAGGTATTTTAGAATATAAATTGGCTGCGTCTCGTTTTTTTTAACTGTATATCATTCGGCTCCAGTTCAACACGAAATAGAGGCTGGGGAATCTTCTCTCTATTGATTATATTGGTAACATTTTTTACCTTAAATCCTTGTTCGATAAGTGCACATTTTACTTCTTCGGGCTCAACATATGAATCTATGCCCTTTAATACTATTTGTAGGCCTTTAGCACTCTTAAGTTGATATGTGTAAAAATTAGTTTTATTTTTTTCAAACTCAATAACAATTTTTCGGAAATCTTTTTCATCATATATTTGGATTTTAGTTTCATCAATATTAATTACCTCGTTTAATTGGAATGATGCGAAAAATATTTTCACCAATGGTCGTTTGTTTTTTTCAAACTTCTTCAGGGGTAGTTTTTATTCATAAGATCTAGCAAAAAAAATAGTTCAATCAGATTTTGAATTCTACTTTTTAATAATAATTTTTGACTTACAAATATTTGTTTTACATATTTATTTTACATACAAGTTATTAATTAAAAATAGAAAAACTGGACTTCACGACACAGAATTTGTATAAATAAAAAATAAATAAATAAGTAAACACAATACAACACAAATTTATTCGTCAATCTTAACGCTAATATCACAGAACTTCAACTAAATCAGACTATTGCCGCAGAATATTGTAGTTTGGTATTATCTTTATCCTCCTACACCAAAAAAACTATAATAAATTTGAACTCGAAATCTATAAAAAGATTTTAATTGATACTAATGCATATAGAAGAGACTATAAACCTAATGGTCAAATTAAGGGTATTAGAGGATATAAATATAAACATATTTTTAAGAAATTTATTGACGAGAAAAACTAGAAGAATTTATTTGAATCAACAGGATCTAAGCATAAAGGTAGCTATTTAGGTGATGGGATGATGCAATTTAACATCAATAAGCCCAACTATATATACTGGGACGATCTAAATGAGTTAGTAGATCGACTTCGATTACTGCTCACATCACAAGCTGTACGTCATACTTATCACAATAACCAGATTGTATCAGTTATTGAAGAACTACGTGAAGCGAATATAATATATTAACTTTAATAAAGTATATACATATGTATATAACGTATGTTTGTTGATAAATTTGAAATTTAAAAGGATCAATAAATGTTGCAAAAGCTGTGGAGGAAAACGATGTTGTCAATAAATTGTTTCTTCAAACTCAAATCGAAAAAAATAGAAAACAAGTTATTATTAGTACGGATTTCATCATAAAAATCAACAGTTTTAAATTAATAAATAAAGAAGTCAGTATCGATATAGTTAAGAGAAATGTTTTTTTTCGAAATTTAGGCTGAAGGTATATTATGGCAGTCATATATTCTCCACTTGGATAACTCCGGTACTGTAAAACCCATATATGTATATGTGTTTATCATGTACTAGTTGCATTTTTTCAACTTCACCGCTTACATATTATCAGAAAATTTTGTCAACTGCTTAAAATTTGGTGTCGCAATTAATGCTCTCAGACCCAAATGATTCCTGTTTGTTGTTTCCCAAGATGATGAAATTCCTACGTTTTTCAATGTTTTCCATTGTTTTCCCATAAACAGCGTTGTTTAAAAGTTTGAAGAATTATTTTTCAAAATTAATTTTAGCATTTGTCCTATGGAATGTGTTTAACTCAATATATTTCCTAACCCAAATGGATTGCTTAAATCTTAGTATTTTATGGATTTGATTTAAGATTAGTCCATTTGAAATGCCTTTTTTTAAGACTCTATAGTATATGGTGTAATATGTTTTTGAGTGTAAGTCTGCAATGGCATAAATTTGAACACCTAGAATTCTAAACTTGATTCAGGTGTTGTTTTTGATAGTTAGTTCTATGTCGTTTGTAGCTCATGTTGAGTATATACTTCCTAAAGCGTATAAAATGCTTGGTTTTCTGAAGAGAAACTGCTCTGAGTTTTTTAATCCGTACACGCATAAATACATTTATACGTCCTTTGTTAGATCAAAGTTGGAACATGCTGCTGTTATATGGAATACTCATGCCTCAAATCTTATCTCTCGTATCGAGACTTAATTTTTAAATTTGTTACACGCTCATTACCATATTTAATTTCTGTTTCTTATGAATCTAAGTGCCTTTTTATTGGCCTACGCACTCTAGAAGGACGTAGAAAACTCCAATCTGCCCTTCTGGTTTACGATATTATTAATGGTTACATTGACTGCAACATTTTTTATACCTCCTAGGAATTTCAGATTAACTAAGCTATTTGACGTTCCTTTTCATCGGACTAATTATGCTCGTAATGTCACACTAAAGGCCTCGTTAGCCAACTGTAGAAATCGGAGATGTAATGTAATGTAAACGTTTGAACGCTTGTAGAATGCTTAAAAACGTGTCATGTGTTTTCTACACAAACAAAACAACTTCCTTGTGCACACATACATACATGCTAATTGCTTTGTGCCCAGCAAACACTAATTTTTGGTTATAAATTGCTAGTTATTTGAAGTCATACGTGAAAGTTCATATACATATGTATGTACATATGTATAATATTTAAATTCATGGAATTCATTTTGATTGAAATGTATATGGACTTGTGTGATCATACATACATACATATGTATGGATGCATTAGTGCTTATAAGCAAATAATATATAAAATGGTAATGTTTCAATTAAACCAAGCTTTTTTTAATAATTTCGCTGAAGCTATTATAATTTACTTTTTTTTTTGATGGCAAGTTTTTACTGTTGGGAAATAATCAAATCTTAAATCTAAATATAATTATTAGGCCCGACCAGTATCGGACATAAACTTAGTGATAGTTATAAATAATACATAAGTAGTGATAATAAAAAAATAGAAGTATTTTTAAGCAGTCTCATCTGGAGTGTTGAGTATAAGAGCCCTTGTGTCCCTCTTTTTTAGGCGGATGTGTCCAGTAAAGCTCAAAATATTACGGGCAAGCGGATTAGGATGTGACTCGAGCTTTGTTAAATATTTGCCTGCGTATTTTGCAATTTCTTCACTCACTAGTGGCATATTTAAATCACGATGTATATTTGAATTTTTAATGTACCATGGAGCCGATGTTATTAACCGTAAAATTTTGTATTGCCTTCGTTGGATTTTCTCAATATTTGAAGCTGAAGCAGTGCCCCATAGATGAATTCCATAGCACCATATTGGCTTCAAAAGCGACTTGTATATCAAAAGTTTGCAGTCTAGGCTGAGTGTTGAATTTCTGCCAATTAACCAATATATTTGAGTTAATTTAAGTATCATTTGGGTTAACTTAGTCAATATGATATTTCCATATAAGCCTTCGATCAAGGTGTATGCCAAGGTATTTCACTTGAGAATGGTGAGGAATATTTTGATTGTTGATTCGAATGGGGGAACAGGTATCTTTTCTTAGGATAAACGTTATATGAACACACTTTTGTTCATTTACTTTTATTCTCCATAAATTCAGTCATATTTCAAGCTGGGTAATGTGTGCTTGGAGATTGCGGGATGCCTCATCAGGGTTTTTGTGAATACTCAAACAGGCTGTATCATCGGCAAATGTAGAAGTGTGTATGTTATTGCTCACAGGCATATCACAAGTATGTATTAGATACAAGACTGGCCCCAGAATACTACCCTGTGGCACACCAGAAGATATAGATTCGGGTACACTCATGAAGTCTCCTTCCACAACGGTAAATTTCCTATCAACAATATAACTCCAAAAGCTTTTGTATGTTTATTGTTAGGTATGTCTTCAATTTTAAAACTAGGCCTTCATAACATACTTTATCAAATGCCTGAGAAACATCAATAAAAAGGGCAGAACAATACTTTTTTTCTTCAAATGTCCTCCTAACAACTTGAACCAATCTATGCGTTTGCTCAATAGTGCTGTGCTGACTTCTAAAGCCAAATTGATGGTTCGGGATGCACCCACTATCAGCTAAAATTGTGGACAATTTAGTCATGAGCAGCTTTTCGAAAAGCTTTGAAATTGTTGAAAGTAAGCTTATACATAGGTCTATATGACTCAGCCTTGGTAACATCTTTGCCTGGCTTTGGAATCATTTTAATCTTGGCAAGTTTCCAGTTATGTGGAAAATACTGCATTCGTAAAATGGCATTAAAAATAAATAGAAAGATTCTTATTACAATATGAGGCAAGTTCATCAGCATCTTGTTACTAATGCCATCAAAACCTGGAGCTTTCTTCGGGTCGAGTTCAGGAACTATTTTTTGTAGTTCACGTATCTTAAACCTTAAGGGACGAGGGGGTAGAGATACTACACTCTGTAATCCGGCAGCATCCGTACATGAATTGGGAGTGAATACAGATTTTAAATGCTCAGAAAACAAGTTACCTTTCTCACTATCGCTTCTTGCCCAGCCTCCGGTCGAAGTACGCAGTGGTGATTTGAGATCAACGGGTCTTTTAAGATTTCTAGTAGCGCGCCATAAAGAGTAATTAGATGTTGACGTTACATCAAGACATTCTAAATACTTTTCCAGTAATGCAGTCTTTTCCGACAATAGCAGCCCTTTGAGTCGTTTAGTATATTCTTTAAGTCTGATTTTATTTAGGGGTGATCTGTGTTCTTGCCATTCTCTTCTAGCTCTCCTTTTTTCACATACAAGACGTTCAATTTCCGTAGAATAAATTCTATTAAAACCAGTCTGCGGATAGGAAGTAGTGGCATATTCAGCAGCCTGTTTAATAAATTCGTTAAGATTGGCAATATTAAATTCAATATCATCAGGTGATCTTAGCTGAATGTTTTCTACGCAGTAACTACTAACATATTTTTTGAATCCTAGCCAGTTGACCCTATTAATCGTTTTCACATATGAGTTAGTTAAATCACTCCTTAGTGGGTTGAAAATTGTAACTATTGTGGGAGAGTGATCGGAGGATAGATCTAGAGAGCCCTCTACGTGAATTAAGTCCCTATGGATATTTTTCGTGACGCCAAAATCTATAACATCTGGAATTTTTCTTACGTCAGTAGGCTCCCCTCTCGAAATGACATCTAAGCCCATTTTTGAAATTGTATTAAACAATGCTCTACCTCTAGGTGTAACAAGACGCGAGCCCCAGTACGTATGTTTTGCATTGTAGTCACCAGGTGCCACGAAACAAGATCCAAGCGATTTGTAGAACTTCTCATACTGATCTTCGGTAACTGAAAATCTGGGAGGTGAGTAAATTGATGATATCACGAAATTCGCACAAAAATTTTCTACGTAGCTTGCATGTATTCTTCACTAACGTTCTCAAGGATATAGTGCTTGAGTTTTGACTTAATTAGAATTGCTGATCCACCGCATGCTCTCCCTCTCGGGTCCTTTGAATCATATAGAGTGTAACCATTTATTTTAAAGCAGCTTCTCGAAGTCAAGTGAGTCTCAGAAACCAATATTATATCAATATTTTTTTCCGTGAGGAAGTGCTCAAGTTCGTTTTTGTGTTGGCGAACGCCGTTTGCGTTCCAGAAACATAGTTTTAACGTGTTCATGGTTTGTTGAATAATGCTTGAAGCAGAGTATTCTGCATTCTCAGCATTTCTTGCATCATGCTAGTCATAGTTAGCACCAGATTCTCAATAGTAGCTTCAAGACGACTAAAGTTAAAGCTAGAGTTTGCATTTGTTGAATTACTTGGCGGTGGAACATTTTGTGTGGGAATAGAACTAGTCTTAGCAGCATCGGCGTACGATACCCGTGAAGTAACTAGTTGGCTAGTTTGAGGAAGAGTGGCGGAGTAAGCATTTGCTGATTGAACTGGAGCTAATTTAGGTTTTTGACCCATAGCCTGTTTAACGAAAGAATATACAGGGCATCCTCTGTAGTTAGCGGTGTGATTACCTCCACAATTACTGCATTTTTTTCTGCTTGTACTTTTGGCTTGGTACAGTTAGCAGTACCATGCAATGAATGAAATATTTTTTATTAATTAATAAGAATTGAAATTACTGAACTCAAGCCTGATTAAGAAATTATTTCTGATTAAAATTCACTACAGTTCAACTAAATCTAAAAATGTCTCATTTAATTCATCATGGGCACGTGACAAAAATATGTTCACTTAGCGATCACTGTTCACTTGGCTATCACTGCTTCAGAATGCTGGTAAGCGAAGTCAACTGTAGAAAGCAAAAACAAAGTAACATAAAGCCACTACAATAATACTTATATGTATGTACCGATGGTGCATCGAATAAGTAAAAATAATTAATGTGATGATCGTAAAAGATAAGTAAGAATAGTTAAACATACATAGGTAGAGTGATATAACTTCGTGCTAACCTAAATAGAAAATGGAAAAACAGAAAATGAATTGTGATACTTACAAATGTGTTTGCCAAAGGCAAATCAATAATTGTATACACAATCAATTCTCATATTCCATTTCATAGAAATTTAAGTTTAATAGCTGATGTTAATAATAATCTCTACCCCAGTAGATAGACATGGGTGCTGATGAAGTGGGTGGCTGCACAGAAAAATATCGGTATTTCCCCCAGCTAAAAAGTCTAGCTTAATTTTTCTTCTCTTCTTTAGATACTCACATTAATTAATACAAATATTTCATTCAATAAGAATTGAAATTACTGAACTCAAGCCTGATTAAGAAATTATTTCTGATTAAAATTCACTACAGTTCAATTAAATCTAAAAATGTCGCATATTTTTATTTATTCTATCTTCAAATATGAACTAACAATAAGTACTCAAATCTTAAATCTAAAATATAATTATTAGGCCCGACCACTGTCGGACATAAATTTAGAGATAGTTATAAACAGGGAAACCGCAAATATGCAATTGCATGTTTTTTCTTGTATCACGTATTAATGCGGGGACAAGATATTTATCCGTTTCAGAACTTTTAATGAATTTTGGCATCGATTTGTTAGTGCATATTTTTGCATATTTTACCCTTTAAAGCATGTTTATGCATATATCAGTTTTACACGCATATTTTTAGCATATTTTCGAATTTTTAGAGCATAATTTACGCTTTTAGGGCATATTTTCATACTTTATAGAATTTATTTTATTTCAACCCGCTTGGCACATTTAAAAAAACTCTCCATTCCGAAAAAAAAAATTTATGAATTTTTATTAGCAACTTAATTTTCATTTTCCAAATAAAAATTTACAAATTATTTTTAATTTTCGCCATCTAAATCTCTGTTCCAATGTTGCATGTAGTGTATAATTTTTTTTATATATAACGCAGTTTTACGGACGTTAGTTGCAATACAAATTTAGCTATGTGTGATTTAGCTGTGTGTGATTTACTCTGCCCCGAAAAGACCGTGAAGGAACATTGTAAATGTATGAAAGTTCATTAAGACGGGACAGAAAAGATTTTTATTTGAAATTCTAGGTCAATATTTTGTTATTTATTGCAATAAAAATTATAAATTAAAATCTTGTCTTACTTATCCAAAATACAGTTCCAAAGCCTTAATTCTGATATCGTGATCCTTTGAAATTAATGTTAAATTCTTATGCATCCAATAAAAATTAATTTGTTTTAGTAAAAATTTTTATAGTAATTTTGTTTTAACCTGCACTTCAAACCCAGTTATTCTTTGTTTATTATGTTTCCGTTTTTTGGTTATTTATTTTTTTCTTATTTTGTATGCAAATGTTGTTGAATTTTTGATTAAAAAATATATTTTCATTTACAAATAAACCAATTTATTCTATTTTTAAGAGCATATTTTTTGACTTTTAAGCGCATATTTACAAGTTTTTAGTGCATATTGAATGCGCATAAAACACTTTTTTTAGAGCATATTTGTGGTTTCCCTGGTTATAAATAATAAACAAGTAGTGATAACACTAGTTTACACTGAAAATGTATACTTGACGAGAGGTGATTTTACTTATGTATTTTCTTCCGCTGAATTCGAAAATCAATGTTAAATTTTTTTATGGAACAGTTTTTGAGATATTGTGATTTTTTCAGTTTTTCGACCTTTTTTCACTTGACCCATCATATCTCGAGCTAGAATTGTCCGATTGGGTCGTTCTTGGTATTCAAATGAAAGGTATTGAGATGACAAATAAATGTGTATAATTCGATCTTTAATTGGTAAAGCGGTTCAAAATATATCGATGAAAAATGCAAAAATTCAATAAAATCGCGAAAATTCGCAAAAACCTACTAACAGCGGGATGATAACAAAGTCTAATATTTTTTAAAAATCAGCAGAACTATTAGGAAACCGAAAGCATGTAGAAAGTCGCTTTTATCGTGAAGTGTGCAAAAATTCGCGAGAAGTTGCAAAATCGCAAGCAAGCTGGAATAAGAGTGTTTGTCTTCTTCAGAATCGCCTGAAATTTTTTTATTTTTTATGAAATTGTAATTTTTCTTATTTTTTAATCACCCGAATCCACCATTACCATTTCTGCAGTATATTTTTCGCATAATGCCGAAAATTTTTTTGTTGCTTTTATTAATTTCAAATTATTTTCGTTATTTTTATTCTTTCTCTTCTTTTTAAATGTTCGATATTTTTAAAAGTCTAATAATACTTATTACAATATTTTCGTAATGATTTAATATACATAGTTTAGAAAAAGCATCGTCCCACTGCTCCAAAATATAATGAAGTGTCTTTTATTTTTCAATTCTATAGGTATGACTTTTGCTTACTACAACGATGTAATATCAGTAGAATTGTGCAATTATAAGCATTTAAATATAAAAATATTTACTTTACGGACAGTTTTTAACAGCACATTCTGTTACGACACGCGCCCTTTTCTTTTTCGTTCTTTTGTCCACTTCTTCTGATGGTGTAAAATTTTTTGGGAAGCAAACTGGATGTACCACTTACGTTTAAGCAAATTTGTTTTGTTTTTCTTCTTTACTTTAAATACATTTTTGCATTTTTTACACTTCACTAAAGTTTGTACTTCTATTCCGTTTTCATTTAATACTACTTGCACACTTTACTTTTTCAATTTTATTAAAAGTTGTGTGCCTTCCGCTAAAACTTTAGCCTTTTTTAAAATAAATAAAAAAAATAAAAAACATTGGTAACTAAGCACATACATATGTATGTACATAAAAATTACTTGCAGTTTTTTTACCGGGCATGTTCCTATGTGTTTAGTACCAATATTACTGGCACCAACTTCAAACGGCACTGTAGGCAACATATATATAAAGCTTTTATTTAACTAGATCTATATTATTTGTAGCTTTTTAGTGCTTATTTTTGAAGTGGGTTTAATTTTTTTTAAGTTTTATTTGTAGCTTTTTAGTGCTTATTTTTGAAGTCGGTTTAATTTTTTTTTAAGTTTTATTTATATAGAAATATGGTCCAGTTTCGTAAAAATCGATTAAGTAAAAACACGTGAAATATAGTATTACATTTTATGGGGCGGGGCTACGCCCCTTTTTTTTACAAGATTGTGTATTTTTAAGAGTTCAAGGTGTGTGCCAAGTTTCGTAAATATTGGTTAAGTACAAGCAAATGAAATATTATACTAAAATTTATATATTTTAGAGCTCAAGGTGTGTGCTAAATTTCATAAAAATTGGTTAAGTAGAACCACATGTAATATTATAATACAATTTAATGGGCGTAGCCCCGCCCATTTTTTCAACTTAAAAATTTTATAATTACAAGAACCAAAGACGTTTGCTGTGTATCGCAGCAATCAAAAGAGTAGAGTATCACATAATCAAATTTTAAAAATTGTGGGCGTAACCCCGCCCACTTTTTTCAAATGGGACCAATTGGAAGCTATACCCTCTCAGACAACAAAAAAAATTTTACAATCGGTCTAAAATGCACCGAGTTATGAACCTACACACCTAAAAAAAAAATAGAGAAGAATTGTTAACCTCCTTCTTTTTTTGAAGTCGGTTAAAAAACAAGAAAGGAATGGAAAGATTAAGTATATACATATCTTAAGTGTTTTAAAGCAATGAAGGAGTAATTTATTTGAGTAAAATTTTTTGGCGATATCAATAATATAGTAAGAAGATATAAGCAAATGTCAGCGATAAACGGACGCGACAAAAATTGAAGTTTTTTTTTCTGCACTTATCGTCAGCCCATTATTGGTTTGACCCACCGACCATTTAAAAAAAAATTTGTTAGGTATGAGGTATATGTATATATTTCGAGTATCCCCTTTCTGAATCCGAAACATGTTTCGCGAAATTATTTATGGTTTCTGAGATATTTACCATTAATTTTGCTTCATTTCAACTATTTTCAGGTTAAATAAGTATTGTTTTGCTGTAAACGCCACTGTTTGGCTGTTGCGTCAAGCTATTCATACAAAAACGTACAAAATCAATTTAACTCTTGCTTTGCTTCATTTCCGTAATGTTATAAACATAATTGGGACGACCGACGAACTTCGCATAGTTCGATGAACTTGCCTTCAGGAATTCGATCTACTCCAAATCTTTGCCTTGCCATAAATATATTTGTAGCACATGGATACCAAATTATGTAAATATTAACTTGTATAATATGCCAACAATTTTTTTATATAATTGAAATAAAAATAAAAGCTTGCAAAAGTTTTAAATTTGAAGTCCCTTAAAAAAAATAAATAAGGCCAGAAACTTAGGAAAAATTACATCTTTCGCAAGAATTAGCGGGAAATTGTGAATCTTTAAACAAGCCATAATTTATATTAAAACTCTTAAAAACTCTAAGTAATGCTAAAAATTCGGTAAAAACGCGAAAACTTGCAGAAACTTACTAACAGTTTTATAAAAGCAAAGACTAATATTGTTAAAAATTCGCGAAGACTGTTAAGAAGCACAATACATTCTTTCAAAAACTCATTGCAACATTGCAAAAATTCGCGAAAAGTTGTAAAAACCTAACAAAACCCTATTCATTATTCGAAATCGGCAAAACTGTTAAAAATAAAATAAAAATCGAAAAGAACGCGAAAAACCCGCATATTAGCGAAAAGTTTCTAAATGCATTGAAGACATTACTTAGACTGCAAGGAATAACAAAACCTAAGAAAATTAGATCAATCGCAAAAAAAAATTGCTAACATCGCGGAAATTACAATGTCTAGTAAAAGGGTTTGTTTAATTTTGAGGTCATTATTAAAGCGATCGACTTATTTCTATGGACAGCAAGATAAATAAATTTGAAACATTAATTTTCTTCTCAACAACAAATTTCTCAATATACAACAGTGTTATAATCCTGGAGGGTATTGTGGGATTCGCAGGAATTACCTGCTTAATAATTATTAACACACTTTATTTTATTTATATGACCTGGAGGATCGAGGTAGGAATCGCAGGCTTCTTTATTCTCTTATCACACCAGAACTAATGTCCGCTTACTTACACTTATTTTTCTTATTTACACTAAAATTATGCTAACTACTTAAAAATAATGTTACTAAAGGATGTTTCACACTATAATACAAGTATTAATACTTTTGACGAAAATGCATCCCTAATCTAATTTCCGTTTCAAAAATTTCAAAAGACAATAACAACTCAACATGTCAGAGTTGCATTTTCCACAAAAGTATTAATACTTGTATTATAGTGTGAAACGGTCTTAATTAAACCTTTCAAAATGCACTTGTTGCTAAATCAGCATTTAATTCTTGTTACTCAACAATGTTAACGAAATTGCAAATAAAATAAAATATAAAATAGTCCAGACAACAGGTCAGCATAATTTTGCATTTGACACCAATTCTTTGTTGCGGGTGTGAAACATATCTTTCGTTAACTGCTCCACTCTTAAATGCGGTCGTCCACGAGCGTCTCAAAAATAGGGTAAATCATGTAGTCTTATTATGGGTGTTACTTTTCCCTCTTTCTGATACTTTGGATTGCCTTTGTATTGGTAAAATGTAGTGGAGTGATTCAAACGATAATATGTTCAGCCTTTTTTCTCTCGATTTGAGTTTCCTGCACTGCGGCCGGTGTTAATATCTTTGATTTGATTAAAAATAGTAAGATTAATGGTGATTCACAACAACAGTAAAATTGTATACACATGAAGCACAAAAAGCTACTTTTTAAAAATAAATTATGAAAAGTGGCTTATGTGGCACAAAACAGTATTTTTCTCTTTCAATAAAGTAATATTAACTTCTAACTTTAATCACGAAAATTCACAAAAATTTACATATTTCTTCCAAACATGTGTCGGAAGCAATGGGGAAAATAAAAAAAATTCTATCGGGTATACTTTGAGAAAACTTCATGTAAACCTTCTTTGTCGTTTTTCTCCATTCCCACTTTTTGGCATATGCTCCAAACAGATAATGGGGTGACGTTATAGAATTAATCATAATTTGGCGAAATTTTATGAAGATTTTTTTGTGAATACGGAAATAAACGCGAAAGAAGATCGTTTATGTGTAGATTTATGAAATATGAAAATGTTGCTTTTTTTATGATTAAAGTAACTACAAATATGGACGTGACAAGGTGGATGCGACAGTTTTTTTCCAAGAAGACTAAGCGCCATAACTTTGCTAATATTGATTGAACTTTAATTCAAAAGAAATTAAATAATAACCCATGATATTTGCTGCTGAAAAAAAATTAATAAATATTGATTTTATTTAAGTGAAAGCAAACTCAAAATAAAACTTAAAAAAAAAAATTAAACCGACTTCAAAAATAAGCACTAAAAAGCTACAAATAATATAGATCTAGTTAAATAAAAGATTTTTATATATGTTACCTACAGTGCCGTTTGAAGTTGGTGCCAGCAACATTGGTAACTAAGCGCATACATATGTACATAAAAATTACTTGCAGTTTTTTTACCGGTCATGTTCCTATGTGTTTAGTACCAGTATTACTGGCATCAACTTCAAACGGCACTGTAGAAAACATATATAAAAATCTTTTATTTAACTAGATCTATATTATTTGTAGCTTTTTAGTGCTTATTTTTGAAGTCGGTTTAATTTTTTTTAAGTTTTATTTTTACCTTTTTAGTGCATACTTTTGAGCTCTGGTCATTCTGGTCCATTCGATATTATAAAATTATCGGCCTGTCCCACGATGTCACCAGAAAGCGTTCAATCGACAAATTGTATTGCAAATAACAATAACATTAGAAAATTTGTTGTTGTTTTCAATACAAGTTGTCGATCGAACGATTTCTGGTGACATCGTGGGACAGGCCGTGTATCTGAGAGACATTTTTATGTAAATGCCATTCGTCTCTGGAACGAACTTCTACCAAATATCCAAACACTAAGCAATGCAAAGCACTTCAGATCAGCAATATTCACATACCTGGGATAAAAATGCCAAATTTTTGTTGTTACTGCGAAGATTATGACGTTAGATTTGACAACAGTTTTACCTTAAATTAAGAAAATAAAAAAGCGGAAAAAAATAAATATATACAATTTTTAAATTATAAATATAATAAATATAAATAAAAAAGAAATAACGGAAAAGTTTATTGTAAAAGTACAAAGAAATGTTAAATAAGATAAATTAAGGGTAGCGTTGGCTGAATTAGTTAGCACGTTGACTACAAAACCGAAGGTACTGGGTTCAATCCCTGTATCCAACAATTATTAAATAACAACACCACGCATTTTTCTGATGTGCATTAGTGTCCCTTTGTATCAGTTGTTGTAGGAAAGTTCAAGTGATGAACTTGTCACTAGTCACTGGTCACTGAACTATACCGACTTCAGCAGATACTAATCCTAATATAATATCAAAGCGCCCTCCTTCGTTGTGTAGCAGAATCATCGGCGAAGTAAAATAACCAATAAAATGGCTACTAAAACAGCTTCAAAAAATTAATACGCTTCATCAGAGGCGCTGCAACACTGCATTATTAAAAACGTGCAAAAAACAGAATTGTAAAAAAAAGAATGAAGCCTTCCTTTATCTCTTCCTTCATCACCTGTCTTCTCTATCACTATCCCTTTCCTAAAGAAGGTAACACCTAGTCATAGTAGTACTCGTAGGCATTAAGTGTTACTTCTCTTTATTTTAAAAAAAAATATGAAATCTTGTTGAATTGTATTTTTATCTATAAATAAATATTATTATTATTAAATATGGAAATGAACTCCTATACTAACCAATCGAAGACTATGTTTGGAATTAGTAAGCTATATCTTAGAACAAGCATTATGAGGATTGTGATGAGATAATCTCATCAAATTGTTTTATTACTCATGTCAGAACCAAAAAATATAAAATCAATTGCCACCAAGAACGAATCAACGATTTTCTTACTAGAAGAATAAATAACTTCAACAAAATTGTGCGGGTATCTTGTTTCCGGAGGAGGTTTTCTCATATACCAAGAGTTCCATAGTGAAAAAAATAAACGATTTTTGTAGCAGACATACTACTTTCAAATTTAAAATGGAGTTCACTTGTGATTGAATGAAGATGGTAAATGATTAGATGAATGTTTCCCAACTTGTACACATTTTGCAAATGATGTTGGTGACTTTTTCTAATGACATATAGCAGATGTACATGAAAAAGACTGAGGAGCTAAGATAGCAGCGTCCATAATAAGAGAATCGACCTTTATACTTACCACACAAAATATTGCAGCAAAACATGCATGCATAAATATCAAGAACTCTGATGTTTAAATGGTTTATCATTGCGGTTTTGAATGTAAAAGCGGTTTGAATCCTAAACAATGAAAAACTGTAGAAATTACAATAGTACAAACATTTCTTATGAGAATATTAATATAGGGGCAATTGTATTACATCTTGAAGGCACAGAGTTTCCACTCTCATTGAAGCAGATAAAAAATTTCTATTTGGTCAATTTAAAAAGTTAGTTGTTATTGTTATATTTATTTACATATTATTATATTTTGGAATATATTTATAAAGAAAATAGTTGAAGATTGTACAGGTATTTATCTAAATTATTTACTTAAAGTTAAGAAAATTATCATGACTGTAATAGAAATACCTCAATATAATAAAGCACAATATTGTCAAATAGTCGTATGTAAGAAAATATTAAGTAACAATAAAGTTAGAGATCATTGTGATCTTACAGGTAATTATCGTAAGGCAGCTCATAACGAATGCATTTTAATTGTAAAGCACCTCAGTTCATAGTGGTTACCTTTCATAATATTTCTGCATATGATATGCATTTATTTTCAAAGAACTTTATAGGATAAAAAATGTTACAATAAAATTAATTCCTCAGAACATAGAGCGTTATATATCTCTTTCAATTTTCATCAGGTTACATGCAAAACATGTATTCGAAATAAGACTTATAAGACAGGTTTATATTTCGGACTTCAAGTTTATATACATTAGTGAAAAATCTTGATAGCAATTATTTCAATACTCTTTGATCATGTTTCGTTAATGAAGATCAGTTCGAACTGATTAGCAGAAAGGGTGTATTTACATACTCTTACACGGATTCCATGACTAAGTTTAAGGACATTAAACTCCCTAGTAGAGAAGAGTTCTTCAATATTCTAACGAATGAGGATTGTGATGTAGTAGAGAATGAACATGATCAAGAAATATGGAGGGAGTTTAACTGTAAAACCCTCCTTGACTATACTGAGCTCTGCCTAACCGACGTGTTTGAAAATTTTAGGAAAAATTCTGTCACTTGTATGCAGCACCAGACTTATCATGGGATGGAATGTTGAAAACCACACAAGTTTCACTGTATATGTTTATGCAAAACGGAACTAGTGGTGGACTATTTAAATGCTCACAAAGATATTCGAAAGCGAATAATAAATATTTAGAAGATTTTGATACATCAAAACCATCGGAATTTCTTGTCTATTTAGACGCAAATAACCTTTACGGTTGGGCAATGTCCGAATATCTCCCTTGCGGTGAATTTGATTGCGTATGTGATACTGATTATGATATAAAAATTTCTGATACTGCAGAGTATGGATACATTTTGGAAGTGGATATAGAATATCCCGATTCAGTGCATGATCTACATAATGATTTGCCGATTTGTCCCCAAAATAAGCCCGTGGGGGATCCAAGATCAAAAAATTAGTTGCAAACTTACACTCAAAAACAAAATACACCATACACTATATGTTACATTTGAAAAAAAATACATACATATATACGTACATTTGTTGTGGGAATTTAAAATATATATCTATTTGTACTTCAGGTAAAAAACAAAATAACATATGTACATACATACATACTTATGTATATGAATACATAAAAATTCAATTATAAACTAAAAAATTACTAGTTTTATTTATGTGTGTATGTTAAGATAAAGAATTAATTTTAGGCAAAAGAAAACTCAAAAAATAAACACCAATAATTTCGAATTTTTTTTTGCTTTATTATCTCATTGATATAAGGAGATATTTTTGATAATGCACATCTCAAATCATTTTCTCCATCCAATCGCTCTGTTTTTATTTCAGGGAAGTACATACCTATGAAACTCATCATAAACCATATCCAAATGTGTTGTTATCAAAGATTTCAAATTAATGTGTTCTAAGTTGTATGTATTTATGGCTTCATTTAATAATGAAAAAGAGCAATAATTTGGAATTGATAAATGACTTTTCCATAAAGAAATTTTTTCCATAAAGGCCTTAACTGACTAATATGATGTCAAAATATTAATGTTTTTCCTTGTAATTTTAAGTTAAGATTGTTTAATGCTTCAAAAAATCTGTTAGATATGCAAAATAAAATAAAAAATTAGTATCGGTAAACCTTTTATGGAGAATATCATTCTTTGCACTCAAAAGAAAAATTTCTACCTCAGATTTTAAATTATACAATCGTTTGAGCATGTTTCCTTTCGACAACTAGCGAACTTCTGTATGAAACAATAGTTTTGTGTAGTCAGAACTGAGATCCAGGCGCAAAGATTCAAATAGTCGTGTTCTTAAGGCACTTGTTTTTACAAAATTTACAACATCAATTGCGGTTTGGAGGGAAATTTTAAATTCTTCTGGCAATATTATCGCTGCTAGAGCTTGTCGATGAATTATACAATGGGGTCCAATTATGTCTGGATTCTGTCATTTGGCCAATTTCAAAAATCCAGAACGACAACCTATTATAGATGGTGCACGTTCGGTGCAGATTCCAGAAATTTTTTTCCAGACAATGCCATTTTGTGCAGAAAATTCAGAAAGCACGTTAAAAACATCCTTGCCTTTTGACGTTGTGGGTAGAGACTTCATAAAAAGGAATTCCTGGCACATTATTACTTCTGAAATATATTTACTATAAAATAAAAGCTGGCTTGAATGAGAAATGTCGGTAGTTTTATCACACTGGATCGTTAGATACGGAGAGTCTTTCATTTTCTTGATCAATTGTTTTTTGATGTCCGCAGCCATATCATCAATTATTCTCTTAATAGTATCATTGGACATCATTACTTTCTTTATTTTGTCATTGCTTTCTTTATCAAGCATAATTCTGCCAACTGCTGCTATACACTGCTTAATCAACGTTTCACCAACTGCGGCTTTTTGTTTCTTGCAATGTGCATCGCAATTTCCTGGGAAGCTTCTACGGCCCCTTTTTCCAAACAAAAATTTCCAGTTGAGTCCAACCTAATTTTCTTTAGAGAACTCAGTTTGGCAATAAAAAAATTCATTTTCTTGTCTTTTAGTTCCGGATGACTTGCTGTTAGGTGTCGTTCCATCTTGGATGGTTTCATGCTTTCGTTGAAAAGAGTTTTACGAGAAATTACACATTGAGGTAACACCTTGTTATTATTTTTTAAACATGTAAAGCCATATTTAATATAATCTTCACTATAAAGCCGTCTTTTAGAATCCATTTTTGAAATGTAAATGTTTTATTTCACAGCTTCACGGCGAAAAACTAAACAGTTTAACAATTTAGCGCAATTTAGCGTAAAATGCATAATTACATGTCTACACGCAACATACGTTTTACGTTTATTATACCAAAGCCATATTATTAAATCTTATTAATATTAACTTTTGAGAAATCATAACAATTTTTGTTTAGCTCTTCGCGGACCCCTTGGAATTTTCATACGGACCCACATTGGAGAACCGTTGCTATAGAGTTTCAAAATAAGGCATTTCAAATGGCCTCATCTTAAAACAAATCCATATGATACTCAGATTTAAGCAAACCCCTTGGCTTAAAAAATATATTGACTTAAACACATTTCATAGGACAATTGATAACATTGAAAAACGTATGGACATTAAAATTACATCATCTTGGGAAACAACAAACGAATCATTTGGATCTGAGAGGATTAACTGCGAGACCAAATTTTAAGCAGTTGACAAAATTTTCTGATATGTATGCGGTGGAGTTGAAGTCAATGCAACCAGTATATGATAAACACATACATATGTATGTTGGTTTTACAGTACCGGAGTTATCCAAGTGGAGAATGTATGAGTGCCATTATAGCTTCATGAAGCCGAAATTTCGAAAAAAAAACACTTCTGTTAAATATTTAGAAACAGACTTCCTTATTTATTAATTTAAAACTGTCGATTTTTACGATGAAATCCGTAATGATAATTACTTGTTTTCTAGTTTTATCGATTTGAGTTTTGATTTGCTGCTATCGTTTAAATAATGCCCAAATTTATCAACAAACATACTGTATATACTTATGTATATAATAATAAAACACCAAAAAAAACTATAATAAATTTGAACTCGAAATCTATAAAAAGATTTTAATTGATACTAATGCATATAGAAGAGACTATAAACCTAATGGTCAAATTAAGGGTATTAGAGGATATAAATATAAACATATTTTTAAGAAATTTATTGACGAGAAAAACTAGAAGAATTTATTTGAATCAACAGGATCTAAGCATAAAGGTAGCTATTTAGGTGATGGGATGATGCAATTTAACATCAATAAGCCCAACTATATATACTGGGACGATCTAAATGAGTTAGTAGATCGACTTCGATTACTGCTCACATCACAAGCTGTACGTCATACTTATCACAATAACCAGATTGTATCAGTTATTGAAGAACTACGTGAAGCGAATAAAGTATATACATATGTATATAACGTATGTTTGTTGATAAATTTGAAATTTAAAAGGATCAATAAATGTTGCAAAATTAGTGGAGGAAAACGATGTTGTCAATAAATTGTTTCTTCAAACGGATTTCATCATAAAAATCAACAGTAAATTAATAAATAAAGAAGTCAGTATCGATTTAGTTAAGAGAAATGTTTTTTTTTTCGAAATTTAGGCTTCATGAAGGTATGTTATGGCAGTCATATATTCTCCACTAGTAGTAGGGAACTCCCACTCTGGGACCAATTAAACTTTTGAAATTTTAAAATTTTAATTACCCAAATTTTAAAATTCTTGGAAATTTGTGAAATTTGATATCCTACGAGGGTGGATCAATAAGCCCGTCCAACTTTTTGTTTACATAAGGAATTTTTTGTTTAGATGAGGGGTTTTGTTTGTTTAATACATACGAGGGTGGTTCAATAAGTGCGGGTTTCTTATGACCGTGGGAATTTGTATGTGTGTATGTTTGTGGAGTGGATTAAGGGGTTTCATAAGATTAATATTTCATAAGTATATATGCCGACGGGAAAATCCTGAAATGATTTTTCTTAATACCAACGGGAAAATCATGCAATGATTTTTCCTAATACTAATGGGTGTGAAATAGTGAAAATTAATTTTTCCTAATGCCTACGGGTATGCATTAATATTTTTCCTAATGCCTACGGCAATGCATTAATAATTTTCCTAATGCCTACGGCAATACATGAAAATTTTTCCTAATGCCTACGGCAAAACATTTTTTTTTTTTTTTCATATACATCTTTATTTATTGTATCTTCAAAAATGAACTAACAATAAGTAATCAAATCTTAAATCTAAATATAATTATTAGGCCCGACCAATATCGGACATAAGCTTAGTGATAGTTATAAATAATACATAAGTAGTGATAATCAAAAAGAAGTATTTTTAAGCAGTCCCATCTGGAGTGTTGGGTATAAGAGCCCTTGTGTCCCTTTTTTTTAAGCGGATGTGTCCAGTAAAGCTCAAAATATTACGGGCAAGCGGATTAGGATGTGACTCGAGTTTAGTTAAATATTTGCCTGCGTATTTTGCAATTTCTTCACTCACTAGTGGCATATTTAAATCACGATGAATATTTGAGTTTTTAACGTACCATGGAGCAGATGTTATCAAACGTAAAATTTTGTTTTGCCTTCGTTGGATTCTCTCGACATTTGAAGCTGAAGCAGTGCCCCACAGCTGAATTCCATAGCACCATATTGGCTTCAAAAGCGACTTGTATATCAAAACTTTGCAGTCTAGGCTGAGTGTTGAATTTCTGCCAATTAACCAATATATTTGAGTTAATTTAAGTATCATTTGGGTTAACTTAGTCAATATGATATTTCCATATAAGCCTTCGATCAAGGTGTATGCCAAGGTATTTCACTTGAGAATGTTGAGGAATATTTTGATTGTTGATTCGAATGGGGGAACAGGTATCTTTTCTTAGGGTAAACGTTATATGAACACACTTTTGTTCATTGACTCTAATTCTCCATAAGTTCAACCATATTTCAAGCTGGGTAATGTGTGCTTGGAGATTGCGGGATGCCTCATCAGGATTTTTGTGAATACTCAAACAGGCTGTATCATCGGCAAATGTAGAAGTGTGGATGTTATTGCTCACAGGCATATCACAAGTATATATTAGATACAAGACTGGCCCCAGAATACTACCCTGTGGCACACCAGAAGATATAGATTCGGGTACACTCATGAAGTCTCCTTCCACAACAGTAAACTTTCTATCGAGAATATAACTTTCCAAAAGCTTTTGTATATTTATTGGTAGGTATGTCTTCAATTTTAAAACTAGGCCTTTGTGCCATACTTTGTCAAATGCCTGAGAAACATCAATAAAAAGGGCAGAACAATACTTCTTTTCTTCAAAAGTCCTCCTTATAATTTGAACCAATCTATGCGTTTGCTCAATAGTGCTATGCTGACTTCTAAAGCCAAATTGATGGTCCGGGATGCACCCAGTATCAGCTAAAATTGTGGACAATTTAGTCATGAGCAGCTTTTCGAAAAGCTTTGAAATTGTTGAAAGTAAGCTTATAGGCCTATATGACTCAGCCTTGGTAAGATCTTTGCCTGGCTTTGGAATCATTTTAATCTTGGCAAGTTTCCAGTTATGTGGAAAATACTGCATTCGTAAAATGGCATTAAAAATAAATAGCAAAATTCTTATTGCAATATGAGGCAAGTTCATCAGCATCTTGTTACTAATGCCATCAATACCTGGAGCTTTCTTAGGGTCGAGTTCAGCAACTATTTTTTGTAGTTCATGCATCTTAAACCTTAAGGGACGAGGGGGTAGAGAGACTACACTCGGTAAATCGGCAGCACCCGTACATGAATTGGGAGTGAATACAGATTTTAAATGCTCAGAAAATAAGTTACCTTTCTCACTATCGCTTCTTGCCCAGCCTCCAGTCGAAGTACGCAATGGTGATTTGAGATCAACGGGTCTTTTAAGATTTCTAGTAGCGCGCCATAAAGAGTAATTAGATGTTGACGTTACATCAAGACCTTCTAAGTACTTTTCCAGTAATGCAGTCTTTTCCGACGATAGCAGCTCTTTGAGTCGTTTAGTACATTCTTTAAGTCTGATTTTATTTAGGGGTGATCGGTGTTGTTGCCATTCTCTTCTAGCTCTCCTTTTTTCACATACGAGACGTTCAATATCCGTAGAATAAATTCTATTAAAGCCAGTCTGCGGATAGGAAGTAGTGGCATGTTCAGCAGCCTGTTTAATATATTCGGTAAGATTGGCAATATTAAATTCAATATCATCAGGTGATCTTAGCTGAATGTTTTCTACGCAGTGACTACTAATATATTTTTTGAATCCTAGCCAGTTGACCCTATTAATCGTTTTCGCATATGAGTTAGTTAAATCACTCCTTAGTGGGTTGAAAATTGTAACTATTGTGGGAGAGTGATCGGAGGACAGATCTACAGAGCCCTCTACGTGAATTAAGTCCCTATGGATATTTTTCGTGACGCCAAAATCTATAACATCTGGAATTTTTCTTACGTCAGTAGGCCAGTAAGTAGGCTCCCCACTCGAAATGACATCTAAGCCCATTTTTGAAATTGTATTAAACAACGCTCTACCTCTAGGTGTAACAAGACGCGAGCCCCAGTACGTATGTTTTGCATTGTAGTCACCAGCTGCCACGAAACAAGATCCAAGCGATTTGTAGAACTTCTCATACTGATCTTCGGTAACTGAAAATCTGGGAGGTGAGTAAATTGATGATATCACGAAATTCGAACAAAAATTTTCTACGAAAATATTCGTAGCTTGCATATATTCTTCACTAACGTTCTCAAGGATATAGTGCTTGAGTCTTGACTTAATTAGAATTGCTGATCCACCGCATGCTCTCCCTCTCGGGTCCTTTGAATCATATAGAGTGTAACCATTTATCTTAAAGCAGCTTCTCGAAGTCAAGTGAGTCTCAGAGACCATCATTATATCAATATTTTTTTCCGTGAGGAAGTGCTCAACTTCATTTTTATGTTGGCGAATGCCGTTTGCGTTCCAGAAACATAATTTTAACGTGTTCATGGTTTGTTGACTAATGCTTGAAGCAGAGTATTCTGCATTCTCAGCATTTCTTGCATCATGCTAGTCATATTTGTTGTAAAGTTGTTTATAGTTAGCACCAGATTCTCAATAGTAGCTTCAAGACGACTAAAGTTAAAGCTAGAGTTTGCATTCGTTGAATTACTTGGCGGTGGAACATTTTGTGTGGGAATAGAACTAGTCTTAGCAGCATCGGCATACGATACACGTGAAGTTACTAGTTGGCTAGTTTGAGGAAGAGTGGCGGAGTAAGCATTTGCTGATTGAACTGGAGCTAATTTAGATTTTTGACCCATAGCCTGTTTAACGAAAGAATATACACGGCATCCTCTGTAATTAGCGGTGTGATTTTCTCCACAATTACTGCATTTTTTTTCAGCTTGTACTTTTGGCTTGGTACAGTTAGCAGTACCATGCAATTCACCGCAGATAACACAAACTGTAGGTAATTTGCAGTAGGTTTTTGTGTGGCCATATTCTTGGCAATTATGGCACTGTACGGGACCTGAACGCTTACGTGGCTCTTCAACTGTGATTTTTCGGTGTAAAAGGTATTTTAGACTATAAATTGGGTGCGTCTCATTTTTTTTAACTGTATATCATTCGGCTCCAGTTCAACACGAAATAGAGGCTGGGGAATCTTCTCTCTATTGATTATATTGGTAACATTTTTTACCTTAAATCCTTGTTCGATAAGTGCACATTTTACTTCTTCAGGCTCAACATATGAATCTATGCCCTTTAATACTATTTGTAGGCCTTTAGCACTCTTAAGTTGATATGTATAAAAATTTGTTTTATTTTTTTCAAACTCACTATATTTGGATTTTAGTTTCATCAATATTACCTCGTTTAATTGGAATGATGTGAAAAGTATTTTCACCAATGGTCGACAGTAGATTTTTTAGAAGCGCGTTTGAATTTTTTTCTCTCAGATAAATAGGTGGTGGCTTGAAAGACTTTTGCGATGATGCGGCGGGCTTGTCGTTTTTGTCTTGCAATAATGAAAAACGATTTTGACGATTGATAGAAGATGTGCTGTTATCCCTAGACATCTTTGGGGCGGATCCAATTTTAGTAGAATTTGGGCTTCGCCCGCGCTTTAAAATGGTTATATATCTGTCCATTCCTACTTGTACCTTTGGTTTTGTACTACTGTTGTCTTCAGTAACAACTTGTTTAATTGTTGACCACGAGTCGGAAGCGGATGATATCGCTGAGTTAAATGTAGAAGTACTAGGCAATAATGTCAACGATTCACTAGTTGGCATTGGACAAAGCGAAGTTGATCGCTGACGAAACTGTGGTTTTGTCGTTAGAAAAAGTCTATTATCAGATTTTTGATTTTTATTAAGAGCTTCAGAACTCACAGCAAGATTATTATCAGATTTTTTATTTTTATTGTTATCATTATGAGCATCAAAACTCACAGTAAAATAGGCATTTCTGCCGTTAGAACTCACTTCACTATTTTTTTCCTCTGGGGTACTCATAAAGAGTATTCCTCAAGGGTATTTTGTATGTTTTTTTGTTTACGGTTTTTTTTTTGTTTTTGTTATTTCTATATGTAAAAATATTATCAAAGCAAAAAAAATGCTTATTTATCAAAGTTAATATGTACTACGAATATTTTTTGTATGCTTTTTTTTTGTTTAGTTTGTATATAAGAAAAATTCCGCTATTACGTCTGTTCACTATGAAGGTACAACGAGAACAAAAATTTCATATAATTTTTATTGTAATTATTTATGACCAAAATTGTATGCATATGTACTTGGGATAGTAACTATAGGAAGGCAACCTACGGACTTGAACGGCAAAACATGATTATTATTATTTTTTTTTTTTTTTTTTTTTTTTTTTTCAAATGCCGACGGCAAAACATGATTATTATTTTTTTCAAATGCCGACGGCAAAACATGATTATTATTTTTTTCAAATGCCGACGGCAAAACATAATTATTTTTTTTCTAATACCAAAGGGAAAATTGCCAGTGTTGCCAGACTGTAGAAATTTCTTATCGTAATAATATATCAGTAATATCAGAGAAAATATTTATTTATGTGCTCACATGTATGTGAAAACCCCTAATACTTGTGTGTGGGGGGTCCAGCTTTATTGTCGTTGGAAATTTAATATTTTGTGTATTTGTTTAAGAAATATGTATGTATGTATGTATGTGTATGTATGTATGTATGTATGTGTGCATGTATGAATGTGTGATCGTGGGTACTTGTGTGTGGAATATTTTGTAGAATACATATATATTTTGCAACGTAATCATTTTCTTTGTCTACGATTATTTTAAAGCAGAAAACTAAGTACACTCAACAGCAGAGAAACAAAAACCAAGCATTTGCAAGTAAGCAAAAAAGTTAACTTCTCCTCCTCCCCACTTCCTTCTCTTTCCTTCATGTAGTTTGTATTTGAAATAAGAAAACACTTGTATATTATTTTATTTTTGATACATTTATTGTTTAAATTTTTTTTTTAAATTTTATAATAATACATACATTCATATTTTAAAAAGTGAAAAAGTTTAATTAAAGCAAGACATTTCTTTTGTTAGTAAAATAGCATTTTTTAGTGCGCAAGCACCAAATTTATGATAATTACAATAAAAATATTCTGGATACTTGATTTCCATTTTTTTGAAGTTGATGCAGCCTATATCCTCAACGTTAAAAATTTTTCGGCATAAAATTTTTTCCAACCAGCGTCTTTTTTCTTCACCTTTTACATAAATTTTAGAACATCTTGCGTTGGCTTTTATAAAATTGCAAACGGTTTGAAATGAAACTGATCCAGCAGTCCAGCTTAGGTGATGATAGTTTTTTGTTCGCCACTTTGCTTCTCTTTGCTTTTCTAATGATAAGCATTTGATATCAAATGGGGGTTTTATAATGAAATTGTTATATTCGTAATTGTTGAAAACAATTGCTACTTCTTTTGCGATGAAATCATTTGAATTACTTTTGAAACCTTGTACATCTATGAAAATTATGTTGTTTTCCATATTACTCAATTTATAAGACTTTTCGAACTTGTCCTTTGATGGGTACATATTCTATTATACGATCATGAATAAGAATACAGTAAGCTGATGTTTTTGCTCCAATATTAGTTGCTGTTTCAAATTCTATTTTTATATCAATCGGTCCATTATTGAGTGATTCATTCTGGTGACTGACATCTACTACAATAATAGGAGCTTTTGTCTTAAACTCTGGTGCAGTTAGAAGCGGTTGAGATTATTTCATATAGTAGCTTTGTTGGAATCTTAGATACATATCATATAGAATTGCATATCGTTCATTTTTGAACTTTATGTTAAGGTCATCATATGGATATGAGACTGAATTTAAATGTACTTTTAAATTAGTCAAATCACAGTGAACAAACTTATTTTCTTGTTGAAAAGCAATCAATACAAAACGAGGGCGTTCTCTATTTGCAGCCAGTTTAACATTCCAAATATGGCTAGTTCCTATGTTTAATTGTGGATTGACATGACAATCCAAACTGCGAAATGCCATAGGTATAGAAGCACCATTGTTAATAATTTTAATCATATTCAATTTGCTAAAGTCGGATAATTGTACATGTGGGATTCTCCATGAGATTAGTGAAATTGTAAGTTTAGCTTTTTTAGTAGAAACACTCGAGCGTACAAGATCTTCGTCGTTCTTATTGCGCAAGAGTATCAATTCATGTTTTCCATTTAGTATAACTTTGTTGTAGTCTTCAGCGAATCCTAGAAGCATTTTTAGAGGTACCTACATAGAAATTGAAAAAGCCATTTACAAGGGTGACATCGTCAATTTTGTTCCATCTAGCATTTTGCATCACGTTGCTTTCTGTTGGTGACATAGAAACCAAATTTTTTATGGTGCTTGTGGCTCCTAAATATCTTGTATGATCAATTTCAATTCCATTGAGCTCATAGCGAATTTCATCAAATAGATATGCCACAAAGTTGTTTTTTAATATAAAGTTGTCCGAAGATGAAGAAGATTTAGAGTTATTATCATCAGCAACAAAAACTTCTACATAAATGTAGCTTTCACTGGGTAGCACGTACAAATCTTGATTTTGTATTGAAATTCTAATTTCATCATTATTGTTGTAAGATTATAAGTATGGTACATATGTATGATAGTCCTTTTTGATTATATTCTCATCAGACAAGGGCTTATCTAAGACATCTATTATTGAACTAATTTTGTCTTCAATTTAAAATTCAAGGACTTTAGAAAATTTTTATTTGATATTGTTAGTGCTTTTTGTTGTACTGGTCGCTTTAATGTTGATGTTGTTCTTGCTGCTATATTTTTTAATGTATTTGTGTTGTATATTAGCATTATTTAGTTGGCCTTAAATGTATTCGTATTGTAATTTCCTCTCCTCGGAAATTAATTAAATCACCAAGTTGATCAACTACGCGCAGCGCTAGTGAACTTATCTCTCTGGTGTTCACAGGTAAATAGATGAGATTTCTTGGAACTTCATCTATTTTATAGCCTGGAGGCACATTAATCGGAAATTCATGAAGTGTATGCGATTTGGAGCTATTCATATATGTGTTAATAGCGATACTACTTTCAACTCGCAAGAGATTTACTTTAAAAATATTAACTGGAAGATCTGAATAATAATATTTGTTTGGTGATAGGATTTTGCTATTGAATCCTAAAAGTTTTCCAATTGTATTGTCTTTATTAAAATATACAGTATCCTTGGAACTTTAACTTTAACTTGCATTGTATTGTTATTGGCTTCAATAAAAATCTTATTTGCTGGACAGAGTAGTTTGTATTGCTCTTCTATAAAATCAACTATATCATTTAGTTCGTAAGATCCAATTGGTATTTCTATTGTATGTTCTCCTAAATGAAACATATTGTTGTAGGTGTCTACATTTGGAATACTGTTGTATGAATGAAAATCAGTTAGAGCACACTCATATGCACCATGTAATTCAATAGGAGGAAAGTAACTAGCAGATAATTCTGATGAGTTAGAGCTCAGAGTAAGTGTTATTGACATTATAACAGACTGATTACAATTAAATAAAGTTTAGTAGACAGTACACAGAAAAAAGTATTCACCAATTAATGTTTTCAATTTAGAATTTAATTGATTCAATTAAATTTTTAATTGTATTTATTAATTTGAGTGGAAAAACTTAATTGATATTATCAAATTGTTTATAGGTGAAAATTTAATTAATTTTTTAATTTATATTACAAATATTTTAATTAATATTACAAAATCATTCATATTACTTTTTTGTGTGTATGGTTTATAAGCATAATTTACATATTTATTTTATTTTCTTATTTTAAAATTAACATTAGTTTCTTAATATTAATGCTATTATTTATTGATTTAGTTTTTCTTCCATCTATAATATTTCATCTTTACTTATCCAAGAATTGTGTTGATTGGAAAATCCCAGCCATTTAACATATACCTCCTTCCCTTTAATTTTAAGCACCTTTTCAACTAGATATGTATTTGGAAATCTGGTTTTTGAAAGTTCTTCAGTATAGAATCCACCTTTAATAGGATTACCAAGATAGTCTTCTAATATGTATGTTGCAGGATTTGTATTTTGAACTCTTGTAATTGTGAAAATTTCTGCAGTCCAATTTGGAGTATAACCTTTTTCAAATGTATGCTTATATTTGCTTATGCGTACATGATCTCCTACATTAAATTTTGACATTTTATACATTTTCATATGACTGTATACTGTATTTAGCAGCTTTTCCTCATTTGTTGAGTTGACTTTAATTGGAGACATTTTAATGGTACGATGAACTTTTCTATTGTAGGTATTAATTAAATCTTTGTATATATCAATCCACTTATATGAACCATTATAGCTAAATTCTTTCCACATCATTCCTTTCAATGTTCTATTAAATCGTTCTACTATTGATGCTTTCATAATGCTATATGTTGAGTAGTGATTAATGTTGTATTTATGCATTAATTTTTCAAAGTGATTGTTGAAAAATTCTTTACCATCATCTGTTTGTATGTTTTTTGGTATTCGCCCCAATTCAAAAATATTTTCCATTGCGTTGGTTGTTTCAAGTGCAGTTTTTGTTTTTAGCGGTACTGCCCATGCAAATTTTGAGAATGTATCAATTATAGTTAGCAAAAATCGATAATTTTTATTTTCTTTAGAATAGTTCCCCATTTCAACTAAATCAGCTTGCCAAAGGTCATCTATTCCTTTCATTATAACTCTGCGACGCACAAAATGTTTTCGTGCTTGCTTATGGAGTTCGTTTACTAAATTTCTTTTTGAAGACATTAAGTTGTTTTTAGAGATTTTTTGAAGAGTGTTGTGATCTAGTTGAAGCACTTTCAGCTATTGATAGAAACATGTAATTTTCTAATCTATAAATTTTCTCATTAAGCTGTTCAATTTGTTCTTCAAAGGATGTTTTAATTTTTAGAATATCTTTTTCAATTTTATAATTTTCTTCTATATCTAATTTTGTTTCGCGATGTAGATCCTCAATTTGTATTTGAATATTTTCTTGAATTATACTACTGTCTCTCTTAAAGTATGCTAATAATTTCTCTTCTAATTTTTCGATTTGAGTTTGCAGAAACAATTTATTGATAACATCGTTTTCCTCCACAGCTTTTGCAAAATTTTTGATCCTTTTGTTTTGGACATCAATGTTGTTGTTCGTATCCACAAAGAGCCCCAGCAGTTTAGGTGCATTTTTCAAAGAAACTATGTTGCTAGTATCGTTTAAATAATGTCCAAATTTATCAACAGACATGCTTTATATACTTTATTAAAGTTAATGTATTATATTAGCTTCACGTAGTTCTTCAATAATTGATATAATCTCGTTATTGTGATTATTATGACCTGCAGCTTGTGATGCGAGCAGTAGTCGAAGTCGATCTACTAGCTCATTTGGATCATCCCAGTATATATAATTGGGCTTATGGATATTAAATTTCATCATTCCATCACCTAAGTAGCTACCTTTTGGCTTAGATCCTGTTGATTCACTTAAATTCTTTTGGTTTTTCTCGTCAATAAATTTCTTAATAATATATTTATATTTATATCCTCTAGTACCCTTAATTTGACCATCAGGTTTATAGTCTCTTCTATATGCATTAGTAGTAATTAAAATCTTTTTATAGATTTCGAGTTCAAATTTATCATAATTTTTTGGTATTTTATGAAACATTAGAGAAAATAGTCCTGGTGTTAGAGCCTATATTTGACCAGCAACTTGTATTTTATGTTCAATAAGTGTAAGCTTACTATCACCAAATTTCCATTCATTATTGAAATCTTTATGTGGACCATAGTTTGTATCTAATTCATTCCAAGACTGATAAATCAGTATAAGTATCTTCTGTATTGGAAGTTTGTGAGAAAAAATCATCTTCATCGTCGTCATCATCATCATCATTTTTAGTATTAGTTTCGTTAAATAAGGTGGTATTATCAAATATTGTTCCTTCTGCTAGTTTCTTTGGTGTACTTGTCTCTATCTTGAGTGATGGTTTTTCAGACTTTAAACTTGTATTATTTTCAAATTCTGTCTTCATTTTATTTTCTTCTTTAATGGGAATTCTTTTAATTTTTTTAGAACTATTTATGAATTCTTTGAGTGGTTCTGTTATAGGTTTAAATGTATCTCTTAGTTGTTCACGTGTATCTATTTCACCAGTTTTTATACTACGAAGCTTTTTCTTCAAGACATTTCTTGTCAACACCAACTGTTTTAAAATTTTCTCATCCATGTTTAATAAATAAAAGGTATCAGCTATTAGATCAGGTATCAGCTATCAGATCAGCTTTTCAGGACCTGGTCTGGTTTTCAGATCAGCTTTTCAGGACCTGGTCTGGTTTTCAGATCAGCTTTTCAGGACCTGGTCTGGTTTTCAGATCAGCCTATCAGGACCTGGTCTGGTTTTGAGATCAGCTTTTCAGGAGCTGGTCTGGTTTTGAGATCAGCTTTTCAGGAGCTGGTCTGGTTTTGAGATCAGCTTTTCAGGAGATGGTCTGGTTTTGAGATCAGCTTTTCAGGACCTGGTCTTGTTTTCAGATCAGCTTATCAGGTATCAGATGAGGTTATAGCAAATAGATGTAACAAGTCTAAAGTTAGATTAATAACTAAAGTAAATGTTTATGAAGAGTAGTTTATATAGTTATGAAATAGTCAAATTGCTTTCTCTAGCGTCCATCATTTAATTCATTATCTTTGCTAATCACCAAAAATCCATATTTATCCTTCCAACACTCTCGACAAATTTCATGAAACTTTTCATAACTCATACCGCCACCAACATGATCTCTATAAACATGCTTCATATTTGTCTCATCTTGTTTAAACATTATAATAACATTGGCATTGTCTCTTATTAAATGCTTGGGAATTCTAGTATAAGTTTGACACAAGTAGAATGAATCGACATCCCTATGTCGCCCCATACAAAAATATGTACGTATATTATTCTGCTTTTCACATGCAACATCATCAAATATCACAATTGAATTAGTTTTAGCTTCGTCAGGTGGAATAACTGATTCATTATCTGTAAATGTATAATATCCCATTCCTTTAATTGGTAAAATTAGTTTCTTCAGGTATTCATATTTAGGTTGATATAGAGATTTTGAATATAAATAGATGTTTTCAAACTTGAGTCCATTAGGACTTTCTAGTAAGCCAATCATAATATTAGTCTTTCCACAATTTGATGGTCCAACTATTAGAGCACGAATAGAATTTGGTAAGAGGGGGCTATGCTTTATTTTTGAGCTGATGTTCACTGAATCGTCAATATTACGAACTAAAATATTTTTATGTTGTTTCACTAACTGCATTTTTGTAACTAAATACATTTTATAAATGTTACCTCTTATTATAGAAAAAATTAGATAATATGGTTATACGATATCAGAAAACGTTTAGTCATAAAAACACCTTCGTTGGAGGAGGTATAGTAGATAAAATAATAAACTCTCTACCTGTTGAGCTTCATCTTCCGGGGTATCAGTACTGTGGACCTGGAACAAAACTACAAAAACGTTTAAATCGAGGTGACAAAGGTATTAATTTATTGGACTCTGCTTGTAAAAATCACGATATTGCGTATTCAAAAAATAAGGATTTAAGTACTAGACATAAAGCTGATAAAATACTTGAAAATTCAGCTTGGAATCGAGTTTTATCAAAAGACAGTAGTCTTGCAGAAAAATCATTTGCATATATGGTTACTTACGCAATGAAAGCCAAAACAAAATTTGGTATGGGTGCGGAGAAAAAGAAAAATGTTAAAAAGAACAAGCCAAATGATAAAAAACTGTTTAAAACATCAATTAGAGCTGCAACAAAAATACTAAAGAAGAAAAAACCATTAGATATTAACTCAGCTATTAAAATTTGCATGAAAAACTATCAACAAATCATTAAAAGGAAGAAAGTCTCAAATTGTAGTACCACGTGTAATACGTGTTCCAAAAATCGGTGGTTTTTTACCTCTAATACCGATTTTAACTGCTCTGGGTGCAATTGGTAGTCTAACAACTGGAGGTGCTGCCATAGCTAAAGCTGTAAATGCAACAAAGAATGCAAAAAATCAACTTGATGAAGCAACTAGACATAATAAAGCGATGTAATCTATAGCAGTTGGAAAAGGACTTTACTTAAAACCATATAAAAAAGGTTATGGTTTAGTTCACAAAGAGGAATCAAAAAACTCTTAAAGATGCTGCCCAACAGACCACTATCTGATGTGGACCTAAACCGTTTCTCTCTAAAAATTCCATATTTTAGAGGAGTTTTCATGCTGAATACTCTACCAAAACGAACAAAGAAAATTGAATGTGGAATAATCAACTTAGATGTATCAACAGGACCTGGTACACATTGGGTAGCATACTATAAAAACAACAGTGAAAAAGAATATTTCGACAGCTTTGGAAACTTACAACCTCCTTGGGAAGTAGTCAAATATCTTGGTGCAAATATAAAATACAACTATAATCACCATCAGAATTTTAATACATTTACCTGTGGACATTTATGTCTTAAATTTCTTTATGAAATAACTGAAAATCTATATATATAAAAAATTGTTGCAAGTGTGTTGTGACTTTATAACTCACGAACGGTCAAACCGAATTCGATCAAATTTTTATGGTTTGTTCGTATGGTCGTGTAGATGGTTTATCTAAAGTTTTCACGAAATCGGACGACGCGTTCGTGATTTATGATTTTTCATGTCAACATGTGATTTTGTCCATATAAAAAAAACACCAACAAATACGTAGGTGCCTATGAGCGTGTGTGGTATGTATACGTGTCAGTGTCACTTTGTATAGTTATTTTTCGTCAGTTTTAGCCGTGGCTATATATGCTTTCCAGGACGTAAGTAGTGTTTCTGTGTAGTTTGAAGTTCGTCCGACAGATGGCGTTATATTTAGTTTTTTGTGTTTTTGCACCGTAACTCAAGAACTACTGCACCGATTTAGACCAAACTTTATATACATGCTCTATGGGGCGTGAGGAGTATTTCTGTGTAGTTTGCAGTTCGTCCGACAGATGGCGCAGTATGTATTATTTTTGTGTTTTTGCACCGTAACTCAAGAACTACTGCACCGTAACTCAAGAACTACTGCACCGATTTAGACCAAACTTAATATACATGCTCTATGGGGCGTAAGGAGTGTTGCTGTGTAGTTTAAAGTTCGTCCGGCAGATGGCGCCATATTTAGTTTTTTTGTGTTGTTGCACCGTAACTCAAGAACTACTGCACCGATGTTGAAAAAACCTTATATACATGCTCTATGGGGCGTGAGGAGTGTTTCTGTGTAGTTTAAAGTTCGTCCGACAAATGGCGCCATATTTAGTTTTTTTTGTGATTTTGCACCGTAACTCAAGAACTACTGCACCGATTTAGACCAAACTTTATTTAAATGCTCTATGGAGCGTGAAAAGTGTTTCTGTGTAGTTTGAAGTTCGTCCGACAGATGGCGCCATATATAGTTTCTTGTGTTTTTGCACCGTAACTCAAGAACTACTGCACCGATTTAGACCAACCTTAATATACATGCTCTATGGGGCGTAAGGAGTGTTTCTGTGTAGTTTAAAGTTCGTCCGACAGATGGCGCCATATATAGTTTTTTGTGTTTTTGCACCGTAACTCAAGAACTACTGCACCGATTTAGACCAAACTTTATATACATGCTCTATGGGGCATAAGGAGTGTTTCTGTGTAGTTTGAAGTTCGTCCAGCAGATGGCGCAATATTTAGTTTATTCGTGGGCAAAATCCAATTTTCATATTGTACCACCAATGCCATATACAACACTAATGTTTGCTTAGGGGTAGCAACGCGGACCGGGGTCAGCTAGTATTAAATAAAACACAAACATTTATATTTTACAAAACTCTTTAATGTCTTTTTATTCATAATTTAAAATACATAATTAATATATTATTGCCAAACAGGAAATTGGGAATTTTGAATTAGAAATTCACTCAGCTCACTCTCGACAATTAGGTTTTCTTCACCTTCTCTACTTAGGCAATATGATCCGTTTGAAAGATCTTTGATATCGTCATCAGTTAAAATATTATATCGTTTCGACAGGAACATTATGTGTTTATTCATTTCAACTTTTAGTGTTGGTCCATATTTAGTTGTTACACGTAACACATTTCGAATAGTATATTTCGTTGAAGATTCAAGCTCCTTTACGTGGATTAAAGTTTTATTATTTAGAGCATTAAATTTTGCAATTAGATTTGTTGTGGAGTCCATTTTTTTATTTTTTATTTACTTCTTATCACTTTGAATGTTTAACTGGAAATGATCTTAAAAGTAGCGATGATGACTTCAAATAGGCTAATCGAAAATAATTGTGGTGAAATATTAAATAAGTGGGGGATAGTGATAGACAGAAAGAGATAGTTATAGAGAGAAAACGGTTAGAATGAGATAGAGTAGTAAAAAAGAAATATGGAATAAAGAGAAAAGGGTTAGAGAGAGATAGAGTGCTAAAAATAAATATGGAATAAAGAGAAAAGGGTTAGAGAGAGAGATAGAGTGCTAAAAATAAATATGGAATAAAGAGAAAAGGGTTAGAGAGAGATAGAGTGCTAAAAAGAAATATGACATAGAGATGATAGTATAGATATTTTAAAGACCATATAGATATTTTAAAAATTTACAGAACAAATTAGTCTTAAAGGAACCTTCCAACATTCATCATCATTCATTCATCAGCAAATAAAATGAGCCAAATTAGACGTACTCTTAATCAATTTATAAGAGATTTTGAAAGCTTCAGGCTTTTTGATCATTGGGAGATGATAAAATGTTTCCAAAATATGCTGGATGAGAACGAAGAATATGGTGTCATGGAAGATGAAGACAACACTGAAGGACACTTCCCCAGCTGTCCTTGGTATCATCCTGAGTGTGAGGAAGGACCTGATACTTGCAGATGTACCATATATTTTTTACGAAAAAATATACTAGAACATCTAATAATTGGCTATTACGAAATATTTCCATCATTATAAATAAAAATGAAATAAAATTGTATAAATAATAAAATAAAATAAAATTGAATTATAAAAATATTCCTTGTTTTGTATTATTTTTTTCTAAAGGAAAACTAGGAATCATCTGTTCGAATATAAAATAACAGAAACTTGTATGTAGTGAAAAATATGAGGATTTATCCGATTATCTAAATTATTTCTCTTTATGAAAATATCTAATGGAATTTCATAATATTGTGAAATTCAATTTCTCTTGTGCAGAACCTCTCAAAGAAAACAAGACTGTGCATGTTTAAGTGACCTGAAAACAAGACTGTGCATGCTTAAGCGACATGAAAACAAGAATTTGCAAATAAGCAAAAACAAATTTTTTTGATCCAACGAAGTAAAGCCAATAAAGAAATAAAAAAACCATTTACATTTTCCATTCTTTTTTCAATAGTTTATTTACAATAACTTTTCTTAATAAATAGGATTTAAATACAATAATATTTCTTAGACTTTTTTTGTTACATTCATTTTAACAACAATAAAAGAATTTTTCTTAATAAATAAGATTTTATATACAATATTTTTTCTTATTAACTAAGATTTTATATACAACAATTTTTCTTAATAAATAGGATACAAATACAATATTTTTTCTTAATAAATAGGATTTTATATACAATTTAAAAATTAACTAATTAACTAAGATTTTCTTGCATTTTAGCAATCTCATCTAGCAACATGTCAAGTTCGTATTCAGGGTTAGTTTCCTTAATACGAAAATGATACCATGCATAAGTGCTTATATTATTTGATCTAATTTTTCTCTTATCATCTCCATAGCTTAATACTACCTTATTTAATTCGCTAGTATATAATTGATGTAGCTTAGATTTAAATGTTAACATAGTATCGTATACATTAATCTTATTAAATAGGCAATTCTTATATGTAGCTAAACTATATTTATCTAATATGGCTCTCCCCCTTCGATTTTTTAATATCATCTTGGTTTTCTACACTAAATGAATACATTTTTGAGCGCAGCCCAACAAACTCTGTCATTATCTTACCGCAATTTTCATCCTTCATCATACCAATTACTTTTTTATTTACTATTGGGAAATTATAAATATTGTCTGTAGGATAGTCCGATGTGTCAAATTATTCATGTATGTCATTTTTTATGTCAGCGTAAAAGTCGTCAGTCTTTATTGAATATATAAAAGAGTCAGTATCCATATAGTTTAATGAGAGGTTTGTCTTAAACTTAGGTTGCATGTACCCGTAATGGAAATTATACATTTTCCATTTGGACAGCTGGAGTACACAAAATCCTAAGTAAATTGGTTTATTGTAGCAGGTTTTGACTCTAGTCATTTCGATTGCTACAAGATCTTCAGAAAATATAGATAAACTATGAAAATTTGGTTTTGATATCCAATCTTGGGCACCTTAATGATTGCAATTCGTCCTCTCCCAATTATTTACAATTTTAACATCTCTCCTCTTATCCACATTTTCCATGGTTTTACCATACACTGCATTATTAAGTAGTTTGAAAAAAATTTTTTCAAAAGGATTTTTAGCAGTGGCTCTATGTCTGGTATTTAGGTCAATATAGCCTTTTAACCATGGAGATTGTTTAAATGCTAGAATACGATGAGTTTTCTTTAAAACTAAGCCATATTCTAAGCACTGTTTTAGAACTCTAAAGTGTATCACATATGATTGCTTTGTAGAGAAATCGGTTATCAACTTGCTATACTTCGCTTGCATAGGTTTCTTATTTTCAGCGCAAAAAGGAAGATCATTATGCAAGTCGTGTAAATGAGAGGGATAATCCAACGTAACCTCATATACATAACCGTCTGTTCCATTATCAGCTATGCTGTTTGGATCCAGATTCAACTCGTCTTGTGATAACCATCTGAACCCACCATGAGGAAGATATTCCGACATCGCCCATCCATACAAATTGTTAGCGTCTAAATAGACGAGAAATTCTGAGGGCTTTTCTTTGTCGAAATCTTGCAAATATTTATTATTTGCTTTCGAATATCTTTGACTACACTGTACTATTCCCCCACGTATACCTTTTTTCATAAAATTGTACATGTCTATGTCTGTCAATAATTCTAATTAAATTTTTGTATATTTGAGCATTGCATCCCAGGAAAGGCCAGGTGCTGTATAATACTGGCAGGGATCGAGCTTATAAATACCCTTACAAACTTTTCTAAAGTTCTCGAAAATATCTGTCAGTAAGAGGACGTCTGTTTTTAAGTAAAGTTCCATGTAATCTTTCATTGTTTCACAACCAAAAGTATTCCATACCTCTACAGCATGTGAGTATTCCTATAAAGAACACTCTTTATTATTCAACTTATTAAAAAAATCACTGCGTGAAGGCAGCTGGCATTCATCTAATTTTTGGAATGAATTTAGGTACTCATACGGGAAAATACCTTTTTTCTTAATAAGCTTAAATTCTTTTTCTGACTGAAATAAGGACCTTATAGTGCTGAAATTATTATCCGACAAATTGCAGGCTAATGATTCCAAACTCTCAGCCATAAAGCGTATAGTATCAAGAAATCTTATTTCAAGCTTATGGCCATCACTCATTTCTGTAAATTGGGAGAGGGATATATAAAGTTCCTTATTGAGAGGGAGTACTTTCAGTTGCAATGAAATTTCACCTAATTCTTTAATAAAAATATGTGAGTCATAATTTGAATAATTGTGAAAGTAAACTGGTATAAATTTGGGAATTTGGTAATTTAAATTACAGTTATTGTGGGCTGCACCTCTAAATTTACCACTAATGTGGCAATGATCTCTAACGCGATCTTTGCCTAGAAATTTTTGGCAAATATGGCAATTCACCGCACTATAAAAATTATAAGTATCCGAAGGGGATAAAGTATCCATTTGTCTATTGTTAACTAAGTGGTTGTTATATATTTCTTCACAATCCTTAATTAAATATGCTACAAATTTTTTTGAAGCATCTTCCCCCGTATATATCCTAAACTTATCTAAATTATTACTATGCATACACTTAATAAAATAACTAAAGGCACAAGGTTTGTGCTTTTTTATTAAATTTGTTTTACTACTTACACTATCACTTATATCCTCTAAGATGCATTCGAAGTCCGCGTAAACAACAAAAGGGACATCCATCTTTCTTTGATGTCCCTTAAAACTAAGAATGGCATCCGGACCTGATGGCATAGTTGTGACGATCTTTCCACATTCCTCCTTATGAGTACTCATGATGGTGTCCGTATGAGTATATTGGAGACAGCTACTGCAAAATATTAATTTATTGTGGTTTTTGGTAGTCTGATTCTGTAAAAGTCTGTAAATAATAAAAAATAAAATAAAAGTTTATAAGTAAAACGTATATATTATAAAATATATAAAAGAAGTATATATATCATTAAATTAAAGTGTAGTATAATTTTTTAACTTACCTTGATATGTCCTTTATCAAAATGTAGTGATGAACTTCACCATTTTCCAAAAGCAACAAGTTTACATGGTTAATTTTCTCGTCCTTGGTGAGATAATAAGGACCAATAATCTGATTGGCCCCCTCATCATAGCCAAATACATTAACACTTATTGCTGGATTGTTCACCTCAAACTCTTTTATTTTGTTTAATCCTAATGGGAAGCGTAAATTTTTGAAATTTAACGCCACACCATTTCGTGCAACAATCGTCTCTGCAGCAATGTCTTGAATATTATAAGAACTGCAACGTCTTGCATTATTATATTTGGTGGTATCCATGGCAGCGATTAGACACCACTTGAAACAGTAGTCATCATCATTTTCAATGTTGAGGCAAGCTTTTTTTCTTTCTAGTTTTCCAGGTGTGGATATCCAGTTCGATCCTTTGACGAGCGAAGATTTGTTAATGATAATTTCTGCTCGGACTATGCGTGACAAAGTCCAACCAGAATCTCGCTCTTCAAATTCGGACATTTTGGTTGAAATCTCCGCAACCTGCTTACGGATTAACTCTTCTATGCTATCTGCCTTCGTCAGCAAACTCATTTTGGCTACATGTGATATTATGCACAATTCCAATTCTTCTCCAACAATTTTTATATACTCCGCCACAATACTCACATGAAATTTAATTATTGAATGCTTACTTAAATTCACTTGAAGTCTCTCCATAAAAACATTTTTATTTTCTTCAACTAATTCTTCCAACAAAAGTTGGTCTTTTTTGTTTAAAATTGCATAAGTGGCAATATGGTTTTTGAATGCTTTCGATATTTTATAATATCGCACATTCGCTTCGACTTCTTCTGTCCTAGCATGCGAAGTATTCATTGGAGTTGGCAGAGTTTTTTCTCTTCTTTCTTCTACTTCTCCATCACTTTCCGGTAAGCTTATGTCCATAGCATCGTCGAATAAAGTACCTCCAAGGATACCCACACCCTGTTGTTGAGCTTGTTGTTGTTGTTGAGCTTGTTGTTGATGATCTTGTTGTTGATGCTGGTACTTTTGTTGATGATAATTAAGAGGCTGCCATTGCATCACATTGGGATTATAATTGTATCCCAAAAACTGATTATTCCATAGTATACCGTATTGTTGAAAATTTATTGGTAACTGATATTGAGGATACTGAAGAGAAGGATATTGTTGATGAATAAATGATGATGATGGATTTTGGTGATTTTGAAGAGATGTCTGCGGTAGCTCTGGATTTATGCCCCGGCTTACGACCACTTGATTCTGTACACTATGGGTTTTAACATGCTTCAAAAAGGACTTTTGGTATTTGTATACCTTATTACATGTATTACACTGATAACCTGATGAACTCATTTTTAATTATTTTATTATTATTTCACTTTAACACAATTGCTGATGACACTTCTTGTAAATACAATAACGTACTGATGTGTTGGTTAGAAATGTTGGCGTATTTATACTAAAATTAGAAGCAGTATCCTTGCAGCATTCATAAATTTTACTGTTTGTTTCTCTGCTGCTGACTGTACTTAGTTTGCTGCTTTAAAATAATCGTAGACAAAGAAAATGATTACGTTGCAAAATATATATGTATTCTACAAAATATTCCACGCACAAGTACCCACGATCACACATTCATACATGCACATATAGATGCACACATACATATACATACATACATACACATACATACATACACATACATACATACATACATATTTCTTAAACAAATACACAAAATATTAAATTACCAACGACAATAAAGCTGGACACCCCACACACAAGTATTAGGGGTGTTCACATACATGTGAGCACATAAATAAATATTTTCTCTGATATTACTGATATATTATTACGATAAGAAATTTCTACAGTCTGGCAACACTGATAATTTTCCCTTTGGTATTAGAAAAAAAATAATTATGTTTTGCCGTCGGCATTTGAAAAAAATAATATCCATGTTTTGCCGTCGGCATTTGAAAAAAATAATAATCATGTTTTGCCGTCGGCATTTGAAAAAAATAATAATCATGTTTTGCCGTAGGCATTAGGAAAAATTTTCATGTATTGCCGTAGGCATGGTGTAATTATACAGGTGACTCCGTAAGGATTTGTTATACAAAAATACGGCAACCATAGCTGTGTAAAGAACCGAAGAATGTCAAAAGCACAAAAATAATTGTACCAAAACCAAAACAAAACAAAGTTTTTGACATTCGTTAGCTACAAAGCATATAGAGCAAAAAAATTATCAGCTGAAGTAACGCTGCCACCTGTTTAAATACACCTTGGCCGTAGGCATTAGGAAAAATATTAATCATGTTTTGCCGTAGGCATTAGGAAAAATATTCATATCTTGCCGTAGGCATTAGGAAAAATATTAATCATGTTTTGCCGTAGGCATTAGGAAAAATATTCATATATTGCCGTAGGCATTAGGAAAAATATTAATGCATACCCGTAGGCATTAGGAAAAATTAATTTTCACTATTTCACACCCATTAGTATTAGGAAAAATCATTGCATGATTTTCCCGTTGGTATTAAGAAAAATCATTTCATGATTTTCCCGTCGGCATACATATATACTTATGAAATATTAATCTTATGAAACCCCTTAATCCACTCCACAAACATACACACATACAAATTCCCACGGTCATAAAAAACCCGGACTTATTGAGCCACCCTCGTATGTATTAAACAAACAAAACCCCTTATGTAAACAAAAAATTCCTTATGTAAACAAAAAGTTGGACGGACTTATTGATCCACCCTCGTAGGGTATCAAATTTCACAAATTTCCAAGAATTTTAAAATTTGGGTAATTAAAATTTTAAAATTTTAAAAATTTTAAAATTTTAATTGGTGTGGGATAAACAAATCCCTACTACTTCCACTTGGATAACTCCGGTACTGTAAAACCCATATATGTATGTATATGTGTTTATCATGTACTAGTTGCATTTTTTCAACTTCACCGCTTACATATTATCAGAAAATTTTGTCAACTGCTTAACCCGCCAATGGTGACGCAAATTTGACTTTGATCAATGGTGACGCCGGTCTCACGCACCGGGATTTTCAACTGAAGATTTTTCGAAATGTGTTATTAATATTTCATGTTTTTTTTTTATATTTATGCTCTTTGAGAATAAAACAAAGATATTTAATAAGTTTAAGGTATTTTATTTCAATATTAACAATGAAAAAATTGGTTTATTAGAGAATTGAAAATAACAGCGATTTTAGTAATACATTTTTCAAAATTAAGAAAAAAAATAAAAAATCACATTTTTATAAAGGAAGATAATGGTGGCTATTCGGGAAAACGCGTCGAAGAAGTGAAACTTTACATTAAAGCAAAAACAAAGTTTCAAAAATTGTTTTTGTTTCCCATACAATTCTAAAATGAAATAAACGTGAGAATTTCAACGCGTTGCTCTCTTTTTTAAAAACGGTAAATTTTGTATGATAAACAAAACCAAATTTTTAACATTTGTGAAGTTTTGTTTTTGTTCTACATGTAAATTTCACCAAGTCGACGCGTATTCCAGAATAGCCACCAATGTTTTTTAGTCCTTCGACATTAGGAACTTTTACAAAATAAATAAAAAAAAAATTAATGAAAAATGTATACTTGGTTATTTTACTCACATACACAGTGACACACGGTCTCACGCAACGGGTTAGTAAATAAATGCATAACGTACGCTCATGAAGCAGTTTTGTCATTAACTATTAATAGGGGATGCCCAATGAGGCAGCTATTCGAAATTGCAAAAAAAAATAATAACAGGGAATAATGTTATTCTAATATTTTAACACACCCGGTCTCACAGACCACTACGTCACCATTGGCGGGTTAAAATTTGGTGTCGCAATTAATGCTCTCAGACCCAAATGATTCCTGTTTGTTGTTTCCCAAGATGATGTAATTCCTACGTTTTTCAATGTTTTCCATTGTTTTCCCATAAACAGCGTTGTTTAAAAGTTTGAAGAATTATTTTTCAAAATTAATTTTAGCATTTGTCCTATGGAATGTGTTTAACTCAATATATTTCCTAACCCAAGTGGATTGCTTAAATCTTAGTATTCTATGGATTTGATTTAAGATTAGTCCATTTGAAATGCCTTTTTTAAGACTATATAGTATATGGTGTAATATGTTTTTGAGTGTGAGTCTGCAATGGCATAAATTTGAACAACTTGAATTCTAAACTTGATTTAGGTGTTGTTTTTGATAGTTAGTTCTATGTCGTTTGTAGCTCATGTTGAGTATATACTTCCTAAAGCGTATAAAATGCTTGGTTTTCTGAAGAGAAACTGCTCTGAGTCTTTTAATCCGTACACGCATAAATACATTTATACATCCTTTGTTAGATCAAAGTTGGAACATGCTGCTGTTATATGGAATACTCATGCCTCAAATCTTATCTCTCGTATCGAGACTTCATTTTTTAAATTTGTTACACGCTCATTACCATATTTAATTTCTGTTTCTTATGAATCTAAGTGCCTTTTTATTGGCCTACGCACTCTAGAAGGACGTAGAAAACTCCAATCCGCCCTTCTGGTTTACGATATTATTAATGGTTACATTGACTGCAACATTTTTTATACCTCCTAGGAATTTCAGATTAACTAAGCTATTTGACGTTCCTTTTCATCGGACTAATTATGCTCGTAATGTCACACTAAAGGCCTCGTTAGCCAACTGTAGAAATCGGAGATGTAATGTAATGTAAACGTTTGAACGCTTGTAGAATGCTTAAAAACGTGTCATGTGTTTTCTACACAAACAAAACAACTTCCTTGTGCACACATACATACATGCTAATTGCTTTGTGCCCAGCAAACACTAATTTTTGGTTATAAATTGCTAGTTATTTGAAGTCATACGTGAAAGTTCATATACATATGTATGTACATATGTATAATATTTAAATTCATGGAATTCATTTTGATTGAAATGTATATGGACTTGTGTGATCATACATACATACATATGTATGGATGCATTAGTGCTTATAAGCAAATAATATATAAAATGGTAATGTTTCAATTAAACCAAGCTTTTTTTAATAACTTCGCTGAAGCTATTATAATTTACTTTTTTTTTGATGGCAAGTTTTTACTGTTGGAAAAAACTTTTTTTTTCATATATATATTTATTTATTGTATCTTCAAAAATGAACTAAAAATAAGTAATCAAATCTTAAATCTAAATATAATTATTAGGCCCGACCAGTATCGGACATAAACTTAGTGATAGTTATAAATAATACATAAGTAGTGATAATCAAAAAGAAAAAAAAAAGAAGTATTTTTAAGCAGTCTCATCTGGAGTGTTAAGTATAAGAGCCCTTGTGTCCCTCTTTTTTAGGCGGATGTGTCCAGTAAAGCTCAAAATGTTACGGGCAAGCGGATTAGGATGTGACTCGAGTTTGTTAAATATTTGCCTGCGTATTTTGCAATTTCTTCACTCACTAGTGGCATATTTAAGTCACGATAAATATTTGAATTTTTAATGTACCATGGAGCAGATGTTATCAAACGTAAAATTTTGTTTTGCCTTCGTTGGATTTTCTCAATATTTGAAGCTGAAGCAGTGCCCCATAGCTGAATTCCATAGCACCATATTGGCTTCAAAAGCGACTTGTATATCAAAAGTTTGCAGTCTAGGCTGAGTGTTGAATTTCTGCCAATTAATCAATATATTTGAGTTAATTTAAGTATCATTTGGGTTAACTTAGAGTCAATATGATATTTCCATGTAAGCCTTCGATCAAGGTGTATTCCAAGGTATTTCACTTGAGAATGTTGAGGAATATTTTGATTGTTGATTCGAATGGGGGAACAGGTATCTTTTCTTAGGGTAAACGTTATATGAACACACTTTTGTTCATTTACTTTAATTTTCCATAAATTCAACCATATTTCTAGCTGGGTAATGTGTGCTTGGAGATTGCGGGATGCCTCATCAGGGTTTTTGTGAATACTCAAACAGGCTGTATCATCGGCAAATGTAGAAGTGTGTATGTTATTGCTCACAGGCATATCACAAGTATATATTAGATGCAAGACTGGCCCCAGAATACTATCCTGTGGCACACCAGAAGATATAGACTCGGGTACACTCATGAAGTCTCCTTTCACAACGGTAAATTTCCTATCAACAACAGTCCAGATTTGCAATTTTTGTTGCAGCAACTTTTTATATTTTAGTGCAAAAGAGCAAGAGGAATTACAAAAAGTATATATTTCTAGTTCAAGAATCTCACACATATTCAAGAATTGCTGCAACAAAAATTGCAAGTGTGGACCGGGACTATGTCTTCAATTTTAAAACTAGGCCTTCGTGCCATACTTTATCAAATGCCTGAGAAACATCAATAAAAAGGGCAAAACAATACTTTTTTTCTTCAAATGTCCTCCTTACAACTTGAACCAATCTATGCGTTTGCTCAATAGTGCTATGCTGACTTCTAAAGAAAAATTGATGGTCCGGGATGCACCCACTATCAGCTAAAATTGTGGACAGTTTAGTCATGAGCAGCTTTTCGAAAAGCTTTGAAATTGTTGATAGTAAGCTTATAGGCCTATATGCCTGGCTTTGGAATCATTTTAATCTTGGCAAGTTTCCAGTTATGTGGAAAATACTGCATTCGTAAAATGGCATTAAAAATAAATAGCAAGATTCTTATTGCAATATGAGGCAAGTTCATCAGCATCTTGTTACTAATGCCATCAATACCTGGAGCTTTCTTCGGGTCGAGTTCAGGAACTATTTTTTGTAGTTCACGCATCTTAAACCTTAAGGGACGAGGGGGTAAAGATACTACACTTGGTAATCCGGCAGCACCCGTACATGAATTGGGAGTGAATACAGATTTTAAATGCTCAGAAAATAAGTTACCTTTCTCACTATCGCTTCTTGCCCAGCCTCCGGTCGAAGTACGCAGTGGTGATTTGAGATCAACGGGTCTTTTAAGATTTCTAGTAGCGCGCCATAAAGAGTAATTAGATGTTGACGTTACATCAAGACATTCCAAATACTTTTCCAGTAATACAGTGTTTTCCGACAATAGCAGCCCTTTGAGTCGTTTAGTATATTATTTAAGTCTGATTTTATTTAGGGGTGATCTGTGTTGTTGCCATTCTCTTCTAGCTCTCCTTTTTTCACATACAAGACGTTCAATTTCCGTAGAATAAATTCTATTAAAACCAGTCTGCGGATAGGAAGTAGTGGCATATTCAGCAGCCTGTTTAATACATTCGTTAAGATTGGCAATATTAAATTCAATATCATCAGGTGATCTTAGCTGAATGTTTTCTACGCAGTGACTACTAACATATTTTATGAATCCTAGCCAGTTGACCCTATTAATCGTTTTCACATATGAGTTAGTTAAATCATTCCTTAGTGGGTTGAAAATTGTAACTATTGTGGGAGAGTGATCGGAGGATAGATCTAGAGAGCCCTCTACGTGAATTAAGTCCCATGGATATTTTTCGTGACGCCAAAATCTATAACATCTGGAATTTTTCTTACGTTAGTAGGCTCCCCTCTCGAAATGACATCTAAGCCCATTTTTGAAATTGTATTAAACAATGCTCTACCTCTAGGTGTAACAAGACGCGAGCCCCAGTACGTATGTTTTGCATTGTAGTCACCAGCTGCCACGAAACAAGATCCAAGCGATTTGTAGAACTTCTCATACTGATCTTCGGTAACTGAAAATCTGGGAGGTGAGTAAATTGATGATATCACGAAACTCGCACAAAAATTTTCTACATAGCTTGCATGTATTCTTCACTAACGTTCTCAAGGATATAGTGCTTGAGTCTTGACTTAATTAGAATTGCTGATCCACCGCATGCTCTCCCTCTCGGGTCCTTTGAATCATATAGAGTGTAACCATTTATTTTAAAGCAGCTTCTCGAAGTTAAGTGAGTCTCAGAGACCAACATTATATCAATATTTTTTTCCGTGAGGAAGTGCTCAAGTTCGTTTTTGTGTTGGCGAACGCCGTTTGCGTTCCAGAAACATAGTTTTAACGTGTTCATGGTTTGCTGAATAATGCTTGAAGCAGAGTATTCTGCATTCTCAGCATTTCTTGCATCATGCTAGTCATATTTGTTGTAAAGTTGTTTATAGTTAGCACCAGATTCTCAATAGTAGCTTCAAGACGACTAAAGTTAAAGCTAGAGTTTGCATTCGTTGAATTACTTGGCGGTGGAACATTTTGTGTGGGAATAGAACTAGTCTTAGCAGCATCGGCGTACGATACCCGTGAAGTAACTAGTTGGCTAGTTTGAGGAAGAGTGGCGGAGTAAGCATTTGCTGATTGAACTGGAGCTAATTTAGATTTTTGACCCATAGCCTGTTTAACGAAAGAATATACAGGGCATCCTCTGTAGTTAGCGGTGTGATTACCTCCATAATTACTGCATTTTTTTCTGCTTGTACTTTTGGCTTGGTACAGTTAGCAGTACCATGCAATTCACCGCAGATAACACAAACTGTAGGTAATTGGCAGTAAGTTTTTGTGTGGCCATATTCTTGGCAATTATGGCACTGTACGGGACCTGAACGCTTACGTGGCTCTTCAACTGTGATTTTTCGGTGTAAAGGGTATTTTAGACTATAAATTGGGTGCGTCTCGTTTTTTTTTTAACTGTATATCATTCGGCTCCAGTTCAACACGAAATAGAGGAGGGGAATCTTCTCTCTATTGATTATATTGGTAACATTTTTTACCTTAAATCCTTGTTCGATAAGTGCACATTTTACTTCTTCGGGCTCAACATATGAATCTATGCCCTTTAATACTATTTGTAGCACTCTTAAGTTGATATGTGTAAAAATTTGTTTTATTTTTTTCAAACTCACTAACAGTTTTTCGGAAATCTTTTTCATCATTTATTTGGATTTTAGTTTCATCAATATTACCTCGTTTAATTGGAATGATGTGAAAAGTATTTTCACCAATGGTCGACAGTAGATTTTTTAGAAGCGCATTAGAATTTTTTCTCTCAGATAAATAGGTGGTGGCTTAAAAGACTTTTGCGATGATGCAGCCGGCTTGTCGTCATTGATTGCAATACTGAAAAACGATTTTGGCGATTGGTAGATGATGCGCTGTTATCCCTAGATATCTTTGGAGCAGATGCAATTTTAGTAGAATTTGAGCTTCGCCCGCGCTTTAAAGTTGTAACGTATCTGTCCATTCCGACTTGGACCTTGGGTTTTGGGCTGCTCTTATCTTCAGTCACAACTTGTTTAAGTGATGACCACGAGCCCGAAGCTTCAAACGGCACTGTAGGTAACACATATAAAAATCTTTTATTTAACTAGATCTATATTATTTGTAGCTTCTTAGTGCTTATTTTTGAAGTCGGTTTAATTTTTTTTTAAGTTTTATTTTTACCTTTTTAGTGCATACTTTTGAGCTCTGGTCAATTCAAAAAAGTTTTATTTGTAATTATCTTTTTTTATTTAGAAATATGGTCCAGTTTCATAAAAATTTGATTAAGTAAAAACACGTGAAATGTAGTATTCAATTTTATGGGGCGTGGCTACGCCTACTTTTTTAAAACAAGATTGTGTATTTTTAAGAGTTCAAGGTGTGTGCCTACTTTTCGTATCACTGTACTTCAAATTCTCTCACCAATACAGCTGTAAAACATTTTTGGGCTTCCCTGCATTACAGGCAAAATTTAGCTGGTCCTAACGAGTTTTGCCATACGATTTTACATTAAAAATCATGCAATTGTAGGAGTCGTAGTTCGTATAAACCTTGTTTTTAATTTCCATGTAAACATTTGCTTATAAACAAATGTTTTTATTGAAATTACCAAAAACTCATGTGCGAACTACTACTCCCACAATATGTTGTGAATTGAGCAAATATTCAGAGCTATCATGAATAAAATTCCACGTGAAATTTCTCCCTTTTCCAATTAGAATTTTTTGTTTTCCCTATTATTTGCTATGAGGTGGAATTTTTCCCTGGGAAAAAATTCACGTGGAATTTTGTTCATGATAGCCCTGATTATGCGCCAATTTTTAATATCAAATTGTATGGAGGAACTCGTTGACAACTAGTTCAATTTCGTCACTTATGCTAACTTTATTTCAGTTTTTCGTTGCGTATAAGACTGCTAGAGTTTGTTTGCTTGTGAATTATAATGATAATTCCTTATAATGTTACTCTTCAGGTTTATCGCCGTCATCAAGTAAAAATGTTTGCAAACAATAAAAATATTAAGTTTTAAATTGATATTTATTTTCATGATTTTATGTTTTTGTTGTGTTTAATTTTTTGTCCTACTTTTATATGGAAAAGTTCGGGTTCTTTTCAGTGGCTGTCCCCTTTCTCCAAATTAGAAGATAACAACCCTATATTAAGATAAAATATAAGAATAAAACTTAACAAAAAAAAATTAAACCGACTTCAAAAATAAGCACTAAAAAGCTACAAATAATATAGATCTAGTTAAATAAAAGATTTTTATATACATATTGTTACGGAAATGGCCGTCGACAAGATTAATAAGTGTTACGCAAGAATATTCGAACAGGGCCAATATAAAGAAACATCCAGAAGTATTTAAATAGATAACTAAACGTACACTCGTATTCACATACAAGCACTATAGCAAACAACTATATACACATGCGTAGCACATACATACGTGATTAAGCGTAAACAACCAACAACAACTACAAGCTTCTGCTTGTTATGAAGATAGACATAGCTACATGCATACATACATACATGCCTGGCAATTCTAGCGAAAGGCAAAAATAAAGTAAACAACCACTTAAGGCCGTTTCACACTATAATACAAGTATTAATACTTTTGACGAAAATACATCCCTAATCTAATTTCTGTTTCAAAAATTTCAAAAGACAATAACAACTCAACATGTCAGAGTTGCATTTTCCACAAAAGTATTAATACTTGTATTATAGTGTGAAACGGCCTTTAATGATGTATGCATATACACACGTATGTACATAGTTACCACATGAACTTAATTACGCGAAATATGTTATCTTTTAAGTTTTAATAAAAAAAAACAACAACCTTTACTTTTGATTACCAATTTATTTCTGAACTTTTAATTTTGTTTACAATATTTTTATTATATTTAATTTTTAACTAAGCTTAAATATTATTTAGACTAATTCTTGGGAAATATGTTATTATTTGGTATGTGTGGAAGTTCAGTTTATTGAACTTGCACACAAAGCACAATTAAAATAAAATATTAGTTTTACAATTTTAATTTGGTTTACGATATAATTGTTAACTAAGCTTAAATATTATTTAGATTAACTCTTGGGAAAAATGTTATTATTTGGCATGTGTGGAAGTTCAGTTTATTGAACTTGCACACAAAGCATAGTTTTATTAAAATATTAATTTTACAATGAATTAAATTATGCATCGTTTTGTCTAGTGCATTGGCCTTTGATTTGGTGTTGGTGCGATTGCCGTTGGTGTGTATATAACTCCTCCCTGCGAAGCGAAGGGGACGAAGGGACAGTAGCTTCATCTAGGATTGCTTGTTTAATTTTAGTTGCATACATCCTTTTTAGAATGTAAATCACTGTTGCTATAATAATTAACCATATAAGTGATTCGATGCCGTTCTGCAGTTTAAGTCTGGATGATATTGAAAGGATTTCATTTTGCTGGTTGAAATTGTAATCTGATAGCTTTTTTAATGTCACTGTCTTAATCTCAGACGAGGCGTGAATTTCGGAGATGGGTACTGGAGCAATATATATGTCTTCCCAAAAAGTGTTTATATCATCACTATAGGTAATGTTATTTACGCATACTTCGCAGTTCTTGTAATGTATTACGCCTGTACCATTCAATGAATATTTATTGATATTGCAAGTCGTCTCTATTTGTGTTTTTGGTATATTATGGAATAAAATTAAGTTAGGTTCCGGCTGCCAAATGGATTGTGTGTCACCGATGTCATTTATAACGCACTGTGCATCCTGGCTTTTAAATAGATGGCCAATACAGCTAGAGTTCACGGCAATTTCTTCTTTTTTAATTTTTGAACAAAAGAAAATATTTTCTATTTTTTGACATTTTTCCGAAGTATACATAATCTTAAATTCATTTAATATTATATAAGGTTCTGTAACAATAATTTTTGTTTTATTAATAGGTAGGGGAATAATATGATAAAATTGATAGGGATTGGGATCAAAGTTAGGAATCTGAACGTTAAAAATAATATTGGATTCATTATAGTAAGCTTGAAGTCCGAGTAATTCATATATGTTTTCTACAGATTTCGTTTTAATGGTTGAATTTTCTAAATGTCTTCTAATATGTTCGATTTCTTCTGGATGTAAAATTAGTTTAGGAATTATATTAAGTTTTGCCAGAATAATGGCTTCTGAAATGTCGTTTATGTGACTAGTAAGTATGTCAATGTTGTAGTTTATTTGATTGAAGTATTGTATTTCTCTAATTGTGTTTTCTGTGCTTTTAACAAGGTAGTTAGTTTGATTTGTATTTCGGTTTAAAAATAGTTCTATGGTTCCTTGTACCTCATTAATGTGGTTTGTTATATTAGAGAATCTAGCAACCATATTCATATTAAATTTATGATCTTTTTCCATGGTATCTTTAATTATTTTATTATTATATTGCAGTTCCCCAATTTGACGATTTATTTCTTGGGCGTCATTAGCGTCCATATTTCCTGTGATAAATTTTATTGCATGTCCCATTCCATCAATAAGGCCGCGTTTGGTGCGTTTAGTCATCAAACTACTTAATTTTAGTTTCAATTCTTTCAGTTTTATTTTTGTTGTGTCCGTATAAATTTTTGTTGCACTATTTCTTTCGAAGGCTTTAACTGTGTTGTTGATTTTGTCAATGTTTTCCTTATAATTTTCTAGATTAACAATATGAATAAGATTGCTATAGCTTGTCACATGCCTTGCTGGTCCTAGATTTATTGGCAGAATGCCTTTATTATTAGATAAGTCGCGAATCTCAATATATTGTGCCATAATTAACTTGGCCCTAAAAAGAAAAAATTTTTTGTTTCCTTTTAATGCGGGATTTATGTATTTTTTGGTTATTAGTTGTAGTTATTGTATGAAGGTTATCGTCTTTTACTTTATGTTTTGAAAATCTTGAGGTGATTTTATTCCTTCTGCAATTTTTTCTGTATATAGTGTCATTAATTTGTCTAATTTTAGGGTCTTGTCTGGAAGTATTCAATTTGTCTATGCGTTTCAAGGAAGAGGATTCTATTTTTTCTTTAATTTTTGGAAATAATGTTTCTTGGAATTCATTGAGCTTCCTAAGGTAATCATGTTCATTGTCGAATTTTACGTTTTTGTCGAACTTGTACGTTCGCCCATGGAAAAGTTCAAAAGGTGTTAATTTAGTGGCAGAATGTACTGAGTTGTTATAAGTTATTACTACCTCTGTAATCATTTCTTCGTGGTCAATTTCTGACCTATTAGCCTTTTTGCTTTCCAAAATTATTCTGTAAATTTCAGTGAAAGTGGAGTGAAGTCTTTCTACAGGTGAGTTGCTACTTGTTTGTTGAAAAGATGTATAATGAAGTTCAATATTATATTGTCTGCAAAAGTCTTTAAATATGTTGCTCGTAAACTCCGAGCCCTGGTCGCAAACGATTTTCTTGGGAATACCGTATGAGCATATAAAATGTTTAAGTGATTTAAGTACTGTTATACTATTTCTGTTTTCAAGAGCATAGGCTGCCGCGAACTTAGAGAATTTATCGATGATTGTTAGATTTTGGTGGTTATTAATTGTGTAAATATCTATATGCAATATGTCTAATGGTTTAGATGGTGTTTCTGGTAGTTTAAATTTTACTTTGGGAGGTTGCCTATCATATTTAAGTGTTTGACATTTGTCACAGTTATTAATTGTTTTATTTATTAATTCTTTCATATAGGGAAAGTAGTATTTCCTTTTAAGGTGTTCATAGCATTCGATTATGCCTCTGTGATTACTATTTTCATGGTATTCTTTTATCAATTTTTCTTGATCGTCATTTTGTCTGATATCTTCTAAAATTTCTTTACATCTTAGTAACTTGAAAAGCTTGCTGTGTGAAAAGTATTTTGTATAAGTGTCATATACTATCCTAAAGATGTCGTCATCGGTATATATAACGGTTAACCTGTTAGGTGGGCAAAATTTTTTTAATATCTCCGTCATTATTTCTTCATTGAAATGGGGTCGTCTTATAACACGTCTTTGCCTATTCCTGAATATAGTTTCTAGCGTCATTGGACTTCCCAATTCAGTTTTCTCTAAAATCAATTGTATATTAAATTCGTTAAGAGGTCTTTCTGATATAAAGATTCCGTCATCGAAGTTTTCATTGGAAGAATGGATTGTGGTACCTTGGGTGCCTTGATTAGAATCGTTTTCGTTAACATCGATATTCATGTGGTTTACATCGATTTGAACTCTGCTTAAAGCGTCGGCGTTAGTATTTTGTGTCCCTTTTTTGTAATATATTTCATAGTCGAATTCTTCCAGTTTCAGCCTCCATCGTACTAGTTTCGAATTTGGGTCTTTCAGACTCATTATCCATGTTAAAGGACGATGGTCAGTGACAATTTTAAACTTTCGGCCGTATAAGTACGGGCGAAAATATTTGGTTGCCCATACGATTGCTAATAACTCCTTTTCTATAGTAGAGTAGTTGATTTCGGAATCACATAGTGTACGGCTAGCGTAGCATATTGGTCTATCAATGCCAATTGGGCCTTGTGATAAAATAGCTCCTATGGCAAATCCACTAGCATCAGTTGTAAGAACGAATGGTTTAGAAAAATCCGGGTACTGAAGAATAGGATCATTGGATAATATATTTTTGCATGTTTCAAAAGCATTTTTATAATTTTGGTTGAAATCGATTTTGCTGTTTTTCTTTAGACACATTGTCAAAGGCTTAACAATTTTTGCGAAATCTTTTATAAATTTCTTGTAATACCCCACTAGCCCCAAAAAGGATTTGATTTCTTTGGGTGTCTTAGGGATTGGAAAATTTTTGATTGCCTCTAATTTCGCAGGGTTAGGTTTGATGCCCTCTGTTGAAACAATATGTCCAAGGAATGAAATTTCTTTCCTTAAAAATTCAGATTTGTCTAGTTGTATTTTGAAGTTTGCTGTTTTTAATCTTTCAAAAACTTGTCTCAAGTTTTGAATATGTTCCTCCAGAGAGATGGAAAATATAATAATATCGTCGAGGTAAACTAGACATATTTTTCCTATAAAATCTTTTAAGACGTTGTCCATTACCCTCTGAAATGTAGAAGGGGCATTTTTCAGTCCAAAAGGCATTCTTATGTATTCAAAATGCCCGCCTTCAACTGTGAAAGCAGTCTTTTGGACATCTTTCGGATCCATTTCGATTTGATGGAATCCGCTGGCAAGATCTAGTGTTGAAAAGTACATACATTTGCCCAATTTATCCAGTATATCTGTGATATTCGGTAAAGGGTATCTGTCCGAAACTGTTTTTTCGTTCAGTTTGCGGTAGTCAATGACAAGGCGCCATTTTTGTTTTCCGCTGGCGTCTTTTTTCTTTGGAACTACCCATACGGGAGAACTCCAGGGAGAGTAAGACGGTCTAATTATGCCTTGTTCTAGCATGTTACTTATTTGTTTCCTTACTTCATCTTTATGGATGTAAGGGTAGCGATATGATTTAGTGTATATTGGTATTTCGTCTGTTGTTTGTATGGTGTGTTTAATTCGATTTGTAAATGAAAGGCTTTGATTTTCTTTGTAAAACACCGAGTTGAATTGACGACAGAGTTTAAGGAGAAGTTTTCTTTCTTCCGTGTTCAAATGCTCTAGTCGTAATGAGAATTTTATGTCTTCTTCCTCATTATTTTCAAAATATTCTGGATTAATGCAATTGAGCTCCACGTAATTTGAAGAGTTATAAGGGTCTACTTTTATTGGTTGCTCAAGGTATAAAATTTGATCGTAATTTGATTTATTTATTACTTCCATGTTACTATGCCAATTATCTGAAATATAAATGCCTTCGGAAATCTCAAGGTTTGTTGAAATCTTTGTTTGATTAACAAGGATTTCACCATTCTCGATATCGACAGGAAGTTTTATAATGTTTTTCGAGCTAGCTGGTACTAAGTATTTATGTGAAGTTGTGTTTGGTTTCATTTGTAAAGGAATAGTGCAGTTTGGTGTTATTAATAAATTATTTTGTAAGTCAATGTTAGCTTTGAGTTTTTGTAACATATCGATTCCTAAAAGCCCGTCGAAGTAATTATGGAATTTAAAAATTAGGAGTTCTAATTGACCATTTTCATTAAATTCTCTGAATATTGGTATGTAAGTTTTTGAATTTAGTGTATATTTATTAGATATAGTAGTGATAGTTACGGGTTGACAAGTTATTTGGTCTTTTAAAGGCACAAATTCGGGGTTGATAAAAGATGAAGAGGCTCCCGAGTCAATTAGGAATCTTAAGGATCGACCAAATGGGGATGATATCAGTATGAATGGTAGTTTTGTCCCATGCTTGTTTATGTCTATGTATCCTGTGGAATTTTCGAGGCTAATGCTTGAAAATTTTGGGAGTCATCAATGTTAGGAATGATTGGAGACTCATGATTTGGATGATTGTTAATGTTATGGAAATTTGGGTAATTTCTACTTTGATTATTGTTATGAAATTTTGGGTAAATATTAGTTTGATGGAAGTTTGGATAATTTTCAGTTTGATTAGCGTTATGGAAGTTTGGATAATTTTCAGTTTGATTAATGTTATGGAAGTTTGGATAATTTTCAGTTTGATTAATGTTATGGAAGTTTGGATAATTTTCAGTTTGATTAATGTTATGGAAGTTTGGATAATTTTCAGTTTGGTCAATGTTATGGAAATTTGAGTTTGATCGTGACTGAAAGTTTTGTCTGGTTATGCCCGTTTTATTATACGAGTAGGGTGTGTTATGTCTGAAATTTGTCCGGGTTGTATTACCGTCACTAGTTTCTATTTTAACAGGCATTATAGCATTTCTAACATTATGATTGCTGTGAGTCCAATTGTTGTTGTTGAAATGACGATTAAATTGAGGTCTGTTAAACTGTCTTTGTTCTGAGTTAAATTGTCCGTAGTATGGTCCTTTATAATTTGGTGGTGGATTTTTTGGTTGATATAGTTTGTGTGGTTTTTGGACCTGTCTTACTGACGTAATGTTTTGCTCCTTTAAACAATAAGCGAGTGCTGTTGGTAAACTGTCTGGACGCATAGCACGAATCGTAGCGCCTAATGGGTCTTTGAGTCCAGAAAGAAGTGCGTTCAAACACATTTCGGAGAATAATTCCTTTTTTGAATTGATAACTTTTTGATCTTTCTCATTGATCAGGACGTTATTTAAGAGTGCTGCTTGGATTTCGATAATATCTCCGTGAAACTGTTCGAGTGTTCGATCAGTTTGTCTAATATTATGAAGATCTCTGATCAGTGTTGTTTCAGTCCTTTTGTCTGCAAAGGCTGATATTAGGTTATTTTTAATTTCAGTCCAATCTAATTGTGTTAAATATGTGTTCAATAGCTCGTTTGCTGTCCCTACTATTTTATTCCTGATAGCCCTAAGTATGATTTGACCATAAGGTGTCTTTTCCGTTCCTTTCAAAAATAGTAATATTTCTTCGACGTTAGTTATAAAATCGTATAGTAGACGAGAATTCCCGTCAAAACTAGGAAGATCTTTAATAACATCCGGAATTCTTAAGGAGTTAAAGATTTCTTGCATGTTCGGAAAGGTTTGGATTTGATTTTGCTGTGCAGTGTGGGACGTGGATTGAGTTTGTGTTAAATCTTGATGTTGCATATTTATTGGTAAGTTTTTTAAACTTGAATATTGAGATTGACAATGTAAATTTTCTGGTATAGTTTCAAGGCTTTTTGATTTCTTTCTTTGATTTTGTAATTTTGATAAGGCTACAGTTTTTGCTTTTCTTTTAAACATTTAGTAAATAATTATTTGATTATGATAACTTATTTTCTAGAGCTTACAATAAAAACAGAAGTACAGTTGCCATCCGCATTGAGAAATATATTGGTTTTCTTGAAAGGCTGAGTAGGTTCCAGTTGTGAATGGATTGAAATCCAACGGTTTCGGCTCGGTTGACTTCAACTTCAGTGTCCTATGCTGAGTTTGATGATTTAGATAGGGATATTCTTTCCCCGTTGTTTATGTTGACGGTGATATTTTTTTCACCGTTTTTTTTCAAATAGGGATATTCCTTCCCCGTTGTTTATGTTGACGGTGATATTCTTTCACCGTTTTTTTTTTCAAATAGAGATATTCCTTCCCCGTTGTTTATGTTGACGGTGATATTCTTTCACCGTTTTTTTTCTTTTTATAAAATTGTTCACTATTTTTATGAGGATATTCTTTCCCCTTTTCCTAAAAGCTTTTATTTATGAGGATATTCTTTTCTTTTTCAAAAATTGTTCCTTATTTAATTATGAGTATATTCTTTCTTTTTTTTTCAAAAATTTTTTCACTATTATTTATTTATGAGAATGTTCTTTCCTTTTGTCAAAAATTGTTCACTATTATTTATTTATGAGGATATTCTTTCCTTTTTTAAAAATTGTTCACTATTCTTTATTTATGAGGATATTCTTTCCCCTTTTTCTAAAACTTTTATTTATGAGGATATTCTTTCCCCTTTTTCTAAAACTATTCTTTATTTATGAGGATATTCTTTCCTTTTTTTCAAAATTGTTCACTATTATTTATTTATGAGGATATTCTTTCACCTTTTTCTAAAACTATTCTTTATTTATGAGGATATTCTTTCCCCTTTTTCACTGTTTTAGTTTATTGTCACCGCACCGATTCCGCAACTGCCCGATACGACTGCGCCAAATATGTTATCTTTTAAGTTTTAATCAAAAAAAACAACAACCTTTACTTTTGATTACCAATTTATTTCTGAACTTTTAATTTTGTTTACAATATTTTTATTATACTTAATTGTTAACTAAGCTTAAATATTATTTAGACTAATTCTTGGGAAATATGTTATTATTTGGTATGTGTGGAAGTTCAGTTTATTGAACTTGCACACAAAGCACAATTAAAATAAAATATTAGTTTTACAATTTTAATTTTGTTTACGATATAATTGTTAACTAAGCTTAAATATTATTTAGATTAATTCTTGGGAAAAATGTTATTATTTGGCATGTGTGGAAGTTCAGTTTATTGAACTTGCACACAAAGCATAGTTTTATTAAAATATTAATTTTACAATGAATTAAATTATGCATCGTTTTGTCTAGTGCATTGGCCTTTGATTTGGTGTTGGTGCGGTTGCCGTTGGTGTGTATATAACTCGCGCTTTGTAAACAACATTGAGGATAATGATGATTCGGTCTAGACTTTGCATGAAAATTTTGGTGGTTGTTGTGCGAAGTATAAAAAAGGGTTGACGCATCCAACAGCAGTTCAGTCGCGATCAAAAGTTAGTTGCGAATAAGTCAGTTGCGAAGAAGCTCAGTTGCGAAGAAGCTCATTTGCGAATAAGTGCAGTTGCTAATAAGAAGTCTGTTGTTAATCAAGTGAGTTGACAATTAAATTGTGCGCAGTCCGTGATTTGTGATACAACAGTGAGTTGATATTTGAGTCTGTGCTTTACAATACGTGAGTTGGAAATTGAAGAGACTATAGTACAGTCTATAGTGACAGTTAGAGTCTGTCGTGATTTGAGGTTATTGTGGAGACCCTTGAGTAAAGAGTAAGGGAGCAGTGGAAGCTGATAAACGTGTGTAAGTGAAGCCAGCGAGTCTTGATCTAGAGTGTATCAACTGTGAGAGTCTGCCATAGAGTTGCTATTGGTGTATCAACTTTTAAGTGTCGGCAGAGTGAGTCTTGTGTGTGACGAGCAACAGAGAAAGCAGAATTGTGTCAACACTAGCACAGCCAGTGGTCTAAGACGTGCGTATACAACAGCGAGGAAGGAGTAGTGGTAACCAGTTGTGAACATTTGAATAATATTTGTGTTTGTATTTAAGCTCTTGAATTGGATTAGTATAAGTGGTATTTATTGATAAATAAAGAGTGTATCATTCTTAACCCTAATTAGTACACTGGGATCTTTTATTTATTGCAAATCTACGAATCTACGGAAAAGCGTTTTTAACAGAGAATAAAAACGTAACAATATGTTACCTACAGTGCCGTTTGAAGTTGGTGCAGTTTTTTTACTGGGTATGTTCCTATGTGTTTAGTACCAGTATTACTGGCACCAAATTCAAACGGCACTGTAGGTAACATATATAAAAATCTTTTATTTAACTAGATCTATATTATTTGTAGCTTTTTAGTGCTTATTTTTGAAGTCGGTTTAATTTTTTTTTTAAGTTTTATTTTTACCTTTTTAGTGCATACTTTTTTTTAAGAGTTCAAGGTGTGTGGTAAGTCGTACAGATCGATAAAGTAAAAGCACGTGAAATAAAGTATTAAATTTTATGGGGCGTGACTACGCCCCTTTTTTTTAACAAGATTGTGTATTTTTAAAATTCCAAGGTGTGTGCCAAGTTTCGTAAATATTGGTTAAGTACAAGCACATGAAATATTATACTAAAATTTAATAGGCGTGCCCCGCCCACTTTTTTGAACGCAATTTTGTGTCTTTATTGAAGTTTAGGGTGTGTGCCAAGTTTCGTAAAAATTGGAGAAATAGAACCCTGTGAAATATAATATAAAATTTTTTTAAAGAAGATTGTGTCTATTTTAGAGCTCAAGGTGTGTGCTAAGTTTCGTGAACATCGGTTAAGTAGAACCACGTGTAATATTATAATACATTTTAATGGGCGTAGCCCCACCCATTTTTTCAACTTAAAAATTTTGTAATCACAAGAACCAAAGATGTTTTCTAGGTTTCGCAGCAATCAAATGAGTAGATCACAAAATCAAATGGGCGTAACGCCGCCCACTTTTTTCAAATGGGCCCAGTGGGAAGCTATACCCTCTCATACAACAAAAAAATTTTTACAATCGGTCTAAAATGCACCGAGTTATGAACCTACACACCTAAAACAAAAAAAGATAGAGACGAATTGTTAACCTCCTTCTTTTTTTGAAGTCGGTTTATAAAAAAATATTTTAATCCTGGCACTTTTATGAATACGCCGCACAGTGCGGTGAGCTCATACAAAAGTGAGGAAAAAATACAAGGAGCCATCCGATTGTTATGAAATTTTGCATGATTATAATATCTGGGTCACTGATTTCATAAATCAAATTGGAGTTTACGTAACTCAATTATTTGCGCTTAAAATAAGTCAAAATTAAAAATACATGAATATTTCTCGTTTTAAGTTTAATATTAAAGTATTAAAACCAGTAAAAATAACAAGAAAAATTGGTTTTGCAAGATTTTTATATTGAAACCCGTTTGTCAATATCTTTTTTTTTAAGACATACATATGATTTTCTATGCACTTTTTCTATCAAAATGTAGCAGTTTATGTAAATATGTGTTAAAAAAACATTTGTATCGTTGAAGTTTTTTTTTAACTAAGTTAACAAAATTAAATAAAAGAAACCCAAAAAATAAATAAATTTAGCTTATTTTATAATAATATGCGTGTTTTTAATCTATATTTTCAAAAAATAACTTGCAATATATCATTTTAGAACATTTTTCAAAACGCGATATCTCGAAGAATCGGAAAAAGTCGGATGAAGTGAAATAAGATTCGAAAAGATAACAAATCATACAAAAATAACATCTTTAAATGAAACTGGACATATTTGGAAATTTTTTTCTTGACGGTAAAAACAAAACATTTTTCATGTTTTTTCATAATTTTTTTATCATATTAACATATTTTTTATAAATGATTTCCATTTATTTGTCAAACATTTTAATAAACAATTTTTCTTTATTATGTTTTTAAAAGCTTAAAAAATTACTTGAATAGTGCAAAAAACTTTAAAAGGCTGTAAAATCAAGCGTGTGCAGTGTTGCCCATAGAAAGAATTCTCTTACAATGACGCCATTGTCAGATGAATAAACTTCGCGCATCTAACAATATAAAAATTTCCGACAAATATCTGGCAATAATTTTGCAATGTGTTCACACGATTGTAATATGTCTGACAATTTGTTGTCAGCTGCTAGTCTTGCAATGGACTGACAATGATTTTTCTGGCAACGACGTCTGACAAAAATTGCCAGTTCACACGGTTGTAAGAAACTTTGAGCACATTTTACTGGCAATATTGTAAGATCTGACAACCGTCTGTACATAGCTTAATACGTTGCACAGTCATATCGGAATTAATTGTACCAAGCTAACTTATATTGTTATTACATATTAGTATTATTACAGAAATACCTCAAAGCGACAGTGTGACTATTCAGATATATATATATATATATATATATATGTATGCATCTCGCCAATTTCCGGGACTTTTTTTTAATATATTATAATTATTGAGGTCTTTTGCTATTATTGGGGACAGGACTCAATAATGTAACTGGTCCTGTGTAAATTTTGGGGACATGCATCATTGGGGACATAATTTTCGATTTTTTTATTTTAATATCAATTTGTTCGACTTTGTTTATTTTATAGGTCTTTTATGTTTTTAATCGATATATGGCTGTTAACGCGAAGTTTATTCCATTTTAAAATGAAATATTCCATTTCTGTGATGCCATACAACCTCAGTAATTTCCCGTTTTTTTGTCGCGTTAAAAATATTCGCTGACTGGCTCTGATCTCTGAACAGTAAAGTACAGTCGAATATCGATTTAACAGACACTTACTACATTGAAGTCGGGATAAAACGAATGATTTTAAATTGTTCGCTGCTCTTTATATATAATTTTTGGTATTTTTACTGTAAATATAGCTAATGGCGTTTTCTTTTCTGAGCAATATGCTGCATTTATGCTGCCTTTTACATTTCTTTGTGTTCTTTTCTGAAAAGTATGTAATATTTTAAAATCAACGCGTTCTTTTCTCATGATGTTGCCCTTAAAAAGAAGAAAAATGCTACATGTGCAACACTCATTTTCATTAAAGGGGCATGAGTGCAGCATTATATTAACAGCTGTTTTTGTTATTGTCTATGAAAAAAATTAATCATTTTATAGTTCGTCATTGTTTTATGCCGAAACTTGTTGGAAAATTGTTCTTTTGTAAACGCAAAATATGCAACACTTCTTAAAAATAAGGTGAGCATTTAAAAATTTTGCCAAATTACATGTAACATATATGTTACACTTTTCTTTTAGAAAAGAAAACGCCATAACATAAACGTATGTTTTTATAATATATAAATTGATCAAATTGTTGACTGCTTTATTTATTAGATATGAAGTATTAAGATCTTTCGGTCATGTACACTTTAAATTGAGAGAAAATTTTTTCCAGATATGAAGAGAAAAAAACTATTTCGGATAAATGGAATAGTTCTAAAAGCGAAAATCAGGAGTTTCACAAGTTTCGTATATGTGAATATCATTACACCATATTAAATAAAATTCTTAAGGTGCTAAATAAAAGAGAACGAAAAACTGTTGCAGGTATTTTTCATGTTTACACTGATACTATAAGTTAAATACAAGCAAATATAGTGTACTAATAAAACTGAATATTGTAGAAAACATTTTAATATTTCAATGTACTTTTACTACAAAATATAATTTTTTTTATAGGTTTGTTTATTGTTGGTTTGGTTTTGCTGTACAATCAGCTGCACCATCAGCAGTTGTACAATATTTACAAAAACAACACGAGTTGATTTTGGTTGCTTCTGCAAAAGTGTTAACACCTTCAATATATACCATTAGTGCTGCCAATGTTTACTTTAACCCACCATGTGTCAAATTTTCTATTGGTTTTCTCTCCTACTCGATACATTTTGCGTTTAGATGATAAGATTTTGTATATTCCACTGCATATTTCGACATGCCGTAATACATTGTATTACCATGTAAAGGCAGCTTTAATAGTATGTCTCCACCGGCGTGTTTTAGACATATCATGTTGATATAAGCACATCGCGTTAATATACACATGATTTACCATATATTTTGTATATAGATAGATAAATTACCTCAAAGTAGTTAACTTATTTTATATCATTTCGAAAATCCTATTTTTCGAACTGGATTTGTCTATGCAACCCTGCGTTGCTCTTTAAGTTACAAGCTCCATCCTTGGGTCGTCCATCAATAGTAATTAACACATTCGAAAAAAATACATTAAGGAATATTTAATCAATTTTAAATGTCAACTTCCTGTGGATAAAATTCACATTACAACTGCTGCTAAGGTTTAACGAGTTCCTGCATACAATATGTCATTAAAAATTTTATGGCAAAACTCGTTCCGACCATGTTAAGTTTTGCTACCTATTAAAAGCTAGTTTTTTAATACATATAATTCCTATATGTTTATGTCTTAACAAAAATTTAATGAAAAAATTTTAAAGTTCAATAAAAACTTTAAACTTCAATAAAAAAATGCATGCTCACAACTACCAATATAGCAATAACGCCCGCAGAATAACAGAACAATATTGCTGATTGCTTGAAGGTGAAAGTACACAACACGCATTAGTGTGCGTGCGAGCTGTAGGCATCTGTCAGAAAAAGTTGAAATATTGTTTTTGCATACAACACGTTACATACGAAACTCTGACAACTCTGTAACGCATTGTATTGCTTTGACAACTAATCAGCCGACAGTAAATGAGCGAAAATTAGAATCATGTAGTAAAATCTTATTGAAGAGTTTGAAAAACATACAGTATTGGATAAAAAAGGAATTGAAAATGTTCTAAGTTCTATTTTCAATGAAGAAAAAAGTAAAAAAGCTGATACAAAACGCGGTTATAAATCGTGTTGTGTTACTTGCCATTTTTTATGCGGTAAAATTTTCTAAAGCATGATATTCGTCGGCGAACAAACGCGTGCTTTGTATTTCTACCTTTACTTATGTTAAGGCTATGGGAAATCCTAGCTCATAATATTTGAAAAGTCAAGAGGAAATATTTTGAACAAAAATATAATTCAAGTTTAACATTTTTAAACGTACTAAAAATCCCAAATTATTATTTTACTTATTAAGTAAAATATTTCTTATTAAAAATACATTGAAATTGATTATTGAGGGGTTTAGCTGGATCCTATGCGCATTTCACTGTTGCTAATGCAAATTATCAGGGAACATTTACCCAAAGCTTCTTAGAACAACTAGAGTTATTATGTTATAAACTTTCATTTAAACAAATGAGTATCTCAACAACAAATAACAAAGTTGAAACAAGAACTAAAAAAAACACTAAAAATATAATTCACTGGTAAATATCTGTTTAATCGAACGAATTTTTTATGTTTATAAACTTATAGCAAATATAAATTATTTCACTACACACGTTTTAAGAGAATATTTTCCTATTTTAATATAAATACATATGATTTTTGAATGCTTTCGATATTTTATAATATCGCACATTCGCTTCGACTTCTTCTGTCCTAGCATGCGAAGTATTCATTGGAGTTGGCAGAGTTTTTTCTCTTCTTTCTTCTACTTCTCCATCACTTTCCGGTAAGCTTATGTCCATAGCATCATCGAATAAAGTACCTCCAAGGATATCCACACCCTGTTGTTGAGCTTGTTGTTGTTGAGCTTGTTGTTGATGATCTTGTTGTTGTTGAGCTTGTTGTTGATGATAATTAAGAGATTGCCATTGCATCAAATTGGGATTATAATTGTATCCCAAAAACTGATTATTCCATGGCATACCGTATTGTTGAAAATTTAATGGTAACTGATATTGAGGATACTGTAGAGAAGGATATTGTTGATGAATGAATGATGATGATGAAGTTTGGTGATTTTGAAGAGATGTCTGTGGTAGCTCTTGATTTATGCCCTGGCTTACGACCACTTGATCCTGCACACTATGGTTTTTAACATGCTCCAAAAAGGACTTTTGGTATTTGTATACCTTATTACATGTATTACACTGATAACCTGATGAACTCATTTTTAATTATTTTATTATTATTTCACTTTAACACAATTGCTGATGACACTTCTTGTAAATACAATAACGTACTGATGTGTTGATTAGAAATATTGGCGTATTTATACTAAAATTAGAAGCAGTATCCTTGCAGCATTCATAAATTTTACTTTTTGTTTCTCTGCTGCTGACTGTACTTAGTTTGCTGCTTTAAAATAATCGTAGACAAAGAAAATGATTACGTTGCAAAATATATATGTATTCTACAAAATATTCCACGCACAAGTACCCACGATCACACATACATACATACACACATACATACATACATACATACACATACATACATACATACTTATACATACATACATACATATTTCTTAAGCAAATACACAAAATATTAAATTACCAACGACAATAAAGCTGGACCCCCCACACACAAGTATTAGGGGTGTTCACATAAATAAATTAATTTAATTTATTTAATTATTTTATGTATGTGTTCACATGTATGTGAATTTAATTTATTTAATTATTTTATTTATAAACAATTTATTCGAGTGAGGAAATCGCACATACACACGATTCATATGAGAATCGTCTAGTAGTCGTCAAATCTATTTTCTCTGATATTACTGATATAGTATTGCGATAACAAAAATTTCTACAGTCTGGCAACACTGGCAATTTTCCCTTTGGTATTAGAAAAAAATAATAATCATGTTTTGCCGTCGGCATTTGAAAAAAAAAATAATAATCATGTTTTGCCGTCGGCATTTGAAAAATATAATATTCATGCATTGCCGTCGCCATTAGGAAAAATATTCATGCATTGCCGTAGGCATTAGGAAAAATATTCATGCATTGCCGTAGGCATTAGGAAAAATTAATTTTCACTATTTCACACCCATTAGTATTAGGAAAAATCATATTCATGATTTTCCCGTCGGCATATATACTTATGAAATCTTAATCTTATGAAACCCCTTAATCCACCCCACAAATATACACACATACAAATTCCCACGGTCATAAAAAACTGGACTTATTGAACCACCCTCGTATGTAGTAAACAAACAAAACCCCTTATGTAAACAAAAAATTCCTTATGTAAACAAAAAATTGGACGGACTTCTTGAACCACCCTCGTAGGTATCAAATTTCACAAATTTCCAAGAATTTTAAAATTTTAAAATTTTAATTACCCAAATTTCAAATTTTAATCGGCGCCTCAGTGGGGTGAAATGGGTCGAATGTGACGCTTAATTGAATTTTTAAAATTAAGTTTTTGTATTAATATTTGGTATCGGATAAGACTAGATATAATTATACATCACTATGTAAATTTTCAAGCATGTATCTTGTCAGCTGACTCCATAGTGAGCTGTCAAAGTTAAAAATTTTTTGTAATTGTTTTAAAAAGCGAAAAAAGTAAAAATTTGCATTAAACGAGTCCGTAATTTCCAAATTTAACGTCAACAAAGTGTTATTTTAAGAATGGAACCTTCAACTTCAGGTATTTAAGTGTATAAAAATGATGTAGTGTTTTTGAAAATATGTGTGAAAATATTTTTGACGATTTTTTTAAAAAAGGTCAAAATTTTGCCTATTTTCGATGTTTCGTGGACCATAACTTCTAAGTTAGTTAAGGTTGGGTGTTAAATCATATATTTTCTAAAAGTTTGGAATCTTATCTTGATAATACAGGCAAGAAAATTTGCGGTATTGTTGCTCCATTTTTTGCTATTAACATTTTTCTGTTTGAAGTCGTGTTTTTTCAAAGTCATGTATTTAACAAAACTAACGTGTATTTTGTTTTGCTATAGTCATTCGTCCAATGTTTACTATTGTTGTAATTGTTGTCGGAGAATTTTAATTTCAATAGAGATAGGTGCGTGAAAAAGTTTCAGTCATCTTCATTCACGAGAGTGTTAAATTAAAAAAAAACATAACGAAAATTTATACAAAAAATGGCTTGCTAATAATTTTAACAAATGAAACTGATTTTTTTTTGGCATTAAAATCAGTATTATAGATTAAATAGCCATGCTGAAAATATCATGTTTAAGAATTCACAAAAATAAATCCCGGTTCACGAGCTCATCTCTATTATGTTATTATGTTGTTATATTAATATTTGTTGTTTTAAAAGAAATGTTTATAGTGTTTTACTTCAAATAAAGTAATCGGTATTGGGTAAAAGGCTAAACAAATAAAACATTTAAATTATTTTAAAAAATAATTTAATCTATTTAAGGGACAAGCCCCAATACTAATTTTATTCCTCGCCTGAGCTTTATAATTTTATGAAAAATATTGAAGTACATGACTGGAAAGGTAAAATCAGCATATTAAAAATGAAAATAATTAAACGAATAAACCGCACCAATATGACTGATTTTGAACAAAGATTTAAAAACTTTGCTTCCGACTTCAAGATCCGTTATAGCAAAAGTCAAAGGAACAATGAACGTTTTTTGAACTTAAATAAGGAATGGCTAGATAGTTCTATATCTTTTGTCCCACCAACAAATAAACGAGGTCGTAAGTTTCATTTGAAGAAAGTTGTGAAAAATCAAAAGCGAAGAAAAGTAGAAGCATTAGAGAAAGTACTTCTTTATCTGTTTTGACTTATGCTACACAAATGGCTTTAAGAGATTCTGGAAAAATTGAAGAATCAAAATTACTTAAGGAAATCACAACATCAACACCTACAAGAGCTGCAAAATATAGGAAATACAGAAAATTTAAGAAATTCAAGCCACATCAATTAAGCCCGGAAGAAGCTTAATGTGTATTAATAGAAGCGAAACTTTCTCGACATAGCTATAATGTTATAAGAAGAGTTGCTCCGGAAAGATTTCCTTCGTATACGAAAGTGCAAGAAGCAAAACAAAAGTGCTATCCCAGCCGAAAAGAAGTTAAAATATGTGAAACTTCCGCACAAATTACTCTTCAGGGACTTTTAAATCACACGGTTGAACGAATATTTAAAATTCCAAAATGCGTTGATATTTTAAGAAAAGAAAAACTATCTGATGTAACATTGCATTTAAAGTGGGGTTTTGATGGAAGTTCTGGACATAGTTCGTATAAACAGGCTTTTTTAGATTCAAATTCAAGCGACTCTGCAGTTTTTATAACGTCCATTGTACCTCTCAAACTGGCTAATAATAATATAACAATTTGGAAAAATCCACGTCCTTCATCAACGAGATTTTGTCGACCTTTAAAAATTGAGTATATTAAGGAAACAACAAGTGTTTCAAAACTAGAAAAGAAAAGGGTTGAGGATGAAAAAAAAATCTTATAGACTCATTACTTTCGGTCGGGGAAAATTCTATAAAAGCTCACCATGAATTATCTTTATTAATGATAGATGGAAAAGTGTGTAACGCGATTACAGACACGCGCTCTACACAGAAGTATTATTTGTGTGGCGCTACGAGTAAGATGTTTAACTCAATTGACACAATGATTGTTAGGGAAGTAAACAGTGATACTTTGGAATTTGGGCTTTCAATACTTCACGGGTGGATACGATTTTTTGAGTGTCTCCTCCACTTATCCTACAAAATACCAATAAAAAAGTGGCAAGCAAGGTCGGATGAGGATAAGAAAATAGTTGCAGAAACAAAATCACGAATTCAAAAAGAATTTCGGGAAAGAACTGGATTAAATGTGGATCAGCCAATGCCAGGTTCCGGAAATTTTAACGATGGAAATACAGCAAGACGTTTTTTAAAAATGCAGAAATATCAGCAGAAATAACGAAAGTTGATTTGGCCTTAATAAAAAAAATGCGCACAATATTAGTTGTTATTTCCTGTGGTCACGAAATCTACCTAGAGAATTTTCGCAATTTTGCTCATAACACTGCAAAGTACTTTGTTGAAAAATATCCATGGTTTTGTATGACTTCTACAATACATAAATTTTTAATTCATGGTCCCGAAATCATAAAATATGCCATTTTACCGATTGGAGAACTTTCAGAAGAAGCTCAGGAAGCCAGAAATAAGGATTTTAAAAATTATAGGGAACACTTTGCTCGCAAATGCAGCCGAGAAAAGTCGAATGAAGATATTCTAAATAGATTTTTTCTCAGTTCAGATCCATTCATATCTAGTATAAATAAACAAAATGAGCGGAGAGAAAAGCAACAATTATCAAATTCCGAACTACACCTTTTGCTATCGCCTATTATTTCTCAAGAAATACATGATAGTGAGAGTAATGATAGTGAAGATTATGATGATGAAGGTGAGGATGAACATAATGATACAGATGAGGAAGATTATGATGCAGATTGTTAAAACAATTAGTGTATAATATTTGATTTTTTTCTTAAATACAAACAAAATGCATAAAAAAATTAAAATATTGTTTTTTTATTAACATTTTATACAAATTTTAGAATTCATGAAATTTTGTCGTAAGGACAAATAGGACTTTAAATCAATTATGTAGAAATATTTATATATATATATTATTTTTAATTTATCTTTTTAATAATATATTCAATATATTTTAAGTTTAAATTTTATTTAATCATTTATAGCTTTCTATTTTAAATTTACAATAAAATTTGTAAATTAAGCCCATTTTCCACAAACTTGAAAAAACGTTCCCAAACAGACAAAAACATTTTTTTTTAATTTTTTTTGTTTAATATAGTTTGTTTTTAAGTGTATGACAATTATTGATAAAGAAAAAAAATTATAAAAATTTATTTCGTTACTTTTTTAAAAACTTGTAAAATTCTCAAAATCCTTCAAAACCCAAATTCAGACTTTAAATTAAACTTATGTTCATATTTATGCAAAATATATATTTATTTTTTTATTTTTCAGAAAGAAGACAATATTAGCTTTCGTTTGCTTCTCATTTTTTAAAAAAATCACTTTCCATTTTAAAATTACGGCGAAAATTCTGAAAAAAACTATAATTTTCCGAAAAATAAAAATGACTATAAAATCGTAAAAAATTTTTTTTTCCGTGTATCTTTTTTTTCAGAATATACATTTTTATGTATATTTAACGATTTAAAAAAAAATGTCAAAAAAATTTAAATTACGGCTCCCATGAATTAATCGCCACTTTCGGTGTCATCGAACCCACTGTGCGGCGCCAGAAGTGACAATCCACAACTACTGGCGAGCTGTATATATACAAAAATAATGCACAGAAGAAAAGCAAAATGTCTGCTACAATCTACGGCAAATGAGCAAAAAAAATTCCAGAAGCAATAAAAACGTTAAAGTAAATGATCAAACAGAATTGGGGCATAAACACATTTTCCATACAAAATGACACAAAAAATTAGCCTCAGAAAGCAGTCAATAGATAGAATCTATTTTATTTTGAGAACGTTTTTTCTTATACTCTCACATATAAATAAATATTCTCTCAAACATGTTACCATACTTTCAATAAATTTCATACATTTTGTGAACAAAACTACAAAGAAAAATAAGCACAAAAGAAAATAAAACAAAAATTAGAGAGCATTTGAAGTTACTGCCTTAGATTTTATTATGGGCTTTGTTAATTTGACAGCGATTTTTCCTGAAGTTGCGGACTTATTCTGTTTGATCATTAAGGCTTGGAGAATTTTGTATATATTTAAATAGTAAAAAATATACCTGGTCGAAAGGCAAAGTTATGGCAAATTCTGGTGCGGATGCACAGTTTTTAAATGGTTTGTTGTCTGAATGTAATTACCCGATGGATGTATGTGTTAAAGAAGTGCATAATGTAACGGCAAAAGTCGTTGGACTTGTTTTTCCCACACATATATAGTATATATGTGCATCATTGAATTCCTGTTTTGTTAATTTTACTACCTGAATTGTATGTATTTTTAACTTTACCTTCAGTAAAAAAAAATATTTTTTATCTATGAATTGTATGTATTTTTAATTTTACTGAAAATCATTTCTTTAGTAACTAAGTCAAATTTAAAATTTGAATTGTAACGTCTATTAGAGGATAACGCCACCAGTACGTCACAGGCGGATGGTTTCAACAAAATGCGACGGCGGTTTGTACAACTAAAGGCCGTTTCACACTATAATACAAGTATTAATACTTTTGCCGAAAATGCATCCCTTATCTAATTTCTGTTTCAAAAATTTCAAAAGACAATGGGCCATAACCATAGTCACAGAATAAAGTCGGCTCGTTTTAGAAACAACTTAAAATTAAAAACCTGTTTCTAAATAATTTTCTACTATAGTCAAAAACAAGGTGTGTGTTAAGTTGAACCGACTTTAACTGGGTGTCACAACAAATATGGGACATTTTTCATACGATCGAAAACAAAATATAAGAAAGTGGCATCTCTCTCTCATCTCTCTCTCTCATCTGACTCTGTGTTATGAAAAAGGGTTAAATTTAATAAAAAGATAAAATAAAACAACCGAACATAAAAACAACTTAACAAATAAATAATATAGAGAAAATTTAAAAGGTATTGGTATTTTGTATTATTTTAATACAATAAACTATTCAATAATTGGATTATAAATTATTTATAGGAACAAAAGAAGCCAAGAGATAGAAATTCCTACATACATACAAATGTGTACATATATACATACATATTTTCTCTTTTATTTTAATGCGTTTTGTCTTGAACTAAAGAGCCAGAGTCGATGCTAATCTAGTTAAAAACAGCTTCAGCATGTTTTAACTTTAGAACCGACTTTTTCCTTTAAAGTGCAGTTTTTCTCGTCTATGGTAGGTCGAAAGTTCATTATTTAAAAAAGTGCATTCTAAAACTAAAAAAGTATACTTTTTTGTTGACTATGGTTATGGCCCAATAACAACTCAACATGTCAGAGTTGCATTTTCCACAAAAGTATTAATACTTGTATTATAGTGTGAAACGGCCTTAAGAAGTACCAGCATACTACGCTGTGTACATGGATGTCTGTGTGTATATACGTGTGTATTATTGCGAGTATAACCCCCAGTTTTTGACTGGCTAATCAAACTGTAATTATTTTTAAGTTCTAATTAAATACGAAATTGTGTTTTTGAGTGCATAATTAAATAATTAAATACCCAACCTTGTGCAATTATATACTACTTAAGTTTTATGAACGTACCATATATGCGTGTATGTGTTTATTCAAAACATACACATGACATCATGTGGTCGGGTTCAGAAGAATTTTTTTTTCTTTTTTTGCATATATTTATTTATTGTATCTTCAAATATGAACTAACAATAAGTATTCAAATCTTAAATCTAAATATAATTATTAGGCCCGACCAGTATCGGACATAAACTTAGCGATAGTAATTAATAATACATAAATTTCGTATTAAGCACAATAATTATTTTCAAGAAGTATCATTTGGGGTGCTTAGTATTAGGGCCCTTTTGTCCCTCTTTTTTAAGCGGATGTGTCCAGTAAAGTTCAAGTTATTACGAGCAAGCGGATTAGGATGTGACTCGAGTTTTGTTAAATATTTACCTGCGTATTTTGCGATTTCTTCAGTCACTAGTGGCATATTTAAATCTCGATGTATATTTGAATTTTTGATGTACCATGGAGCCGCTGTTATTAACCGTAAAAATTTTATTTTGCCGTCGTTGGATTCTATCCACATTTGAAGCTGAAGCAGTGCCCCATAGCTGAATTCCGTAGCACCATATTGGCTTCAAAAGCGACCTGTATATCAAAAGTTTGCAGTCTAGACTGAGTGTTGAATTTCTGCCAATCAACCAATGTATTTGAGTTAACTTAAGTTTCATTTGAATTAGTTTAGCGTCAATATGATGTTGCCATGTAAGCCTTCGATCAAGGTGTATACCAAGGTATTTCACTTGAGAATGTTGAGAAATATTTTGATTATTGATTCGAATGGGGGAACAGGTATCTTTTCTTAGGGTAAACGTTATATCAACACACTTTTGTTCATTTACTTTAATTCTCCATAAGTTCAACCATCTTTCAAGCTGTGTAATGTGAGCTTGGAGATTGCGGGATGCCTCATCAGGGTTTTTGTGCATACTCATACAGGCTGTATCATCGGCAAATGTAGAAGTGTGGATGTTATTGCTCACAGGCATATCACAAGTATATATTAAATACAAGACTGGCCCCAGAATACTACCCTGTGGCACACCAGAATATATAGATTCGGGCACACTTATGAAGTCTCCTTCCACAACAGTAAACTTCCTATCAACAATATAACTTTCCAAAAGTTTTTCTATATTTATTGGCAAATATGTCTTCAATTTTAAAAATAGGCCTTCGTGCCATACTTTGTCAAATGCCTGAGAAACATCAATAAAAAGGGCAGAACAATACTTCTTTTCTTCAAAAGTCCTCCTTATAACTTGAACCAATCTATGCGTTTGCTCAATAGTGCTATGCTGACTTCTAAAGCCAAATTGATGGTCCGGGATGCACCCATTATCAGCTAAAATTGTGGACAATTTAGTGATGAGCAGCTTTTCGAAAAGTTTTGAGACTGTTGATAGTAAGATTATAGGCCTATATGACTCAGCCTTGGTAAGATCTTTGCCCGGCTTCGGAATCATTTTAATCTTGGCAAGTTTCCAGTTATGCGGAAAATACTGCATTCGCAAAATGGCATTAAAAATAAATAGCAGGATTCTTATTGCAATATGAGGCAAGTTCGTCAGGATCTTGTTACTAATTCCGTCAATACCTGGAGCTTTCTTCGGATTAAGTTCAGCAATTAGTTTTTGTACATCGCGCATCTTACATGTAAATACGTATTTTAAATGATTAGCAAATATGTTACCTTTTTCAGTATCGCTTCTTGCCCAACCTCCGGTAGATGTGCGCAGAGGTGGTTTAAGCTCAACGGGGGTTTTCAGCTTTCTAGCAGCGCGCCACAAAGAGTAATTAGATGCTGGTGTGACATCAAGACCTTCCAGATAATTTTCAAGAGATGGAGTCGTTTAGTGCACTCTTTAAATCTGATTTTAAGTTGTGGTGATCTGTGCTGTTGCCATTCCCTTCTAGCTCTTCTTTTTTCACATAAGGCACGTTCAATATCGGTAGAATAAATTTTATTAAATCCAGTCTGCGGATGGGAGGTAGTAGCATGTTCAGCAGCCTGTGTAATCATTTTGTTAATGTTGGCGATGTTAGCTTCAATATCCTCGGGTGTTCTTAGCGTAATGTTTTCCGTGCAATGACTACTAAGATATTTTTTGAATCGCAGCCAATTTACACGACTGATCATCTTCACTTCTCTGTGGGCTACAGATTGTAACGATCGTGGGAGAGTGATCGGACGAGAGATCTAAAGAAGCTTCAACGTTAATTAATTCTCTAGAAATGTTTTTCATGACGCCAAAATCTATAACATCCGGAATTTTATTAATGTCAGTAGGCCAGTAAGTAGGCTCCCCACTCGAAATGACGTCCAAGCCCATTTTTGAAATTCTGTTGAACAATGCTCGACCTCTGGGTGTAATATGACGAGAACCCCAGCACGTATGTTTTGCATTATAGTCGCCAGCTGCTACGAAACAAGGGCCAAGAGATTTATAGAATTCCTCGTATTTATTCTCAGTAATTGCGAATCTGGGAGGGGAGTAAATTGATGATATCACAAAATTTGTGCAAAAATTTTCAACACAAATATTCGTTGCTTGTAGATATTCCTCACAAATGTTGTCAATAATATAATGTTTAAGTCTAGATTTTATTAGAATTGCTGATCCACCGCATGCTCTTCCTCTCGGGTCCTTTGAATCATATAAGGTGTAGCCAGAAATTTTAAAAAGGCTTCTCGAAGTCAAATGAGTCTCTCAGACCAACATTATATCAATATTTTTTTCCGTGAGGAAGTGCTCAAGTTCATTTTTATGTTGGCGAATGCCGTTTACGTTCCAGAAACATATTTTTAACGTGTTCATGGCTTCTTAACTAATGCCTGAAGCAGTGTATTCTGCATTCGCAGCATTTCTTAACATATTTGTTGTAAAACTATTAATAGTTAGCACCAGATTCTCAATAGTAGCTTCTTAAGAAGAATTTCGTTTAAATTTCATAAATATATAACATATACAATACAAAGTTTCATATTATGAAATAAAGTAATATAAAAATGTATTATAATGTTCATTTGATTTCGTAAAATGAGTTTTTATGCAATTTTAATTTTCTACATGTTTATAACCTAACTTTTTTGTTTATGCTAAACAGCTGTTCCTTGGAAATTTTGCAGGGCTGCCGTGCTTTTAACGTAATTTAATAAGAACTTTAATTAACCACTGGAAAAAATTAAATCGTATTTAGTTACAACTTAATTTTATATAAAAATTAGCTAATTACGTACTTATTTATTAAGTTAAAACTGCGGGTAAAAGGCGAGACAAAGCAGAATACGCACAGGTTAGGCAGATTGGACACGGGAAAACACTGCCACGTAATTTTTCCGAAAAATTGACGAATGGCATCCCAAATGGCAATATCATTTAACCCCATATTAATTAAAGGACAGAATGATATTGTTTTGCATATGTCTTTCTTTGCCATTTCAACAGGTTAAACGTCAATTGAAATTATTTTATTTTCAATTGAAGTTTTTCCCAAAAAAATTATGAAAAGGCGCAAATTTATGGAACAAATTCATAAATTTCCGCCTTTTCATGAATGCAATCCTGCATTCCACCACAAATTTTATGGCAGCAGCCATTGTTGTGGCCATTGTGTTGCAGTTTTTCAAAGAGGTAAGTTGGTTTGGTTATAATTCTTGTAACTTTCTTAATTATAAATTTCTTTTGCAGATCCTGTACAAAGCAAAATTTGAAGAAAATAAACATGTAAGTACTTATTTTATAGATTTAATTTTTTTTAGTACATATATTTATTTATTGAACCTTCAAATATGAACTAACAATAAGTATTCAAATCTTAAATCTAAATATAATTAATTAGGCCCGACCAATGTCGGACATAACATAGTGAAAGTTATTAATAATACATAAGTCGTGATAAGCAAAAACAAAAGTATATTCAAGCAGTTTCTTCTGGAGTGTTGAGTATTAGAGCCCTTAGTCCCTCTTTTTTAAGCGGATGTGTCCAATAAAGTTCAAGATATTACGAGCAAGGGGATTAGAATGGGTCTCGAGTTTTGTTATGTATTTGCCTGCGTGTGCCCTATAACTGTATTCCGTAGCACCATATTGGTTTCAAAATCGACTTGTATATTAAAAGTTTACAATCTAGACTGAGTGTTGAATTTCTACCAATCAGCCAATGTATCTGAGTTAATTTCAGTTTCATTTGTGTTAGCTTTGAGTCAATATGGAGCTTCCATGTAAGCCGTCGATCAAGGTGTATACCAAGGTATTTTACGTGTGAATGTTCAAGAACAACTTGATTGTTGATTCGAATTGGGGAACAAGTATCTCTTCGCAGTGTAAATGTTACCTGGACACACTTTTGCTCGTTTACTTTGATTCTCCATAAGTTTAACCATAGTTCCACTTGTGTAATATGTTCTTGTAGATATCGGGAAGCCTCGTGAGGGTTTTCGTGTATACTAGGGCAGGCTGTATCATCGGCAAACGTAGATGTATGGATATTGCTGCTCAAAGGCATATCACAAGTGTAAATCAAATACAAAATTGGCCCCAGTATGCTCCCCTGTGGCACACCGGATGATATAGATTCGGGCACACTCATGAAGTCTCCTTCCACAACCGTAAACTTCCGGGTAGTAATATAACTTTATAATAGTTTCAGAAAATTTATTGGTAAATATGATTTCAATTTTAAAATAAGACCTTCATGCCACACTTTATCAAATGCCTGAGAAACGTCGATAAACATCGCAGAACAATACTTCTTTTCTTCAAATGTTCTTCTTATAAATTGAACCAATCTATGAGTTTGTTCGATAGTGCTATGCTGACTTCTAAAACCAAATTGATGGTCTGGTATGCACCCACTACTAACTAGAATTGGGGACAATTTTGTCATGAGCAGTTTTTCGAAAAGTTTTGACATCGTTGATAGCAGACTTATTGGCCTGTATGACTCAGCCTTGGTAAGGTCTTTGCCCGGCTTTGGAATCATTTTAACTTTGGCAAGCTTCCAGCTATTTGGATAATACTCCAGTCGTAAAATGGCGTTAAAAATAAATAACAAGATTCTAATTGCAATACGAGGCAGCTTTATTAGCATCTGATTACTAATTCCATCAATACCCGGAGCTTTCTTCGGGTTAAGCTCAGCAATTAGTTTTTGTACATCACACGTTCTAAATTTTATGGGTCGAGGGGGTAGCGCCACTACATTCGGCAAATCAATAACACCAGTACATGTGTTTGGGGTAAATACTGATTTTAAATGCTCAGCAAATATTTTACCTTTTTCAGTATCGCTTCTTGCCCAACCCCCGGTAGATGTACGCAGAGGTGGTTTAAACGCAACATGTGTTTTAAGCTTTCTAGCAGCGCGAGTTATCACATAACATACGTAACAAACACATCAATAAACAAATGCAGACGTATCATAAAATAATTATAACTAGACAATGACCTTCAATAAACAAATGCAGACGTATCATAAAGTAATTATAACTAGACAATGACCTTCAATAAACAGATGCAGACGAATCATAAAATAATAAACAGATGCAAACGTATCATAAAATAATGGTCTAGACCTAAAAGAAATACATCGGTAATTTAACAAAGAAAATTACACACAAAGGATACAAATTCAAAACATATTGAAAGCAACTAGTATAAATAGATGTTAAGTAATACCTTGTAAATTAGTCTTAAGAATATATTCAAATAAATAACAGCACATCGAGTGCTACAAAAATATATTTTTTTACTCCTTCTGCACAAAGAGGTTTAACTCGCGCCACAAAGAGTAATTAGATGCTGGTGTGGCATCAAGACCTTCCAACTAATTTTTAAGAGATTCAGTTTTTTCAAATGCAAGCAAGTCTTGGAGTCGTTTAGTGCACTCTTTAAATCTGATTTTAAGTTGGGGTGATCTGTGCTGTTGCCATTCCCTTCTAGCTTTTCTTTTTTCACTTACGAGACGTTCAATATCCGTAGAATAAATTCTATTAAATCCAGTCTGCGGGTAGGAGGTAGTCGCATGTTCAGCAGCCTGTTTAATATTTTTGATAAGATTGCCAATGTTAAATTCAATATCTTCGGATGTTCTTAGCGTAATGTTTTCCGTACAATGACTACTGAGATATTTTCTGAACCCCAGCCAATTAACACGGTTGATCGTCTTCACATAAGGGTGAGGTAAGTCACTACTTAGTGGGCTACAAATTGTAACGATCGTGGGAGAGTGATCGGAGGAAAGATCTTGAGACGCTTCAACATGAACTAATTCCCTAGAAATATTTTTCATGACTCCAAAATCTATAACATCCGGAATTTTTTGTATATCCGTAGGCCAGTAAGTGGGCTCCCCACTCGAAATGACGTCCAAACCCATTTTTGAAATTGTGTTGAACAATGCCCGACCTCTAGGTGTAATAAGACGCGAACCCCAGAACGTATGTTTTGCATTGTAGTCGCCAGCTGCTACGAAGCAAGGGCCAAGGGATTTGTAGATATCCTCGTATTGGTCCTCAGTAATTGCGAACCTAGGAGGGGAGTAAATTGATGATATGACAAAATTAGTGCAAAAATTTTCGACACATATATTCGTTGCTTGTAAATGTTCTTCGCAAATGTTGTCAATAATATAATGCTTGAGTCTTGACTTTATTAAAATTGCTGATCCACCGCATGCTCTTCCTCTCGGGTCCTTTGAATCATATAAGGTGTAGCCATAAATTTTAAAAAGGCTTCTGGAAGTCAAATGAGTCTCAGAGACCAACATTATATCAATATTTTTTTCCGTGAGGCAGTGCTCAAGTTCATTTTTATGTTGGCGAATGCCGTTTGCATTCCAGAAACATATTTTTAACGTGTTCATGGTTTGTTAACTAAAGCAGCATTTCTTGCATCATGTTAGTCATATTTGTTGTAAAATTGTTTATAGTTTGCACCAGATTTTCAATAGTAGCTTCAAGGCGATTAAAATTAAAGCCTGAGTTTGTATTTGTTGAAGTATTTGGCCGTGAAACATTTTGTGTGGGAATAGAGCTTGTCTTTGCAGCATCGGCATACGATACACGTGAATTAACTGGTTGGCTCACTTGGGCAAGAGTGGCGGAGTAAGTGTTTGCTGTTTGTGCTGGAGCTACTTTAGGTTTTTGCCCCATAGTCTTTTTAACGAAAGAATATACAGGACATCCTCTATAGTTAGCGGTGTGATTACCTCCACAATTACTGCATTTTTTTTCTGCTTGATCTTTTGGTTTAGTACAATTAGCAGTACCGTGCAATTCACCGCAAATAACACAAACTGTAGGTAATTTGCAGTGTAAGTTTTTGTGTGGCCATATTCTTGACAATTATGGCACTGTACGGGTCCAGAACGCTTGTGTGGTTCTTCAACTGTTAAATTATAAATTGGGTGCGTCTTATTTTTTCTCAATTTAATATCATTCGGCTCAAGTTCAACGCGAAATAGAGGCTAGGGGATTTTCTCCCTATTTATTATATTTGAAACATTTTTTACCTTGAATCCCTGGAGGACGAGTGCATCTTTTATTTCTTCGGGAACAACATAAGAATCTATGCCCTTCAATACGATCTGCAGGCCTTTAGCACTCTTGGGCTGGTATGTGTAGAAACTTGTTTTATTTTTTTCAAATTCAGAAACCATTTTGCGGAAATCTGTTTCGTCATAAATTTCAATTTTCATTTCATCGATATTGGCACGTTTTATTGGAACAATGTGAAATTTATTCTCACCAGTGACCGAAATTAATTTCTTAATAAGAACGTTTGAATTTTTTTTTCTCTGAAATAGATTGGTGGCGGCTTGTAGGTATTGTTCGTGGATATATCAGGTATGTCGTTGTCATCTTGCAATATTTGAAAGCGATTAGTGCAGGATGCACTGTTATCCCTAGATACCTTTGAAGCAGATGCAATTTTAGTAGAATTTTGGCTTCGCACCGCTTTCCCACAATTATATATCGGTCCATTCCGACTTGGACCTTGGGTTTTGGGCTACTCTTATTTATAGTGACAAATTGTGTAAGTGATGAATCGGATCATATCGCTGATTTAAATGACGAAGTAGTAGGTAACTGTAATGTTAACGAATCACTAGTTGGCATTGGACAAAGCGAAGTTGATCGCTGACGAAAAATTGTCTTAGCCGTTAAAAAAAGTCTATCAACAGGTTTTTTATTTATTTTGTTTAAATTAATATCATCAGAACTCATCAGATTTTTTATTTTTATTGTTATCATTAAAATCATCAGAGCTGACAGTAAGATAGGCATTTCTACCGTTATAACTCACTTCACAATTATTTGTTTTTGAGGTACTCATATAGAGTATTCCTCAAAGGCACATTGTTAGTGTATTCCTCAAGGGCACTTTGAGTTATTTTGTTTACGGTTGTTTTTGTTTTTTTTTGTTTTAGTTATTACTTTCTATGTAAAAAATATTAGAAAAGCAAAAAAAGCTTGTTTATCAAAGTTAATGTACAACGAATATTATGTACTACAAATATTTTTTTGTATGGTTTTTTTTTGTTTAGCATGTATGTAAAAAAAAATTCCGCTAATACGTCTGTTCACTATGAAGGTACAACGAGAACTGAGATTTAATTTAATAAACAATAATTCCCATTACTCTTTACAGGAGTCGCAAGTGCATAAAGGGCTGCCCAGATGTGGAGAAGCTCCATAGATTCCCGATGAACCATACAAGGTAAGTGTTTGTGATATTCTGAGTGTGGCAAAAAATTAAAACATGTATTTAATGAGTGCCGGATAATGTTTGGAACAGATTTATGTTAAACAGTATTGGCACTCAATAGTGGTGTGGCCGGCAGAACCATAATTGTGTTGTTTGTTTTTTCGAATGTGTGTGGTTAGGTTTTCTTCCTAACATACCAACAAATTTCGACACTTACAGTTACTCTCAAATATATTTTCTTTACGCAAAAAAGTTGAATAAATTTATTAAAAATAGAAAATTTAGGCAACATGTTAAATTTTTTTCTTTTGTAAATGAGAGAGCAAAGCCTATCGAATGGAAAATACAAAAAAAACAACTACTTTGAATTTAATTGTTATACTTTTTGCCTTTTCTTGTATCAACTACGCAATTTCAACATCACAAAAGTATTTTGATTCTTTTAGCGTTCCCGTTATTTCTTAAATATTTGTGTTGTTAAATGTGTTTTTTTTGCTATTCGTTTGTAATAGTAATTGTTATGTTTATTTTTGTCATAATTGGTTCCAATCTTTTTTATTGAGTGCATCACGTGAAGTTTTTTTTTTAAATGCCTAAGGTAAAGGAATTAAATTGATCTGCGAATAAGATCGTTCTTTATCTGTATAATAGAACAAATTAATCCAATATGTTTGTGATATGCTTAGTCGATGTAGACAAACAAGAGCAAATACTTTTAAAGGTGCAAAAGAACGCAAATATATTGAAAATATTCCACGAAAAAGTCGAGGAAAGTTGTTAACGGTGAGAAACGCAAGAAAAACTCTTATAAAAATAGGAAAAACCAGCATTTATATGTTCCTAATCTTAAAGAAATGCTAAAGGGGACTCTACGGGCATACACACCTATGTGGCAAGTCCATCCGTAAAGTTCTAAAAACCAACAATACTAACGACAGCGTAGCTAGAAAAATAATTTGATTTCGGAAGTTAATAGTCAGAAGCGTTAGTTATATGCTGAACTACATAAATTTCAGACTTCTAATTTTGGGAACACGATAATATTTAGCAACGAAAGAAAATTTATAATTTTTGGGTCAGATAGACAGCTTATGGTGCGGCGCAAGCCAAATAAATCACTAACTATTAAGAATATAAGGCCAACAGTAAAACATGGTGGTGGTTCTCTCATGGTGTGGGTCTGTACGTCGGCACTAGGAGTAGGAAAGTTGATGTTTATATAAAGCACAATCGATAAACATCTATAGTTGTCCATTATTAGAGAAAACCTACATGCCAGTGCTTAACAAATGGATCAATATATCAATGGGTATTACTTTCAACATGACAACGATCTAAAACATATATCCCTGGACATTAAATTATAACCATTTTATAATACCAAACATCTGCCAATAAAACCACAAAGTCTCGACATGAGTCCTATTGAAAAACTTTAGGCTTATTTGGAAAAAAAAATCCGGGAAAATAGCATTTTATCAAAAGTGTGCTTAGGACGAGCATAGGAAGAAGAAATGTATAAAAAAAGTACTTAAAAATTTCCGAAATTTAGTGGAATCTATGCTAGGACGTCTGCAAGTGGTCATATCTAACAATGAATATCACACAAAACATTAAAACATAATACGCTGCTTTTATAATGAAAAATATGTGAAAAAAATTCAAAAAGCAAAATACTTTTGTGACCTGATGAATAAGCGATTTTTTTCATTATTTTAAAAAATTTCATAAAATAATTCTTTGTTTTTAAATTTTAATTAAAATATATGTAGTTAAGACTTTTCCTATTTAATATGTAAAAACATAAACATGAATTTTTCAAAGAAGACATTTTTATATAGCATTCTTTTTGCAAATTTTTTGAGATTTACATAAGCAAAATATTTCTGTGAGTAACTGTATAAGTTTTCGCATTTGTATGTATGGAAATAACTTGAGGGTTACACGATCAAGTTTTGCCTTTCAAATTTCAATACATTCACACTTTTTCACTAATATATTCACACTTTTAGAATTTGATGGGACTTTGACTTCAAATTTTCTTTCCAATTGTGTATTCAAATTTATAGGCAAAAAACAACTGACACCAATTTCAATGAGCACACTTTTCGTTTTTGTTTTCAAATATTCTGCCGGCATAGTATTTTTATGTTTTTTTATTACACATAATGTTATGTTCCTCCTAAAAACTTTAATTAACTTTAAATAAATATTATTAGGAACAAAAATATGTAAAAAATGTAATGATGTGTTCCGGTTTATAGACCTAAATAGAAGCCATGAAAATGTGTGTTTAAGCTGTTTTCTTATCAACGGCATATTGAAAATAAATTTGCTTGAAAATTGCGAGCAGCCTACGTCACAGCTTTCAATTTAAATTACTTTTGACAACCAGTATCAAGGCGGATTCAGTATCAGGTGACCTTAACAGCCCAGCTGATTATCAGCTGTTGCTACCAAATTGAGCATTTTGAACCAAAACGTCAAAATTTGCTTAGAAATCTTCTGACAGATTGGTTTTGTAGCATACCAAACTACGTGTTGTTTTTTCTGTTGTAAAATTGTTGTAGCGATAAGGTCACCTGATACTTAATTCGCCTTGAACAGTATGTGTGAAAAACTTGAATGCAAATCTTGGTCGTGTAACTGTAGCGTAAAGAAAACAAAACCTTTAACCATGATCAGTGCTGCCACAACGAAAAAATTTTTACAATCAAAATTCGCTTTAAAAGTTACCAAATGAAAAAAAAATAACCAAATTTCAAGATGTAGTATTTTTAATACTACAACAAGGAATCAAGGTACATGAAGCTGACTTGCAAGCAATAGTTCAATGCTCATTTGTAAGGTATATGTCAGTCGGCAGCTGATTAATTTTTTCTCGTTTAGTTTTCCGTTTTATTGTTGAATTTTGTTTTTCTTCACACGTTTAGTTTTTGTATTTGACAGCCGAACAGTATTTTTTACAAACAACATCTTACGAGCATATTCTTTATATAAATTTACTTTGTAAAATCTTTTAATTGAATGTTGCCGCCATTACAAAAGACATGTCATTTCTGTAGTACAGAGTTGCGATCATTTAGTAAAATTAAAAGCTGTTGACAGTGTTGTAAAAGTATTGTAAACAAGTGAGTAGCAATCAAGGCGAATTCTTAACAGTTGGCTGCACTAGCGATTTTAGTCACAGCTGTTTTATTTTCAGTTGCCTTGGCAGCAATACTAAGAATTGAAGAACATAAAAGCTTATAAAGTATGACATAAAAAATATGTACATGTGTATCATTATTTTGGCAAAAAAAATAACCAAAATGAAAAAAATATTCACATCTCTACATTAAAGAAAAAAGTTACCACTTTTGGTTAGAAATAACCTAAATCGGCGGCCTTGACCATGATGATTTCATCATGATTCTACCGACGTTATTGCTTCTGTTACTGGGTGTCTCTACTAGCCATGAACTTGGTATGGGCATCATGTCGAACATCGAAAATGGCTAATGGAGACCGCTCATGTCCATGTTTTGTTCATGCTCTGACCTCAATGCCCGAGCATATGTCTGAGCAACAATGTTTGCAATTGATAAAAAGAGACAGAGCAAAAGTAGTAAATATTCCATCTATATTGCACTAGCGAAAAATACTTTGATATGCCTGAACATGGACATCGCACGTATTCACCACAGGAACGAAGTTGATGATTTTTTCACAGTTGCTCTGCCGGCGTTATGTATATGTCATACCCAAGTCGATAGCTAGTGGAGACGTAGGGTTAAGACACAAAAACTGCTCGCGTGGTCGTACTGTAATTTTATACGCTCACAGTGCTTTTCAAGTCGGATTCACTTTAAAATTCGCCTTGGTCCCTACAAGAACTGAATGACCGAAACTAACACAAACGACATTTTTTCACTAATCCATTTGCAATAATTTTATAGTGAATTTAAGAGTGCCAGTCAATTGACTGGTAGCGATGACCAACACATTTACCAATTATAGTTGCTCTTCTCTAACATGTATGTTATAGTGAAACATCTGATGTACATAACCCAAAAGTATTAAGACAACGCATTTTATTGTGATATATACAATTCGGTCTGTGAAGTTAAAATTTATACAAGTGTTAAGAAAGTTAAGTAACAACAATACTGCATAAAAGAAATTGAAAAGTTTAATTTAATTTATACATTTGTGTATTTTGTTTTTTAATTTTAGATATTCACAAAATGCATTGTGTGTACGAGCTAAAAAAACGTAAAGAAGACTAGATTGGTGCCATCTACGTTATTTTGGACTGGTTTTATATATGTATATTACTTATTTCTTTATTTTCTTATAATAAAAAACAATTAAAATAATATAAAAATTATGTTTATTTATTTAAAAGTTACATGTTACCAGTTTCTATGTAAAAATTTACTACTAACAGGTGACCAGTTGCTTTGTAGTCTTCGTCTAGACTGGCAATAAATTGACGAACATATATTGCAGCAAATGTCAAATTATTGATATTGACAATGGAGACTGCTTATTGCCAGTACTTGCAATAATTGCGGCAATAATAGTCAAAAGTTTTTCGTTGACAATTATTGCGAACATAAAAGGTCAAACTCGGTGTTAATTTATGTTCGTCTTTTCTGTATTGCATTTGACATTTAGATGATATTAGTGAAATTAAGAAAATATACATATGTATGTATATTAAAAAAAGGGAAATAGTCTCTCAAAAACGTGTGTAGTGAAATTTATTGTATTTTTATAAGTTAATATATATACAAATTTGTTGGATTAACAAATGAATTATATTTTTATTCTACACCATCCTTGTTGACTTTTTCAAATTATGGCTACGATTTCCCATAGCCTTAACATAAGTAAAGCAATCAGCAATATTGTTCCGTTAATCTGCCAGCGTTATTGCTGTATTGTCTAGACAGGGGGTAACCATTTACTAGTCATAGTTTAACAATGCTTATGTAATCTGTAACTATCAAAAAAGTTGCAGAGTAAGCATTTCAGATATATGTATGTGTTTAAATTAAGTGAAATTAATGAGTTAGAGGGAGAGAAAAAATCACACGTACACTAATGTTTTGGTCATTTTTTTCCGCAAGCCTAACCCTACGTTTCGACTAGCAATAAATATGTCGACATATATTGCAGCAGTTGTCAAAATTATATTATTGCTAATGGAGACAGCTCATTGCAGGAACTTGCAATATATGTTGCAATAATTGTCAACGCATTTTCGTTAACAATTATTGCAAGCGTGAAACGTCAAACTCGGTGTTAATTTATGTTCGACTTTTCTGTATTACATTTGACATTTATATAATATTAGTGAAATTGGGAAAATATACATATGAATGCATAATAAAATAGGAAAATAGTCTCTTAAAAACGTGTGTAGTAAAATAATTTGTATTGTTATAAATTTATAAACATAAAAATTCGTTCGATTAAGCAGATGTTTACAAGTGAATTATTTTTGTTCTGCACCTTTCCTGTTGAGTTTTACCATATTGTGAGCTACAATTTCCCATAGCCTTAACATAAGTAAAGCAATCAGCAATATTGCTCTGTTATTCTGCCGGCGTTATTGCTATATTGCCAACATATTTATTGCTAGTCGAGAAGGGGGTAATAAACTAAAGGTAGAATTAGTAAAATCATAACGTGAAGTTGCGTGTCAGCTGACAAAAGCCGTACCAGCTGAACGATACGGCAAGCTGTAAGGTAGAACGATACGATTTTACTAATTCTACCTTACTTGAGGGTTACACGATCAAGTTTATTCTTTCAAATTTCAATACATTCACACTTTTTCACTAATACATTCATACTTTTAGAATTTGATGGGACTTTGAATTCAAATTTTCTTTCCAATTGTGTATTCAAATTTATAGGCAAAAAACAACTGACACCAATTTCAATGAGCACACTTTTCGTTTTTGTTTTCAAATATTCTGCCGACATAGTATTTTTATGTTCTTTTATTACACATAATGTTATGTTCCTCCTAAAAACTTTAATTAACTTTAAATAAATATTTTTAGGAACAAAAATATGTAAAAAATGTATGATGTGTTGCGGCTTATAGACCTAAATAGAAATCATGAAAATGTGTGTTTAAGCTGTTTTCTTATCAACGGCATATTGAAAATAAATTTGCTTGAAAATTGCTTGAAAATTGCGTGCAGCCTACGTCACAGCTTTCAATTTAAATTACTTTTGACAACCAGTATGTGTGAAAAACTTGAATGCAAATCTTGGTCGTGTAACTGTAGCGTTATCTGGTGTCGGTGACCGAAGTTGTGATAGTCGCTACGAGACTTACAGGCCGATCGGCTCAATTTTTAAACGCCGCCACCAACGCTCAATTTCTAAAAGTCGCGCCGCCACCGACTTTAAATCGGTTAGAAAGCTGAGCCGGCTCAAGGAAAGCCGCCGATGTCACCAGATGCGCCGCTGAATTTCTCCTTGTGTGTGATGCATGTGAAGAAAACAAACTGGGGAAACGGCAAAATTTTTCAGTTTTGACAACATTGTTAAAAAATGTAAGCAAACAATGAAAAAATATTGCAAATTTAATTCCATTATTTTCTAAGAAATTTTTTAATAATATTATATATCTAAGTACAGAAATATATAGCAAAAAGCCTTTAGTATCAGATTATTTAACTGTCATTGTCGACATTTTACTGATATTGAATATATCTGATGTGTTCATTAGACACTTTTGCAACACTTTTTCACTCATAACTCGTAAACTAGACTTCGTGCCAATATGGCGCTACCTTCAAAGAATATCTTATTACAATGCACATCCGTTGCTATAAGATTTATATCTCGGGAGACTTTCTGAAAAAAGTTGTAGAACAAAAACTATATTTTGGTACTTAAATTTTTTTTTTTTTTTTTAATGCATGATTTTTATTTATTGTATCTTCATATATGAACTAACAATAAGTATTCAAATCTTAAATCTAAGAAATATAATTAGCCCCGACCAATGTCGGACATAAGCTTAGTAGTAGTTATATATAATACATACGTAAGTAGTGATAATCAAAAGGAAAAAATAAAAGTATTTTCAAGAAGTCCCATCTGGAGTACTTAAAATAAGAAAGTTTTCGTTTTTTGATCGTAACTTATAAACTAGATCGCGTGCTCATATAACGTTAGCTGCAATCGATAGCAAACTAAAATACGCGTCGATTAAAGGTTCAATGACTTTCCGGGAGACTTTCTGAAAAAAGTTATTGGCTTAGCAAATTATTTTTTATAAAAAATTTCCAACAAAACAACATTTTCAATTTTTTGCTCATATCTCTAAATCTAGATGCCGTGCGCATATCGTACTACCTTCAATAAATTAAGGACAAAAATACGCGTCTATAATGGTTCCTTTCTTATTCCGGGAGACTTTCTGGAAAAAGTTATTGTCCAAGCAAATTTTTTTTTATGAAAAATTTGCAACAAAAAAGCATATTTAGATTTTTGCTCATATCTCAAAATCTAGATCTCGTGCGCATATCGCACTACCTATAATAAGTTAAGGACAAAAATACGCGTCTATAATGGGTTCTTTCGTATTTCGGGAGACTTTCTGAAAAAAGTTATAGGATCAGCAACATTTTTTTTTTAAATCGTACCAAAAAACCATCTTTACTTTTTCACTAATTTCTTATGAACTAGACCACGTACCTATCGATTAAGGATAAAAATACGCATCGATAATGGGTTCTATTTTTTCCCGGAAGACTTTCTGAAAAAAGTTATAAGCACATAAAAAATTAAAAATTAGAAATAATTTTATGTTGTTTCACAGATATGCATAGTAGCGTGTTCTAACTATCACTGCGAGTAACATTGCGTAGTAAACATTTAAAGTCAACTTGACCGCAATATACATAACATCCAATGGCATTGAAATTATTTTTGCGCTGGACATTTGACACTCATGCAAATGCATTCGGCAGACTGCAACGTAAATATGTATTTTGTACAAATGTTATTTGACACTCACCAGTCTGATCGAAGGCCGCAGCATAATGCATTTGAATGAATCATAATTAATAACCACATGTGTAATTAATAATTAAATAAAATTACTTTTATTACAGCATTTAAAAGTACTATTTCGTTCTATCTTTTTGCATCCATGTACAATATTTAAGTCTCAAGATATTTTTATACTTACGTTCAAGGCGAAATCAGTATCAGGTGACCTTATCAGCCCGGCTGATTATCAGCTGTTGATGCCAAATTGAGCATTTTGAACCAAAACGTCAAAATTTGCTTAGAAATCTTCTGACAGATTGGTGTTGTAGTATAGCAAACTACGTGTTGTGTTTTGTGTTCTAAAATTGTTTTAGGGAAGAGTTCAGCTGATACTGAATTCGCCTTGACTTACGTTAAAGATTTTCTTTCAATTTCACACATACTGGTTGTCAAAAGTAATTTAAATTGAAAGCTGAGACGTAGGCTGCTCGCAATTTCTAAGAAAATTTATTTTCAATATGCCGTTGATAAGAAAATAGCTAAAACACACCAAGATTGATAGAAAAACAGATTACGACATGCGCATGATTTCCCGCTAGATGTCGTATATTCCCCTAAGAAAGGGTTGCCAATGCATTCATTCCACAATAATTTTTAGGGCTGTATTTTTATCTTGTATGATTAATATTTTTATATTTAATTACTAGTGTAATTGGATCAGTGTTCTTGTTAATAACAAAATAAATTTTAAAATTTCGATTTTCGTAGACAAAAAAGCGTTTTGGTAGATTTTTTGAATAATTTTGGTGGAAAAAGAATTTCTTGCACGGCAACGCTGCTTTTAAATTTTGCCAATAGTTTTACTTTGTGCGAGCGTTAAACCATTTAAAGCAAATTTTTTTAAAGGGTTTTCTTATCTTTGTAAACGAAATGTCTTAAAAAAATTGTTTGTAAAAGGTATTGTTAATACCAAAATTATTAATTTAATGAAATTCCTAAGTGCCATTAAAATTATTCAAAAACCGCTTATCTATTTTCCTCACAATTCCCAGTTTTGTCTATATAAATAGAAGCTGATATATACATCTTTGCAGAATATCTTACATCACTATGAAAAAATTAATGCCTAACGAAATGTCAAAAACATGCAGATACTAATATCCGCTAAAAATCCTTCCTTCTTGATTTGTCGTTGTCCAGTTGGTAAGATTCATCCTCCGATTAAATACAAATAAATATCCAAACCATTTCCATACTGGTTGTTTTATTTCACGCTGAGACTTTTGTTTAATTTTCGTTATTTTGAGTCACAAAATAACTTTGGGCTCAGAGACTATTATAAAGCTCCAATCCATATACCTGCTCACCTATTTCGTCCAGTTGAGTGACATTCACCCTAATTTTTACAGATATTTAAAATATATTAAGCAGTCTTTGCGCGTAATGTTTTATAATTAAAATTTATATTTGAACTTCGATAATGAATTATAAGAGAATGACTTAATTAACTTTATTTGGTTTTAATGTTTAACAAGTTGATTTGTGTGGCCTTATAAAGTGTATCAATTACTTCTCTAGTTGGCCTGTAAGCATTAAAAATATAGAAAATAATATAAAATTCCAATGTTTGTTTTTTTTTGTGTTTTTGTCATGAAAAAACCCTTTAAAAAACTTCCTGCAATAAACTGCAATGTAGGTCGTTTTCGTCATTATAATCTTATTGTGGAAGTTACAAGCGCTTGATGTTTGAAACACTATCTTAGACTGCACCTTCAATAAAACGATTTCGCATTTTCTTAATTCCTGGAAAAATAAATTTAAGCAACTTTTTTTTTTTTTGCCTGCAACCTTAAAAATATAGAAAATAATTGTAACATTCCAATGTTTTCCTTTGTTTTTTTATTGCATGTACACAGATTTTTAAAGGGTTTTTCGCACTTTAAAAAACTACCTGTAATAAAAAGCAATGTAGGAAATCTATTTCTGAATATACCCTCAATAAAACATTTTTGGTTTTTCCCAATTATATATTAAAAAAATAAATTTAAGCACCGTCAGAAATTTTTTTAGGTAATTGGAAAATGTTGCGTTTTTTTAAAGTAAATAGTCAGTGTTCATGGTTTGATATGAAAATAATTTTTTAAGTAATATCAGTCGTATTGTGTCTTTCAAAGTGAATTGGTGAATTTTAATTGAAAAATAAAAATAATAATAAATAAAACAAACCGTTAATCTAAAAAAGGGGAAAAAATCTAAATCTTAATACATAATAGTATACACAAATAAATAATTTTGCCCGAAACTTTGTTAAGTCTAATGTGAGACTTGGCAACCCCGCAATTCAAAATTAATTTTGATTGGTAAAAACAAATATATATTATATTTCGATAAAAATCAGGATTTTTTAACTAAATTTAGTTTTATTTAAAAAAAAAATCTTTATTATAAAAACCGTGTATAAAGTGTTTAAAATAAGAAAAAGTGCACGAAATCTTCGACAAAAATTCGAAGCAAAAGCAAAAAAAAAACATGAAGTGTGCAGTGGGAAAATGCAGGCAAAATGATAGTCAAAAATCATGTGAGCAAATGTGTGAAAAATTTATTTTGTGCATGTTTTTAATTAATTTAAATTTAGCTGTATCTTTTTATAGTTTTCCAAAGAACGATAAAGGGCTAAAAAGACTTTGGATAAAGTTTTGCAATCGGCGGGATACAATAAAGACCCACGGGAGAGAATTGGTTCTCTACATTTTAAACAGGACGATTTTGAAAATTTAAAATTTGAAATGGGTAAGTTACAATTATGTTTTTTAATTAGTTCAGTTTTTTAATTAATAATTACGCATAGGATTCAACAATCGAGCAACTCTGAAGTTGAAAGAGAGAGCTGTAGCGACTATAGAAGCGGGTGAAACGGAAGAAGAGACAACAACATTCGTAGAGGAAACCAAAACATTTGTAGAGGAAACAAAAACAATCGTGGAGGAAACAACAAAATTCCCTGAGGAACGAACAACGGTGAAGACTAGCACTAACGAAGACAGTTTACAGATCTACATAAAAAATTTGGAAGACAAAATGTATGTATCTACACTTTTATATATACTTTTAAATGGTTCATAAAAACTTTTACATATATGATCGTTTCTAGGGATGCATTGCGTAAGGAAAATGATATGCTAAAAATGCAAAAAAAACCAAGCTGAGATCACTACTAAAAATTTGTCTCAAGAAGTTCAGAAGTTTACAAACGCAAATCTGCAGAAGACACTGAGACGTCTTTTCACTGAAGGCCAAATAAAAAAACTTAAAAACGGTGAGAAAAGACAAAACTTTACTGAAGAAGATATTGCACAGTCAATTACGCTATATTCCACAAGTGCCAAGGCTTACAGGTTGCTGAAGAGAAAAAATTTCCGCTTCCCTCCGTAAAGAACATTGCAGAGGTGGTCACAGAAATTAGATGTGTCGACAGGAATTTTGGATCCTGTTGTAATCCTATATTTGCAACAAATTAAAAAACGTAGATCCCAGTCTCGTTGCTAAGCCTGTAGAGGGCTCGACATACTCATGGGTTAGACATTTAAATGAAGGTGGGTTAGTATTCCATCAAAAACTTTAATGGAAACGTTAAAATTTTGTGATGAAATTTTTGTAAAACTAAATGGGGATAAGTTACTTGCTACAAAGGGATATTTAGAAAAGCACTTGGCGGAAGCAAGGAATATAAAAGCAAGTGAAGAAGTGAAAATACTTTTTTTTAGATGCAGAATGTATTTTAGAATACGGTCTCTTAATGCAGAAATGCCCCAAAATATAAATAAGCGTAAAAGAAAATTAAATAAAACAACAACGTAATATAAATAAAAGAAATATTTTTTTTCATTTTATTTTTTTTAACAAAATTAAAAATTTGCAGAATATGTTTTAGAATACGGTCTCTTAATGCAAAAATGTCCCAAAATATGAATAAGCGTAAAAGAAAATTAAATAAAACAACAACGTAATATAAATAAAAAAAAATTTTTTTTTTCATTTTATTTTTTTAACAAAAATAATAATTTGCCCCACTGTTATGTTTACATATTTTTTGAGAGTCGTGACGTCACTTCACCTACCTGCGCAGAGGAATAAAATTTTGTGTGCGTGATGTCGTAATCTGGTTTTCTATCATTCTTGTAAACACACAACCACAAAGAATACCAGAGGTGACACGAGATGAAAGAAAATTGCGTTTTCTTTGCTCACACAGTCATCAAATCTTCTTTAATGATTTTCGTATGCCAATTTTGTAAAATATTTTTGTGTTGTGCCTTGTTGCCACATTCGGTGTGTGATTTTGGTAAGTAATTGGTGAAAATTTTTTATTTTTGAAGAAATATGGTTTAAATTTAATTTATTTGCAGATTTTTGTGAGAAAAACCCAATCTTGGTTGAAATTAAAGGTGAGTAGTTTCTGAAATTGACAATTTATGTCTGTATTTTGTCATAATAACTAGTTTTTTCTCTATATTTTCAGAAGCACATTTTTGGCAAAACTGAAAAATACCAATAAAAAAACTATAATTTTATCTAATATATGCATATTAATTTAAATACTTTTAATTTCTTAGGACCAACAAGTGCATAAAAGGCTGCGCGCCTGGGGAGAAGCTGCACAACTGCAAACTGGCTGGAAAGTTTTGTCAACCAATTTTGCAAGCCAGAATTTGTACCTACACATACCTGTCTTGTACTGCGTACACCTATAATCAATTGCACATCCAATTGATGGCAGATCTTAAGAAAACAATTTTACTCAGAAACACCAAGAGAGGCACTAATTATGGACGTCGCTTCTGTGAACTCACGTGTTCGGCGCAGCCCGAGAAAACCATACTTCAAATGCGGTTACAAACTCCGTAACGCGCAAACGTCAATTGGAGGAGCATGAAGACGAATATAAACCCGATAAGTATGTTTTTAAAACAAAAACTAAGCCACCATCAGAGAACGGCGACGATCATAGTATGTAGTGAAATGAGTGATGACTTAACGCATAGACGACAATTTCAGCTATAATGAAGATGATGTCTTAGCTGAATATGATATTAACGATTAGGACGATGAAAAATTGGCCCAAAAGAAATATAACGCAAAATCGAACAAAAAAGTTTGGAAGCCCAACAGCAGAGGCAGCAACAAGTCAAATCGTTTGAAACTGCATTTATGCAGGCTTTCGCCATAATTAGAAATGCACCTACTACATCATCAAAGACAACTAAAAAAATTGTAAGTATATTGGAACTACATACTTAGGCGTATGTGGAAATAATTTTAATTTAATTGCAGTAGCAGCAAGAGTATCATTCACCCTCACCAACTTTGACCATCAAATACACCGTGAATTCCACCAGTACCAGACCCGCTCGTAGAGCTTCAAAGCGAATTGAAAATCAGGAAAAAATAATTACAGGCAATGAATGATTTTGATGAAAACAATTACTATGTACACCATTACGAAAATGTTGATGCAAGTCAATTTCAAATCTAAATATAGATGTGTTACAAATAACACGGCTTATGCAAGGCGGAAGTCAGTCTGTATAACAACGGTCAGTATCAATATGAAGCCTACATATTTTGTCAGAAGATGTCACGTTTTATGTTTCCCTATTGGTATCAACATTTTATTTATTTATTTATTTCTTAGCAATAACACATGTAGCCATCAGGCCAATTTTATTCGTATTATATGTAGTATTCTATGAGTATATATGTATGTATGAATAATAGATACAAACTGCAACACACCATTTACATCAAAGCGACTCCCCCATCACTTATTCGTAAAGCAATTAACAAAAAATATGATAAATTAAATTTAAAAGAATAAATTTAAACCCAAATTGTTAGCATTTAAAGGGTGACCATGTTATAAAACCCTCCTAATTTCTTCTTAAAACTTCAAATTGATAAGGAAAATACACGAAATTCTCTAGGCAAAATATTTCATAGGCTAGCAGCCTGGACTACTAGAGATCTTTCATATGTGGAGTTGCTTATACGGGAAATTACCATTTGAGGATTTCTTAATGTCCTTGTAAGTTATAAAATTTACAATATTAATAGGATTCTGATATTTAATAATTCTATAGGTATAAATCAATAAGCGAAATTTCAGATAATCATCAAAAGAAAATTTTAAAAAAACTTTTAAACGTTGTGTGACATGTGCCCTCGGTCTAAGTTTATAAACAAATCTCACAATCCTGTACACCAATCTCTTTATTTTACCCTTATTACCATAATTGCATCCCGAATACACCTCAATGCAATAGTTTATCTGAGACATTAAAAGCGCATGAGCAATGATACGTCTAACATGTAGTGGTAGAGATAGATTTAAGTGGTATAGTTTTCTCAGTGTGAGACATATTCTAGAGGATATATTATCAATGTGTTGATCAAATGAAATTTTCTCATCAACTATCACACCAAGACATCTCATATGTCTTACAATATCAACACTAGCACCACATATCTGCAAGTTCGAATTGCATGTAGACATCTGTCTATTAAGTCTAAAAACCATCGCTTTGGTCTTATTGGGGCTCACCTGAAGAAAATTACTATTCATCCAATTGCTCAACTTATTAAGATCTTGATTAATAGTATCCGACCAATCAATTCGTGAATGTAAATCACCAGACCACAGTAATTGAATGTCGTCAGCAAATGCCATTGGCCTACAACAATTACTAACCATAATGGTGAAATAACGTAAATAGTGTAGGGCCTAAAATTGAACCCTGTGGGACACCCGATCTCACACCTTCCAAATCAGATACTAAACCATTATTACAAACAAATTGTTTTCGACCAGACAAGTATGACCAAATCAATTTACATGCAGATGAAGAAAATCTAAACTTACTATTTAATTTGGTAACCATAAGGGAGTGTTTAACATGATCAAACGCTTTTGATAAATCAATAGAGACTAGAAAACTAGCAATGCCCATATTTGAATTATATCTTACTGACTTAATCAGCTCAGTAAGAAGAAGACCAGAATTACGACCATTTCGAAACTCGAATTGACATTCACTAAGCATCCTATTTCTTTGAATCCAATGCATCATCTGTTCCTTCATAAGATTCTCAAAAGCTTTATAACATGTTCATACGGACAGCAATTATCGAGGTTCGCTCTCGCATTCACGGTTCGCGGTCGAATCTTGATTAAATCAACATGGTTCGCCATACAAATTTTTGAGAGCGAACCAACTTGGTTCATTTTGAACCTTGCTGCGAACCATGAAGAAATTGCTATCATCGCTAGTGTTGATAACATTATCGCTAATTTATCTGAACTAGCTATCAAAACAAAATGAGTACACACGTACACATACACATGTATACATTTCTAAACAAAAAAATAAACCAAAAAAATGGATGCTTGTATGAATTAATAATATTAGAACACATTTTATTAATTATTTTTGCTTAATTTGTTTATCTACTGTAAAAAAGCAAATAACACAGAATATAAAACGCGTATCAACCACGTATCAACTATTTATGTATGTATGTGTGCATGTATGTATATACATGAAAACAGTAATGCCAACTTTTGATACTCAAAGCGCGTAAAAATTTTTTGATAAAAGGGCTAATATGAAAAATATACCTTTAGCGCAAAATAAAGTCAAATTTTTTGAATAAGCGCGAAAAGGGGCTAGTTTTAAAATGTTTCTGTTTTAAATCAAAACATCAAACATTTTTAGAAAATAAATATCTGAAATTTATTTAATTTAATTTATTAGAAAATAAATACATATGTGACTATCATAAGATCAACACATACATAAGAACATCAGCTCGAGATATTACATTTTAATCAAGGCGAATTCAGTATCAGGTGACCTTATCAGCCCAGCTGATTATCAGCTGTTGCTACCAAATTGAGCATTTTGAACCAAAACGTCAAAATTTGCTTAGAAATCTTCTGACAGATTGGTTTTGTAGCATACCAAAATACGTGTTGTAAAATTGTTGTAGCGATAAGGTCACCTGATACTGAGATCGCCTTGATTTTTATAAGGTATGTACTAGTGATGTAACGAATGTCAATTTTTGATATTCGCGAATACGAATATTTGAAACGATATTCGCGAATGCGAATGCGAATACGAATATGAATATAATATATGAAATTTATAGATATTCAATTGGGGTTCTATTTACGTCTGCAATATAAAATATTAAAAAATTGTTATGAAAAAGGACTTCATACTCCTGTTGGCGTACTTTAAAGTTAATAAAAACTACCCAAAATTTTAATGATCGTCATTAAATAATATTTTAAAATGATACAAAGCACGAATTTCTATAAAAAATTTAATGGATTTGTACAAACTAATATTTTTAGCCATTTATTTAAATTTCGTTTAGGATTTATGCATTTATTTATTTAATTTGTTTGCAAAAATATTCGTATTCGAGCACAAAAAATTCGAAGAAATAGCAGATTATTCTATATTATTCTTCTTTTTAAAATTGGTAATCTAGCAAAATAAAATGAGTTAAAATTCGATATTGCTAGATTAAAGGAAGAAAAAGTTCACAGACTAAAATCTAGCCATATTGAACAAAAAGAAAAAGGGACTAAAGGGCTGAAATATACAGGCCTGTCACAGAAACCAAATTCGATCGAAATGATTTCAATTCCGTAATTAGCTTCTGCAGAAAATGAAAAACGAAGAATTTGCTCGATGAGTAATGCTCGGAATTGTAATTTTCTCTATGTGAAAGTTCAAAAATATGTTTGAAACAACTTTATTTCAACAAATAAAAATGCTTTTCAACCATTTATTTAAGATATGTTTGTTTTATTTAACTTTTTTTACATATTTAAGATATTTTCTTAGGGGAAAAATGCATTATCATAAAAACTGAAATATTCTATTCTGTCAAATAAAATTAAATAAAACTTTGACACATACACTACGTTTGGATATGAAAGTGGATCTTAAGCAATTTTCCGCCAAAATCTTGACTGCTCTGGACATCCAAAACCGCAGTTATTGCAATTACAGACATTTTATGTAAACAATTTTTGAATTTGGTTCACTTCTATAAAAAAAATTGATCCTTTGGTATTTTGTTGCTCTTCTAATAAGAGCAACAATGTGTTTTTTTTTTTGCCCAATATTTCCACATTTAAATTGAAAACAATCGATCTAACGTTTTTTCGGAATGAACAAATCGATGGAAATCTGAAGAAGGTAAAACAAAATCGATCGAAATGAAAATTCGTAATTGTAAAAATTGGGGCCACGTTTTTTTTCGCGTTTTGAGCGACTGAAAATGCGTTAAATCCAGCCCAAAAAATTCTAAGTTGGCATCACTGTGTCAAAAATATTTGTCAAAATGAACCACGAATGTGTCGTCTGAACACCAGCGTTCGCAATTGTGGTTCAAAGAGCGAACCAAGTGGTTCATGTTGCCCTCTGAACATAGCATTAGCAGTCAATATACTAATAGGTCTCATATTTTCAATAGAAAAGTCTCCTTTCTTAGGAATAGGAACAATACGTGAAACTTTCCAATCTGCAGGGTATTTAGAGGACACCAAAATGATATTAACAATATGTAAAATGTGTCTATTGATATACGGAAAGATAATTTTCTGAAATCTTATAGAAACTCCATCAGGACCAGCAGAAGTGGATTTAATTTTGAATAGAGCTAATTGTAAATCATTCATTGTGACATTAGAAAAGGAAAAACTACAGACATGGTTAATAAATCAATTGAAATCAGGAATCACATCATCTACACTTAACTGATTGCTAATAAATTTTTTGTTCATGTCATAAACATTTACTTCAGCAGAAGCACGCATAGTATTCGACACACCGACTCTACCCAATTTTTTCCACATTTCTCTTGAACTACTCGTTCTAAAAAGACTACTACTATACTTCATTTTCAATGCTCTTATCTTAGCCCTGGTCAAGTTTCGCAGTTTTCGGTAAGCCGCCTAATTACTATCACTCCTATGATTATAATATGATCTAAATGCAATGCCAGCAAGGGATCTGGGATAATTAATGTCATTAGAAAATTTTAATACATTCTGATTACTTTTATGAAAGAGTCTTTTTAGCGGGACATAATGCCAAAGCTCTTAAAGAGTGTATTCAGAAAAGCAGCCAATGCATCAGAATCATTTGTCTGGTAAAATTGTGAAAAATCTGTTCGTAGTACATGATCTTCAATTGCAGTAAGATCAGCATTATTATAGTCCCTGAAATAGGCAGGTTCAACTGAAACATTGACAGGTATATTAAAAGAGGCACATATCATAGAATGATGTGATAAAAAAGGGGTCTGAAATTGTAAAGATGCCTCTATCGACATATACCGACTCACTAGAAAGTAGTCTACAAGAGTTGTTGTTTGGCGATGTGAATCATAATGAGTAGGCGAGCAATTATGCAAGCAACACAAATCTAGACGTCTACAAAGCGAATGTATGGCATTCGATTTAAATGGATTGAATAAGTCGTTATTAAAATCTCCAACAACTTTATTTTGATACCGAACCGACAAGTCACTGAATGATCGTTCAAATTGGTCAATATCACCCCTAGGAAGATAGGTAACTCCACGTAATAATTTTGTAAAACCAGTATCAACTTCAATATAGAGTCCCTCGCAAGAAAAGTTTTCACAAACCCTATAAACAGTCCTGAACTTAATACCCTGAGCAACGTAAATAGCCACCCCACCACCTCTACGATCATAAGGACGATCAGTTCTACAAACATTATAACCTCTAAGTTCAATCGCCTGATCAGAAATACTCTCATCTAACCACGTTTCCGTAATACATATTATATCCAAGTCCGCGCCCGTAATAATTGCGTTAAGTTCATCGAGTTTACTAGACCTGCTCGAAGGACAGATACTCTGAGCATTTATGTGAGCAACCTTAAAACCATTATGACCTGAAAAAGCCCTACCAATACACCAATCGCTAACAATTGGTCCCAAATTTATCCTAGTATTCATAGGAATTTGTACAAACTGTCTGAAGGAGTCGTGATGCAGTCATGAATGTGCAATGTACAATTAATAATAAAATAATAATATTTAACATTTCAATAAACGTCTGGACGCATGATCAAATATGATAATTAATAAATAAAGGTAAGGTAAACATGAACATTGCAATAAGGCATCATATTAATACCTTGATATCGTGAACATTCTGCCCACCACGTGAAACCAAATCACTTGGAACCATTAATCGTTGTTGAGTTATTTTAACAACGATTCCCCGGCGAATCCGCATGCTTCAATTCCACCCAAGATACAGAATATACCCGGATCTAAAAATATAATACCTAACCGAATTGATATGTTTAAATGACTTTGGTGAGAACTAATTCAAAGAGATCATCATTTGCATATAGCAGCTATATATGTATATAAAAGATAACAATAAAAAAGAAAAGATAAAAATAAAAAGTGTAAATTTAATGGTGTTTTCTTTTCTGGAAAAGTGTAACATTTTAAATTTATGCTCGCAAGACACGGTACAAAAGTTTCTAATAAAATATATATTTCAAAAAATAATTTAATGCAAATAATCATTGAAAAATGAAATAAGTGTAAACATTTTTCCAAAAAAGAGAACGCCTCAACATTATTACAGACCAATCCTCATAATTGGGAGCACTGCGAGTAAGTCAACGTTCTTTCACTGCCATCTGGAAATTTCATCTTAGCCATCGGAGTATCTCTATTTAGTATTTTAAACCATGTAATTTTAGCATTATTTTTTAGTGGGCGACACAGCGACTGTAGTTTATATGATGCAGGTGTCACTAAGGTATACCCTCGCCGAAACATCACCACCAATGACATCGTTTAGCTTTATTACAGGAGATTTAAAGTACTCTTTCATCAAGGTATCTCTGAGCAATACTCTGTTGAATTTCACCAGTACAGCTTTGCCACCTCGTATATAGCAGCAGTTATTGACATCTCTTAAATCAGCCTCAGTGTTATAGTAATTACATATTGCTAATATAGGCGTTAACAAAGATTCAATACCCTCAGGTAGACCAGTTATTAAAACATCGGCTCTGTTCATCAAACGTTGCACCTTATTTTCACCCAACTCAAGCTTTTTAATATTCGCCATAGCATTTGTTTCCACAGTTTTAATATTATCTCTGCATTGCTCAAGCTAGTTTCTTAGGTTAGCAAGAGATGTAATCAAATCCGAACGAATATCAGACAAAGACGTTTCAATGAGGTTGCTTAAAGAATGTTGGTCACTGCGTAATTCAGCTGTTGCACTGGAGATGTTATCCGAAAGTTTCTTCTCTAGCTCAGTCAAACAATGTTTGAGAGCAGAACCATCAAACTTTTTATCATGGCACGCAGGACAAGAAAAGTTGATACAATTGTTTTTGCCTATCAGTGTGTATAAGTCACTGGGAATGTTGACGCATCCAATGTGAAACTATTTCACACAGGTATCACATTCTACTCCTTGATCAGACTTAGTGGCATTTTTGTTATATACTCCACATTTCGTTGTAGGGGACATCTTAAAATTTTTGTAGGTTATGTTCATAGGTGCATGTATACACGTGTATACTGCTAATACAGCACTAACAGCGTTGTTGTAGGCCACAAGTATAAGGTCAAGACTAGACACTATACCAATAGTTCGTTTATTTCAATTTATGCAACAATATTATTTTTTCGCTGTTTATTAATCTGGGATAGAATTCAATGCAAAATTACAATTATTTCACACACCAATAAAAAGAAATGTAATTTTGATCATACGCCACACAAAAATTATTCTATTTACTCATAGAGTTGACAGATATATTTTATTATGCATACCGGTGAGTATTCGTACCGCTGTTTGGGTTGTGGCCTTCGCAAGCCAACACGATCCCTAATCACCAGGGCAAGTTTTTTGTGGCATTTGCCATGTTTGCCATTTTAGTAATTTATTCAATTATTGACATTTAAAGCCATTTTTAGTCCACTTTGCCATAAAATGCCTTCTTTGCAACCTAGAAGAGGCTTTTATATGTCGGAGTTGTTTGCCAACCATTTTGGAACAGACTTCGTGCCACAAAAAACTTGCCCTGCTAATCACACAACATCAAATGCAAATGTGGGCGGCATAGCACAAGATTATTCCTACGACTCAAAATCGTTGCATAATTGCATTCAAGCCAAGATCAGTTCCAAATGCAAATACGTGCAATTTGTAATGACGAAAATCTGTCCCCTCATTTTCATCGTACAACAATTAGTAATCTATGTAAGAAATACATTATTTTATTTTTTTTCTATACTGAATTTTATGATACTGAATTGTATTCACGTATATTATTTCTTTTTCTTTATAATATTTTATTACCATTGAATTATACATACATCTAGAATTACTCAGATTACCTTTCATGATTTAAAAATTTACTTAAAATTAACGTTTTATTATAGATGCAGTCGCCATCTATATGTGAATTCAAGAACTAAAATAGTTAAAGCGACATTTTTATACAACCATTATTTAGTAAGCTACGTTTTATGACAACTGATTATTGGCAGAATTTTGCGTATATAAGAAGGAATCTCCGCATGAAATGGGGAGTCTGCTGCTAGCTGTCAGCAAGGTAAGAACACAAAGTTGAACGTGGTTTTACACATCCATCAGCATTGTACTTGCCCTTTGCCCTTTAATCTATATTTTCAAAAAATAACTTGCAAAATATCATTTTAGAACATTTTTCAAAACGCGATATCTCGAAGAATCGGAAAAAGTCGGATGAAGTGAAATAAGATTCAAAAAGATAACAAATCATACAAAAATAACATCTTTAAATGAAACTGGACATATTTGGAATTTTTTTTTCTTGACGGTCAAAACAAAACATTTTTCGTGTTTTTTTATAATTTTTTTTATCATATTAACATATTTTTTTATAAATAATTTCCATTTATCCATTTATTTATGTTTATTCAAAACATACACCTGACATCATGTGGTCGGGTTCAGAAGAATTTCGTTTAAATTTCATAAATATATAACATATACAATACAAAGTTTCATATTATGAAATAAAGTAATATAAAAATGTATTATAATGTTCGTTTGATTTCATAAAATGAGTTTTTATGGAATTTTAATTTTCTACATGTTTATAACCTAACTTTTTTGTTTATGCTAAACAGCTGTTCCTTGGAAATTTTGCAGGGCTGCCGTGCTTTTAACGTAATTTAATAAGAACTTTAATTAACCACTGGAAAAAATGAAATCGTATTTAATTACAACTTAATTTTATATAAAAATTAGCTAATAACGTACTTAATTATTAAGTTAAAACTGCGGGTAAAAGGTGAGACAAAGCAGAATACGCACAGCTTAGGCAGATTGGACACGGGAAAACACTGCCACGTAATTTTTCCGAAAAATTGACGAATGGCATCCCAAATGGCAATATCATTTAACCCCATATTAATTAAAGGACAGAATGATATTGTTTTGCATATGCCTTTCTTTGTCATTTTCACAGGTTAAACGTCAATTGAAATATTTTTATTTTCAATTGAAGTTTTTCCTAAAAAAATGATGAAAAGGCGCAAATTTATGGAAAAAATTGATAAATTCGCGCCTTTTCATGAATGCAATCCTGCATTCCACTTCAAATTTTATGGCAGCAGCCATTGTTGTGGCCATTGTATTGTATTGTATTGCAGTTTTTCAAAGAGGTAAGTTGTTTTGTTTATATTTATTTAACTTTTCTTAATTATAAATTTCTTTTGCAGATCCTGTATAAAAAAAAATCTGAGGAAAAGAAAACATGTAAGTACTTATTTTATAGATTTAATTAAATAAATAATAATTCCCATTACTCTTTACAGGAGTCGCAAGTGCATAAAGGGCTGCCAAGATGTGGAGAAGCTCCATCGGTTCCCGAAGAATCCCGAAAGGTTAGTATTTGAAATTTTAAGTGAAAAAATATTTATTCAATGAGTGCCAGATACTTTGGAATTTGGAACATACTTTTATTTGATAAACAGTATTGGCACTCAACAGTATTGGCACTCAATTGGCAGACCCAGAATTAGGGATGGGCAAAAAATATCGATATATCGAAATATCGATATTTGAGAAAATAAATATCGATATATATCGCCGATATTTCAAAAACCGATATATCGATACATCGATTCTTATTTACGAGTATCGGGTTTCGATACTTTTAAGAGGTATAGCCGTTTTTAACTGTACGATCACTACTAGTGATGCGAAGAAAAAAAAGAGAAATTTCATAAAAACATCCCTGGCGAATTTATAATGTGACCCAACTAAGGCAGTTGATTTTTTCGATTGTGTGGGTATAAGCCTAAAGGCTTACGAATCAGCTAACTCTTTTTGGTTTATAGAAATCATATAGAAGCCACTAGTTTTTCTCTCCTTAATTCTGTTCTGTTTCGGTTCAACCAAAAAACTGTTAACTAGTTGTAAGTGGCAGCATAAATAAAATACAAACATTTCGAAATAAACTGTGATCGTGCTTTAAGAATTTAAAAAAAAATTAATTTTTACCAGAAAAACATAAACACTATATTGAAACAAAACAATTAACGTTTTTCATACGGGATTTCCCGGGATCCCACACATTTAAAACTTTACAAGAATTACGGCCGGGAACTGAAATTGTATTATTTTTCTGACTAATGTGTTTATAATCGATATCATGAATTATAATTTGTTTTTTGTTGAAATAAATAAATTAAAATTAAATAAAAAAATATTTTGTATTGTTTTGTTCCGGGCAGGAATTCCCGGGAAACCGAAAAGTCATTCTCACTTTCCCAGGAAATGAAAAAGTTCCACTTTAGTGGAAAACTGTGACCGTTCTGGTCCGAAACAGCTCATAATATATTACAGAAAAAGTAACTATTAAAATTTAGAAACAGAACGGCACAGCACAGAGCAGCAACAGAAAGTAAAGACTAATGAAGTCTTAAGGAGCTACAGTAGGTTACGTATAACTTAACATAAATTGTTCTTTTGTATTAAATTTCTTAAAGTTACTAATTTTGCATTCAAATTAATGCTGCAAAAAATATCGATACATCGAAATATCGATGTTTTCAAAAAATATATATCGATACTGTTCAAAAATATCGATACGATATATATCGATACATTTTTTCCATTTGCCCATCCCTACCCAGAATTGTATTGTTTGCAATAGTGTTTTGTGTGTTTATCGAATACTGTTTGTTGTTAGGTTTTCTTTTAACATACAGACCAGAGACCTGCAAATTTCATGCTTTTTGATGATTTACTCATACATTAAAATTTTTACTCACATTTAATCACGTACAAAACATTCAACGTTCAATAAAATCAGCGTCGTAGTAATATCTGTTCATTGGAGTGATTGTGATTGTAGCGATCGAACATGTTTAAATCAATTCACTCACCATACCAGAAATGTTTTATTCACATTTAATCATGCAACAAAACTCAATGTTGAATTTAATCAGCATCGTACAAACGAACGCATCGTTTGAATAATTGTAAGTGGAATGTTCGAACTGGTTTTATTCAAACTTCTACGTGAACAAGCGATGACGTTGAATAAAATCAAAGTAGTAAAGTTCGTTCAATTTATTTTAAAACACACACACATAAACGTGTCAAACAGGGATGGAAAATTGGAGGTTTGTATTTGTTCCAATTATAAAAAAGGTGCAAAATTTTTTTAAGTATTAAAAACTAACTGGCATATTCATAAGAAATATTTTAGGTTTATGAAGCGCTTATTTGACGTAATTTTATGGGAAATTTGTCAAATAAACCTGTAATAAACCTAAAATATTTTTTTATGAATTTTTATGGCGGTAAATCTTCAAAAGAACTTTCATAAGGGGAACTCATTTAACCTGTTATACCTCTTGAAGTTTAACCTTATTGTTTTCAAAAAATATTTGATGCTTATTTAGAGCTGATTTAACAACTTTCTTTACGATAGTTGTCGAAAGACCTTTATTAATATGTAAGTACATATATTTTATAAACAAGGCTGTTAAAATTTTTAACATAAATTTTGGGTAGTAAATTGCCTGTTCAAAACTTTTAAAATACATATTATCGTTAACGATAATTTACGTACAAAAACATATTTTTCAATATTAAAAAAACATTCTCCCAAAACTTTAGTTTTTGTCGCTTACGATTAAGTCGAAAATAGGGCTCAATATTACAAACATAAATTCTGTTAAGTTAATTAACAAAAATTAGTTTTTGTATTGAAAATCCTCCTCAAATTTTATTTTAAAATGCATTTTTTTAACAAGTAATCTCAGAAATTTATATAACATTTTTGTCTCTAATATTTTTCAAAAAGTTCGTAGCGAGTAGCTCTATTAGACAGTTTCTTTAATTTTACCATCCCTGATATAAAACACCCAACTTAACTACACAAACACATACATACTTAAAAATTGGTTTGTTATTATGACGCAGTTTGCGTTGGGTCTTAATAATTACCACATTCATACACAATGATTTTTTTCATTTTCGCTTTTACTCTGCATCAACTACTTGATGCTGATTTAAAATGAACATTTTTTTCTTTCGCATTATATTCTTGTTCAAAACACTCATTGTCGAACCAAATACCAATCGTCCGAACTGATTGGTATGATGCTACGCATGATTATAATTCACACCCAACAATACTCCACTCACTTGAGCGATTAAAACTTAGCAATGAATATACGTGTTTGAACAAGTTTGATTTTTTCAAAAAAATAGCATGTTTTTAGGATATTGATTGCGTATGATTATTTTACCAATCACCCGTTGCAGGTCTCTGATACAGACTTATATTTGAAATTTCCAAGTGCTCATGTTTGTCTGTATGGAAATAAAGGAAACAAAACCTTCAACAGTCTTCCTTAACACACATCCACATAATGATCTGGCCGGCAGGCACACAAATATATATGTATGTATGTATGTACATACATAAGTTGCTAATGTGTTTTGTGTTTTTGCTAATACTGTAAGTTGGTTTTCTTTATACATACATAATATACAGATGAATATCATTATATTTCAAATTAATAAATATGCTAATATTTGTCTGTATGGAAATAAAGAAAACAAACCCTTTAACAGTGTTTACAATTCCACATATAAATAAGAGTCTGGCCGGCAGACACACAACAATGTATGTACATAGATACATATGTATGTAGTTTCATCATTTGTACGTACATATATATGTCCATACAAAAGTAAATTATGCGATTTGTATTTTTGTATACTGTGTGTGGTTTTTTGATATTCCATTCTGCTTGTTTTTTGGAAAGTAGAAAAACTCCCTTAATCAGTATTTCTAAATACACATCAAAATAATTGTCTGGCCGGCAGATATACCGTACCGTACGAAACAAAGCCAACTTACTGACAAAATACACGGACACCAGACAAATTTTTCTATCATAATATTTATTGTATTTGGAATACATTTTAAATATAAAGAAATATAATTTTAATGCAAATAGTAGTTACAAATACAAATAGGACAGAACCATTTTCCTCTTCTTCGTCATTTTTTGCACAGTTTGTACCTATGTAGGTATAAAACAAATTGGAACAAATTTAAATTTAATAAAAATCTATTTCAGCTTGAAATTTTATATATTTAAATTTTTTTAAATAAAAACAATGAAAAATTTTCTTTGCATTTTGTTTGTTTACATTTTTTTGGCAAAATTCTTGGTAATGTATAGTTTTTTCTTCTATCACATTGTTTTTCAGGATGCCACCTAGAGTTTAACTCTTCGAAATATGGGGTTAACTAAAATCTGATATGGGCCTTTGACATAAGTCAGTGCTGCCATATCTGGTTATATCTGTGCTGTCAGCAAGGTAAGAACACAAAGTCGAACGTGGTGTTACACATCCATCAGCATTGTACCACAGAATACACAGAAGTGAAGAAAGTGACAGGTCAAAAAAGCTAGGATCAGCTTTTTAAAATTCGTGGGAAAAAGAGACAACTATAGTGCATTTGTTATTAAGAAAGTATGAAAATAAACAAACTGAAAACGAAAATTATAAGAATGTGAAAAAGCAAAAATGATTAGAAAAGTTTTATAAAATTTAAATTTAATCATTTTTATGTGTTTTAAGCAAAAAAAAGGTGAAATAAAAGGTTGCGAGTGTTCATTAAGTGTTTCTGGCATCTTTCAATGGCAATATTGCTGGCTATAGTGCAGAAAACTTTATCTGGGTGAGATCGAGGATTCTGTATTGGCCATTAAGGAATTCTCTCAACGTGCCGGAGTTGCATTTGTTCCATATATTGGGGAGTCTTACAATATTGTCTACAAAATGATTGATTATACTCAGGAAGATATTTGTAAAGTTTATTTCGATGCCTTGTCGATATTCATCAGTGCCACAAAACATTCATTGCCTTGTACAAGGAGAATGGAATACAATACAATATATACATACATATGTACAAGGTGTTGGAAATGCCATTACCATACTAATTCCTAAATTGGATCAAATTGTGCATGACGATAAAAAGGTTTCCCTTGTGCTTGCTGCACTTGAAAGTTTCTCCTATATTTTGAAACACAATTCCCTGCCGGGTGAAAATTGAATGATTGCAATTTTGATGAGCCTGCTGGCGGCAATGACGACGAAAGTGAATACGAAGGTGCTGGTAATTTGCTGCGATTATTGGGTCAGGTAATTAAACAAAAATTCATGTAAATTTATATTTATAATTATTAGCACTTGCGGGTTTTAAATATATTTGCAGCAAAAAGCTAAGAAGGATGAGAAATTGGATGCACAAAGGGCCTTTGTATATAGAGCTTTGGCCAAATGTTTTGGTGCTTTGAAAAACTGCACCGGAAACTATTTGGATACATTCTGCTCGTCAAAATACTGTTTTCGTATTGGGTGAATTGGTTTTTTGTTCTGAGGGAAAATCATTCGAGTAAGTGTTAATTTTTTTATTAAATAAATTTACACACAATAACTAAAAAAAAATTTATATTTTTCAATTGCACAGCATATATCTGTATTTTGATGGCATTGTCTCAGGACATTGCCAATGAATAGGAACCTGCCGCTATCGATAATATATGTGGAGCAATTGCCCGCCTTACAAACTGTAACTTAATGGAACAAGTATAGAAGGAAAACAACCCCATTTTATATTAACTAAATTTGAAGTTGTTACAAAAATAAAAAAACAAATCGATTATTTAAAACGAATTTAACAAAATCTTTAATTTACTTAATAACGTGTGGTTACAATATTTTGTTCCTAGACTCCTAGGGCCAGATTCCGCAACGATGAGTTTTGAAATGTTCACCAATTTCAGTGTTCACAATTCAGCACACTTTTTCCAGTGATAAATTTTCACGATAGTGTTCACTATAACTATCAAAATTATTCATTCTCACCGTTGAGGATGTACAAAGCAACAAGTGTACACTGGAATTGGTGAACACTTCAAAATTCATCGTTGTGGAATCCGGTCCCTGCTCGGCATTCATAACTTGCCATGTAAATGAGGCGCCGTGAGCCTTTTCTGACTCCAATTCTTTGCTGGAACGAGGAAAAGAGTGGCGCCACAACAGCAGCAATTTGGGTAATAGTCCCTTCACTTATGGGAGATCCCAGAGTCATTATGGATCCAATTAACAACCAACCGGCTTGGGTACGATTTAGCGACATGCTACTCGTGTCGCATTAAATACAATTTTACCCTTGATATGTTGCCGCCAAAGCGCAACTGTAAGCTGATATGGACTCCGGTGAAGACCGCATTTGCTCGAGGGCATCAACAAAGCTATCGATAAGTGGTGTTATTAGACTTGGCACAGTCTTGGGCTGCTGCACTTGGATGCACCAATACAGCACAAGTCGTATCAATGGCATGCAGAGATTGATCAGCCAGAAGGTTTTGAGGTCTTGTGTCTAATCCTAATACCATAGAGCCCAGTTCTTGCAATGCACACACTAAGAAGTGTTGACTGAACAGTGTTTCCTGATTCAAGTCCTTGGCATTTTCGGGATGGAAAGCCGAAAAGTTTGCCCATTTCCCAGAAAAAAGTTTGCCAAATTTCTGAAAGCAAAATATTAATAAATACATATTTTTCTTGTAATTTTCCAACTGAAAATTATACTTACATTAAATATTGAGCCAAAGAATATTTTTCTGAAAATAAACTGAAAATATATCCAACATTAAACACAAATTTTTTTGTTTTGTTTTTAGCCCAGGTAGAATCACCATGTGCTAATATTAGTTGAAGTTAAGTCTTAGTAGAAACACTAAGACTAGTCTAGCAATCAAGAAAGTTAATTTTTGTTTGCCATAATTTCTTTATTTTTCCCAGTCTTTTATACAATTTTAATTTCATACGTCTATATTAAAATTACTAGCAATATACATTTTCAGCACTTGTCATAAAGCCTGACCTTGCATTTTATGAATTATTGTAATACTACTCTTAAAGGTAAATGACTGAATTAATTGTATGAGTATCAAAATATCTAAAGGTAAATGACTGATTGCAATATGAAACTTATTAATTTGTAAATAAAAATTGGTTAATGAACTTAGAATACAACATAAGCAGAATTTTATATTTATAATAAAAAAAAGGGAAGGTATTCCCTTAAAAATACATACAACTTCTAATAATAATAAAAGTAATTATGTATGTATTAACATTCTCCGCCGCGTTGAGCAGTCAGCGAAAACCTGTAGTGTTAAACTTCAGAAATAGGATGACGTGGTGTTGGCCTTGGAGGTGCCGGTGTTAGGTTGACTGAGGCAGTTTTGTTGCATTTGATTCGAAATTGCCAGGCAGTAAGTGTTAGGATTATGAGTAGTGATAGAAGTAGAGCAAAGAAGCCTATGTTTGGATGATGAATTGCTGGCTGATATCTTTCAAGTGAAGAATTCTTAATGTGCCCCAGTTGTTTTTGAATATCGGTAAGCTGGTCCAATTTGGTATCCAAGACGAGGTTTGGTTCTAATATTTTCTTAACTTCAGAGGGTTTTCCTATTGAGGTGATATTACCAAATGTTGCATAGGAGTTGCGTAAAGTAGTGACACTAGTTTCGTGTCCACGAATGGTAAGAAATTTTCCTTTTATTATACAAGCTGAGTTCATGGTCATTATATCAGAAGTCTTGACCTGTATATGTATGATATCATTGCCGCAGACTGCAGTTAGTTCTATAGGTGTTGTTGTTGCATACAGCCATTGGTTTACGTTGTGCAATGGAATAAAAGAGATATTGTTCTGGATATAGCCAAAATTACAATCAGGGGATGTTTTGTTGTTGAAGAGAGCAATTTCACAAGAATAACTGCCGGAATCTTTGGCCATTTGTATTTGCAATGCTGGACAAATGTATATGTCGACTATGACTACAGTACATTTAGTGAATTGAAGTATGTTTAGTGCCAGGTATTCATCGCGGTGGTTATTAACAGCAAGATATTTAATGTCAGTTGTTATGACAATGGTCATATTGTTTATTTGTGTGGGTATTGCAATGACCTTGTAAAGTTCAAATTTTCCTTGGTCCACCAATGGTAACTCAATAGCGAAAATTACATTTGTGTTAGTTACTATGCCTTTAACGTTCATAATTTTGTATAGTTCTAGCAAGTCGATGTCTTCAACTGGTAATGTACGGCCTATAGGAAGGTGTCCTTTAATTTTAGCAATTTCCGATCTTAACTGTTTTGGTGTAAGGATAAGTGGGCTTATATTGCCATGGTTCGTATGCGTGAGGGCAGCGACCAGCTCTGTTTCAATTCTTTGTAAATCTGAGGCAAGTGTATTTAATTGAATTGCCAGAGACATTAGATTTTGGACTTGTCGTAGATTTGAATTCTCATTTTGAACTTTATTTAGATCTTGATAGATGGTTTTCTTAAGTTCTGAAAAGTGCACTTTAGTATTGTTCTCGCTTTGCTTAAGAATGTTAATGGTAGAATCTATTACTGAAGTTTGATTTTTTAGTAACAGATGTAGATACTCTTCATTTTGCTTTACATTAGTTATAGTTTGAGCCATTTGCTCTGCGTAATCTGAGTCCAGGACTCCAAATAGAGCATGGGCCATATTTCCAACGATATCGAGTGCAGCTCTCCGGTTTCTTTTTGAGATTAAAAGGTCTGATTCTTGAATAAGATTGTCCCAAGTATGTTGAAGTTGAATGGAAAGCATCTCACATGATTCAAAAGCTACCGATTGCTTGCAGAGCCTTGAAAATGATGTTATACCTACTTCAAGAACCTTATTCCTATCCCAAATTGGTGTTAAATCGTAGTATATAATGAATTTCCAGGTAGCTGTCATCAACCTTGTCGAGCCCATGCCTTCGAAATATAATCCTGGATTGGAAGAAAATTCTGTAACATTGATTGGAGAGGCTAATATTATCGGCAGCAGAAGGAGTGAAACAAAAAGCATATTGAAAACTCCCAGGGAGGCATACGACACTAACTTTCGTTTTGGCTGTATAATGTTAACTTCCGCTGAGCCTTGCCTCTTTTGTGACTTTGAGTTGTCATATCCGGAATGTTCTGTGAGGGAGTCGTGGAACAACGGTGCAAGTCTGTGTATTGGCCTCTTGAAAATTCCCTTCGCTGTTTTGACGTCGCATACCCTGATAAGTCCATCATCTCCTGTGTAAATGCGGTTGATTCTACCCAGTGGCCATTGGAGCACTGGAGTATTATCTTCCTTGAGGATAACAAGCATGCCTTCAATGACGTTCGGTGAAGTAGACTTCCATTTCCCCCTTTGCTGTAGCTCATGTAAATAGTTTTGAGTCCACTCCTTCCAGAATTTATGTTTGATTTCTGAAGTTATTTTCCATCTTGCATCTAATGATATGCTTGGGGGTTGCGCATTTACATCTACTGCTGAAGTCAAGGGTTCCCCTACTAAAAAGTGGCCTGGGGTAATTGCTTCAAGATCATCGTAGCTTGATGAGAGAGGGATCAGTGGACGTGAATTTAAGATTGCTTCTATTTCAACCACTATTGTTTCCAATTCTTCATATGTAAGTGATGCAGCTGACACACTTCTCAGTAAAAGGTGCTTGGCGGATTTGACAGCCGCTTCCCAAAGTCCACCAAAGTGAGGGGCTCTTGGTGGAATGAATTTAAAATTTATTGACTGATTGCTGCATACTCGTGTAATCTTCTCTTGCGCTGATTGAGAATATATTGATTCTTTTAATTCAGTAATTTTATTGTTTGCTCCCACGAAGTTAGTAGCATTGTCGCAATACAAAGTCTGACAGTGGCCTCTTCTGCTGATGAAACGTCGTAGTGCGCCTATGAATGCTTCTGTAGACAGATTTGATACTACTTCCATGTGAATGGCCTTAGTCGCGAAGCAACAAAATACTGCGATATAGGCCTTGTCTGGCCTTTTGCCCCTGATTTTGTGATGGATCCATATTGGGCCAAAATAATCCACTCCTGTGGTTATGAAAGGACGTGCTGGGGTTACTCTATCTGCCGGAAGGTTTCCCATTAATTGTTTGAAAAGCACCGGCCTAGCTTTAGTGCATCGTATGCATTTGTGGACGGTACTTCGTGCCAGTGATTTCCCGTTTGTAATCCAGAACTGTGACCTGGATGCTGCCAACAATGACTGTGGGCCACAATGACGATTCTCTTCGTGTAGCTTGTGCATCAATAACTTTGTCATAGGGTGATTATGAGTTAAAATCGCAGGATGTTTTGCCTTGAACGATAATGTTGACTGCTCCAAACGACCACCCACGCGCATTATCTGATGCTCATCCATGAATGGGCTTAAGGAGGCCAAGGGACTTGATTTATGTACAGGTGTTTGATGTGATAGCCTTTCTAGTTCTTCCCCAAACTCTCCGGCTTGGATGATCTTGATGATAATGTTTAGAGCTTCTTCTAATTCGAATGCATCAAGTTCCCTTTTGGTTGACCGATAAATATTTGTAGTTTTGGAATTTCTAATAAATCTCAACACATAACCAATTGTGTGTTGAAGAGTTCTAAATGAGTTCCGGTGGTTTATCTGATTTATAATGTCTGCATAATTTTGCTGCAAGGCTGTTATTGTTAGAACATGCTTCGTCACCTTACGTTCTTCGTCGCAAGGTGTCTCAATTGCTTGTGAAGTTGAGGTTGTCCATTCACTCCGTTGTCCCGAAAGAAATAGAGGGCCATAAAACCACATTGAATGTTGTGATAGGTTTTCGGGTGCTATTCCTCGAGATATTGCGTCGGCTGGATTTTCTTTAGAACTAACGTGTCGCCATTGATGTGAATCGCTTAGACCTTGAATTTTAGTTATCCTGTTTGCTACAAAGGTGTGAAAGGATGCTGCTGACGAGTTTATCCAAGCAAGAACAATTTTTGAGTCCGACCAAAAAAAGTTTGCTATATTTTGCAGACGAAGATCTTCTTTTACCCTACTTGTTAGTTCAACACCTAATACCGCGGCGCATAATTCCAAGCGAGGCAACGTTTGCCTTTTTATGGGTGCTACTCGGGACTTGGCACATAGCAGTCTGGTTAAAACAGTTTTGTCTTTATATGTTGAACGAATGTAGATTGCTGTTCCATAGGCTCGTTCAGATGCATCGACAAACGTATGAATTTCTGTAGAGACTGGGTTTCCGTGTTTTAATACGAATCTCTCTATTTTAGGGTTTCTATATTTGTGCGAAATTTATTCCATTCATTCTGAAGATTCATGGGTAGCTCGTCATCCCATGAAAGCGGTAATTGCCACAGCTCTTGTAAAAATATCTTGGCTCGTACAACTACCGGCCCAAAAATCCCTAGAGGATCAAAGATTTTGGCTAGTTCTGAACTGACTATTCTTTTTGTTACACTTGTGGCCGTTGGCTTTTGTGACCGTCCACATAATTGATCAGACTTTGGGAGCCATATTAATCCCAGTGTTTTAATTGAACAATCTGAATTCTCGTCTAAGTCCAAGTTGATTTCCTGGTCTTCAGGTGCAATTCCATTTAATAACTGAGGATGATTTGAACACCACTTCCGCAGCTTAAAACCAGCTTCTCTTAGGATTAAGCTTAGTTGTCGTTGTGACTCTAATGCTGTGTTAATAGAATCAGCTCCGGTGAGGCAATCATCCACATAAAAATCATCGCGTAATATTGAAGCACCTTGTGGATATTTTGTAGCGTTTTGAATAGCTAAATGTTGAAGGCATTTTGTTGCTAGGTATGGTGCAGAGGACGTGCCATATGTTACAGTTTTAAGGCGATAATATTTTATATCTTGATGCTTGTTGTATCTCCATATGATGAGCTGGAACATCTGGTCCGTGTCATTGATTTGAATTTGCCGGTATATTTTTTCTATGTCTGCAGTGAAGACAATTCTGTGCATCCTAAATCGCAACAGTACCGAAAACAGCTCACTTTGTACGGTTGGTCCGGCATGTATTATGTCATTTAAAGAGGAACCGCTGGATGTTTTAGCTGATGCGTCAAAAACTACTCTTAGTTTTGTGGTTGAGCTGTCAGGTTTCAGTACGCAGTGGTGAGGCATAACGTAATGTAAATTAGGAATGTCGTCTTCTTGTATTTCTTCCATGTGCCCCAAGTCTTCGTACTCCTGCATGAATTTGTTGTATCCTGTTCTAAGATCAGGATTAAGGTTCAATCGTTTTTCCAATGCTAAAAATCGATTGAATGCCATTGTTTTGGAACTTCCGAGAACGGATGGATTTTCTGCGAATGGTAGGCGCACAATGAATCTCCCATTCTCGTTTCTTTTTACGTTTTGTGTAAAATGATCCTCACATCGTTTCTCAGCCAAAGATAGTGCTCGTTCTGTGTTATTCGTGTCTTCAAGCTTCCAGAATTTTTCAATTAGCTGGTTTGTTGTTTGCTCTTCTGGGGTAAACACTGCACAAGTTACCAAGTTGCCGTTTCTTTCTCGTAATTTACCCGTGACGATCCAACCCAAAGCTGTGTTTTGCAGAATTGGCAGTTTTTGATTGATCTTTATTTGTTGTGGGCGCATCAATTCATGGTAAAATTCTGCTCCGAGCAATATGTCAATTTTATCCATTTGATTGAAACATGGATCAGCTAATTTAATATTTTCAGGAAGATTCCAATCTGACGTGTCGAAAGAATTTGTAGGCCGAGGTGGTACAATGGTTGGAAGAACAAATGCTTCGATTCTGGTGGCATAGCTGCCTGAATATGCATGTAGTTCTATATTGATTCGTTGGGATACGTTTTGAACTTTACGGCCAATTCCTTCAATGCGCAATGAAGAGTTTGAGGAATTCAAGGACAGTTTGTTCAATACGCGGGTTGTAACCAAATTGACTTGTGATCCAGAATCTAATAAAGCTCGGAATGTGCATGTGTGACCATTGGCTCCAACTGCCTTTACTCTTGCAGTGGCTAGTAATACGTAAGTGTTGTCGATGACTTGTTTGTTTGTTGTAGCGACGATTGGCTTATTTTCATTCGATACAGACGCTAGTTTTTGTGTTCCTTCTGCCGAAATTCCTCTTGCTAATTCTAAGTGCAACAATGTGTTGTATCTTTTTGTGCACTTTGAGCAAGACCGTGACGTGCATGCTTTGGCAGCATGATCTGACTTAAAGCAGTTGACGCAAAGCTTCTTTTTTTGTGTCCATTGTAGTCTCCCAGATGGGGACATTTTTAGGAACTTTTCACAGTAATATATGGGATGCCCAGGCATTCCACATACTTTACAGTTTGGGGTTGATGTAGCTGCAGTTATAAGTTTGGCTCTATCCTTCCCCCCACCAGATTCGTGAGACCTTCCGCGTGTTTCCAATGCTTGGAAACGGTGCTCTATAAATCTAAGAAGATCTTTTAGACTTACGAGGTTTTTGTTGTTTTCTAGCGATTGCTCAAATAAAGTTTGAGTTGATTGATCGAGTTTTTTCAATAAAATGTGAACAATTATGGCGTCCCAACTGTCCACTGGCAGTCCTTGAGCGCTTAAACCATGGATGCATTCGTTAGTGACATCATGTATATTTTTTAGCGCTTGTGCCGTTTCGGTTTTTATTTGCGGATGAGAAAGCAAGTTGTTTAGTAGTGTTGTCACAATGAGCCTTTTGTTATCGTACCTATCAACCAAAATGTTCCATGCAATTTCGTAATTTGCTGTTGTAATTGGCAAATGTTTTACTAGTGCTTTTGGTTCGTCTGCTAGATGTGTAGTTAAGTAAAACATTTTCTCAACTTCGCTCATTGATGCGTTGTGGATTAGCTGGGTATAAAGATCTTTAAAGGCTACCCATTGTAGGTAACTGCCGCTAAATTTCGGAATCTGAATTTTTGGAAGATGGGGTTGACAATGCTCAGTGCTGCGTGGATTATTTTCTCTGATATTACTCACATGCTGCTCTAGCTCACATTGAATGTCGTGCACCTCAGCTTGCAGTTCGTAAAAGTCATCCAAGGTGTAGCCGTCTATTTGTTCTTTATTAGTCAATTGCCATAATGTATCGTTGTTTGTAGAGAACTCGTGCATATATTTATTAATGAGCGATAATTTGCCTTGATAATATGCTATCTGTTGATTTCCCTCTGTTCTGACTTCATCCATAGTTCGTCTTAATGCTCTCGTCAATGCCCGCTGATTTCGAAGAACTTTGCTTGTGATATCATCAGGTAGTGCCTTTTCCTGCATACCGCTGCTTGCACCTTCTTCTATTTGTCTCATCGATGGTGTTGGTTTCTTCGCTTTTTTGCTTTCGGACTCAAATAGTTCTTTGTATTTGAGTGTATCGTCCGAAATACGTAAATATTGGTCTGTAAAATAATTGTGTTGTAGTGGTAGATTTGAGAGGCACCTTATTTTGTTGTCAGTGGTCTCAAATTCTTGCCATGCCTTGTCAAGCCGCTGTAGACGCTCCAAGAAGTACTCTGAAGTTTTTCTTGTAGAAGAGTCTTTTTTGAAATTGCGGATTATTGCCTCTATTTGCTCCGCCGTCTTCTGTTGGGCTGCTACCAGGTCTTCAAACGATTCCATTGCTTATGTACAAGGAACGATAGTTGATGATGGAATCCTGTACCTTGCTACAGGACCTTCGATTTGAAATGTGTAGTCTGATGATGCAATCCTGTACCTTGTGACAGGACTGTCGTGTTGAAATACGTCTTCTGTTTATGGAATCCTGTACCTTGCTACAGGACCGTCGAGTTGAAGAATGTCTTGTGTTGATGGAATCCTGTACCTTGCTACAGGACCGTCGAGTTGACGAATGTCTTGTGTTGATGGAATCCTGTACCTTGCTACAGGACCGTCGGGGTCACCAAATGTTGCGTTTACAACTGTGTAAAAGTTTGAGCATCAAAGGATTCCTTTGGAGCTCAGAGTGTGTGTTTTTTTGTTTTGTTTTTAGCCCAGGTAGAATCACCATGTGCTAATATTAGTTGAAGTTAAGTCTTAGTAGAAACACTAAGACTAGTCTAGCAATCAAGAAAGTTAATTTTTGTTTGCCATAATTTCTTTATTTTTCCCAGTCTTTTATACAATTTTAATTTCATACGTCTATATTAAAATTACTAGCAATGTACATTTTCAGCACTTGTCATAAAGCCTGACCTTGCATTTTATGAATTATTGTAATACTACTCTTAAAGGTAAATGACTGAATTAATTGTATGAGTATCAAAATATCTAAAGGTAAATGACTGATTGCAATATGAAACTTATTAATTTGTAAATAAAAATTGGTTAATGAACTTAGAATACAACATAAGCAGAATTTTATATTTATAATAAAAAAAAGGGAAGGTATTCCCTTAAAAATACATACAACTTCTAATAATAATAAAAGTAATTATGTATGTATTAACAACATGAATAAAAGCACAAAGCATAATCACAAAACAAGCTAAAACTTTGTTGCGCTAGAAGCAAAATCAAAGCAAAATCAACGACAAAATTCCGGGGAGAGTGAGCTAGGTATAAAAACACAAAAATCTTCTTTCTCGTGTCACTTCTGTATGTTTTGTGATTGTACTTGCCTCTAAACACATCTACTGGACAGACTTTATTAGCACAATTAGTGTATACTATTGTGTGGCCGATCTCCTTGGATTTAGGTCTAGCAACAGGCACACTTCTCCTTTTGAGCTTCTCTCACACACGTAGCCTGTAGGTTGAGTGGTATTACACATCCCGCCTGCATCTGCGTGCACAGTGACCGCGCTCTACACAAGAATACGTTTTATCGCTCCCTCTGAGCATTTATTTCTCGCGTTCTCACACGCGCAGCCCGTAGGTTGTGTGGTGTTACACATCCCGCCTGCATCTGCGTGCACAGCGTCTGCGCTCTCCATGAGCATTCGTTATACCGCTCCTAATTATTTTTGTTGTTGTTCTCGCGTTCTCACACGCGCAGCCCGTAGGTTGTGTGGTGTTACACATCCCGCCTGCAGCTGCGTGATAGTGACTGCGCTCTGCACGAGCTCTTTCTTTCTGACCGCGCTCATTAGTCTTTTGAGTTATCATTCAAAATGATAAATTTAATTTTGTAATTTAAAAGTAAATAAATATTCGACATTGAATTGACTTCGTGTTTTACTCTCTCATGGTCTCAAAAATCAATAAATTTTTGTAGACGAATCCTGGACATCGCTGAGTTTTACCCCAGCCTAAGAAACGTCGTTACAAATTGCATCGCAGTAATATAGTCAGACATTTGATTATACAGTACGAAGTGATTTTAATTATTTATTTTTATAAGTTTTTATGTGTGTTTAATGCAATGTTCAACTCTTTTTTGTGCATTTATATAACGAATTCTACACTCTTTACTAGTTTTACATTTTTTAAATAAACATTTTGACAACACAATAATAAATTCAATTAAGTATTAATATAAATTGAATTCAATACACTTTACAATCTTATAATTAAAATTTAAAAACAAAATAGAAAAATAAAATGCATATATTTATTTGCAAATAAAATAAGTTGTTTTTAATTAGATGAAGAAAAATTCAAATGAACTTAATCTAATAATCACCCTTATCGGGAATAAAAGGCGAACAATTTGTTCACCTGAAATATTTCCCATGAACAAGAAATGAACAAAATGGTATAATGACACAACAACAACGCAAACGTTGGCGATCACAGTTTTAGGGAAAGGGAACACATTCCATGCGAACTTTCATTCCCGATAAGGATGAATAATAACTCCAACTTTCCATAAATCAATTTCATTATTTTTCCGAAGTTGAAATCAATTCAACTCAATTCAGATCAAGTAATATATGACCACAGTGGACATAGCATAACATCCGGATGTTTAGAATACCATGTTCAAGCGCACTAAATGATGAAAAGAAACCAAATTATTATTTTCTTTAAATAAATAAAATACTGTTTCATTACCTTCGCAATAGGTATCGTATTATCATCATCAGATGAATGTCTGGCAGCCATCAACCCCAATCCCAAATAAGACACATGACGTACGCCGGAGCAAGTATTTGTCTTTCAATGATTGAGTATATCCATTTGCTACTCATTTTCACTTTTATTTCTTATAAATTTCATGTTTTTTTATATATTGGCCACAGTTTTCTTGTAGGCAGGGACTTGATTATGGCATTTTAATTTTTTATACACACATGCACACACACCGGTACCATTCCAAAACAAATCCAATATGTACACATTTTAATGCAAATAATCTTTTCCGCATTATATTTTTCCAATTAGAAGTATATAAATAAATTTAATTTAAATTATTTTGATATTGTAAAACTTTAAAAATTCCCTATATTTTCTGTTGTTTGTTTTGATTATTTTGCTAAGCAATTTTCATAACAAACACACACTATTTGTCCCTTTCTAACAGTGATCAAATCAGATGATTTTAGCTTTTTTCATAAGTCAGTTTGTTAAACTCTGGTATCCTCTGTGACACAACTTCATGGCTTCTATTTAGGTCTATAAACTGCAACACATCATTATATTTTTTACATATTTTTGTTACTAATAATATTTATTTAAAGTTAATAAACTTTTTTAGGAGGAATATAGCATTATGTGTAATAAAAGAACACAAAAATACTATGCCGGCAGAATATTTAAAAAGAAAAACGAAAAGTGTGCTCATTGAAATTGGTGTCAGTTGTTTTTTGCCTATAAATTTGAATACACAATTTTTTTTTAATACATGATTTTTATTTATTGTATCTTCATATATGAACTAAAAAAAAGTATTCAAATCTTAAATCTAAAAATATAATTAGGCACGACCAGTGTCGGACATAAGCTTAGTAATAGTTATATATAATACATAAGTAGTGATAATCAAAAGGAAAAAAATAAAAGTATTTTCAAAAAGTCCCATCTGGAGTGATGTGAATAAGAGTCCTTGTGTCCCTCTTTTTTAGGCGGATGTGTCCAGTAAAGTTCAAAATATTACGGGCAAGCGGATTAGGATGTGACTCGAGTTTTGTTAAATATTTGCCTGCGTATTTTGCAATTTCTTCAGTCACTAGTGGCATATTTAAATCACGATGTATATTTGAATTTTTTATGTACCATCGAGCCGATGTTATTAACCGTAAAATTTTGTTTTGCCTTCGTTGGATTCTTTCGACATTAGAAGCTGAAGCAGTACCCCATAGCTGAATTCCGTAGCACCATATAGGTTTTAAGAGCGACTTGTATATTAAAAGTTTACAATCTAGGGTGAGGATTGAATATCTACCAACCAGACAATATATCTGAGTTAGTTTAAGTTTCATTTGCGTTAGCTTAGAGTCAATATGGTATTTCCATGTGAGCCTTCTATCAAGATGTATACCAAGGTATTTTACATGTAAGTTTTGAGGAACAATTTGATTATTGCTTGTAATGAGGGAACAAGTGTATTTTCTTAAGCTAAATGTTACCTGAGCAAACTTCTGTTCGTTTGCCTTTATTCTCCACATGTTTAACCATAGTTCTAGCTGAGTAATATGTTGCTGAAGATATCGGGAAGCCTCCTGAGGGTTTTCGTGCATACTAAGGCAGGCTGTATCATCGGCAAATGTAGATGTGTGAATGTTACTGCTCAATGGCATATCACAAGTATAAATCAAATACAAAACTGGCCCCAGTATACTCCCCTGTGGCACACTGGATGAGATTATTTCAGGCGTACTCATAAAGTCTCCTTCCACAACAGTGAACTTCCGGGCAATAATGTAACTTTCCAGAAGATTTAGAATGTTTATTGCTAGGTAAGTCTTTAATTTTAAAATTAGGCCTTCATGCTACATTTTATCAAATGCCTGAGAAACGTCAATGAACAGCGCAGAGCAATACTTTTTTTCTTCAAAATTTTTTCTTATAAATTGAACCAATCTATGAGTTTGTTCAATGGTGCTATGCTGACTTCTAAAACCAAATTGATGGTCCGGTATGCACCCACTACTAACTAGAATTGGGGACAATTTTATCATGAGTAGTTTTTCGAAAAGCTTTGACATTGTTGACAGTAAACTTATTGGCCTATATGACTCAGCTTTGGTAAGATCTTCACCCGGCTTTGGAATCATTTTAACCTTGGCAAGCTTCCAGCTGTTTGGATAATACTCCAGTCGTAAAATGGCATTAAAAATGAATAACAGGATTCTAATAGCTATACGAGGCAACATTATCAGCATCTGGTTACTAATTTCATCAATACCCGGAGCTTTTTTCGGGTTGAGTTCAGCAATTAGTTTTTGTACATCACGCGTCTTAAATTTTATTGGTCGAGGGGGTAGCGCAACTACATTTGGAAAATTAACAGCACCTGAACATGTGTTTGGGGTAAATACGGATTTTAAATGCTCACCAAATATTTTACATTTTTCAGTATCGCTTCTTGCCCAATCTCCTGTAGATGTGCGCAGAGGTGGTTTAAACTCAACTGGTGTTTTAAGCTTTCTAGCAGCGCGCCACAAAGAGTAATTAGATGCTGGTGTGACATCAAGACCTTCCAACTAATTTTTAAGAGATTCAGTTTTTTCAAATGAAAGCAACTCTTGGAGTCGTTTAGTATTCTATTTAAATCTGATTTTAAGTTGGGGTGATCTTTGCTGTTGCCGTTCTCTTCTAGCTCTTCTTTTTTCACTTACGAGACGTTCAATATCCGTAGAATAAATTCTATTTAACCTAGTCTGCGGATGGGCGGTAGTGGCATGTTCAGCAGCCTGTTTAATATTTTCATTAAGGTTGGCAATGTTAGATTCAATATCATCATGTGTTCTTAGCGTAATATTTTCCATGCAATGACTACTAAGATATTTTTTAAATCGCAGCCAATTAACACGATTTATCAAATTCGCATATGGGTGAGGTAAATCACTTCTTAATGGGCTACAAATTGTAACAATCGTGGGAGAGTGATCGGACGAGAGATCTAGAGAAGCTTCAATTTGAATTAAATCCCTAGAGATATTTTTCATAACGCCAAAATCTATAACATCCGGGATTTTATGTATGTCAGTAGGCCAATAAGTGTGCTCCCCACTCGAAATGACATCCAAGCCCATTTTGGAAATTGTATTGAACAACTCTCGACCTCTGGGTGTAATAAGACGCGAACCCCAGAACGTGTGTTTAGCATTATAGTCGCCAGCTGCTACGAAACAAGGGCCCAGAGATTTGTAAAAATCCTCGTATTGATCCTCAGTAATTGCGAATCTAGGAGGAGAGTAAATTGATGATATGACAAAATTAGTGCAAAAATTTTCGACACAAATATTCGTTGCTTGTAAATGTTCTTCGCAAATGTTGTCAATAATATAATGCATGAGTCTTGACTTTATTAAAATTGCTGATTCACCGCATGCTCTTCCTCTCGGGTCCTTTGAATCATATAAGGTGTAACCATAAATTTTAAAAAGGCTTCTCGAAGTCAAATGAGTTTCAGAGACCAACATTATGTCAATATTGTTTTCCGTGAGGAAGTGCTTAAGTTCATTTTTATGTTGGCGAATGCCGTTAGCGATCCAGAAACATATTTTTAACGTGTTCATGGTTTGTTAACTAAAGCTTGAAGCAATGTATTCTGCATTCGCAGCATTTCTTGCATCATGCTAGTCATATTTGTTGTAAAATTGTTTATAGTTCGCACCAGATTTTCAATAGTAGCTTCAAGGCGATTAAAATTAAGGCCTGAGTTTGTATTTGTTGAAGTATTTGGCCGTGAAACATTTTGTGTGGGAATAGAGCTTGTCTTAGCAGCATTGGCATACGATACACGTGAATTAACTGGTTGGCTCACTTGGGCAAGAGTGGCGGAGTAAGTGTTTGCTGTTTGTGCTAGAGCTACTTTAGGTTTTTGCCCCATAGTCTTTTTAACGAAAGAATATACAGGACATCCTCTATAGTTAGCGGTGTGATTACCTCCACAATTACTGCATTTTTTTTCTGCTTGATCTTTTGGTTTAGTACAACTAGCAGTACCGTGCAATTCACCGCAAATAACACAAACTGTAGGTAATTTGCAGTAAGTTTTTGTGTGGCCATATTCTTGACAATTATGGCACTGTACCATAGCGTCTATACCTGATATAATATCAAATATATTTCTATCAGCAAACGTCAAATTTCATAGCAGAGAGAATCATATTACGTGTGGACTGCAATATTAGTATTATATTACTATTATATCAGATATTATAATATTGTTTTCATAATATATATTTAGAAAACAATATTATGTTATCAAGTGTCAAAAAACGCACACATACATACATACGTGAAGAGAGTTTTGTGTATTAAAGTGAAAATTAATATATTTTGATAAAAATAATGCGGAAATGTTTCAATTATACACGATTTATTAAGGAAATGCCAAAATTTTTATGAAACACACATTACTATTACAATAAACGAAGATGTTTACTGCACGGCTGCATGATAATTATGAAATATTATGATATTTACAGGAGTACGTTTTCCCCTATATAGATATTAATATTAATATAAATATATTTTTCTTCTCATTCTGCCGACGTTCTCTCTCATATTATATCAGGGTTAATATCAGGTATAGACGCTATGTACGGGTCCAGAACGCTTGTGTGGTTCTTCAACTGTTATTTTTCGGTATAAAAGATATTTTAAATTATAAATTGGGTGCGTCTCATTTTTTTCTCAATTTTATATCAATCGGCTCTAGTTCAACGCGAAATAGAGGCTGGGGGCTCTTCTCCCTATTAATTATATTGGAAACATTTTTACCTTAAATCCCTGGAGGACGAGTGCATCTTTTATTTCTTCGGGAACAACATAAGAATCTATGCCCTTCAATACGATTGATACACAATTGGAAAGAAAATTTTAAGTCAAAGTAGCATCAAATTCTAAAAGTGTGAATGTATTAGTGAAAAAGTGTGGAATGTATTGAAATTTGAATCCAAACTGGATCGTGTAACCCTTAAGTTATGTATATTCCGGTAGCGTCGTGTCATATATGGTCGTGTGGTTATACCCTGCAGGAGAATAGGTGTCAATTGTTTAAAAGCTACTAGTATAATTACTAGAACAGCAAGAACTAGTGCGAAAAGGGGAAAGGTCAAAAGTTGTTTGCACCATATACTTTAGTTCATGTTTGTGTGTGTTTCTGACAACTTAAACATAAAGTTGATTTTTGTATTGCTGTGTTTTTCTAGAGTTGCATAGACCTAATAAATAGGCCTTGTGTCAGGTTTACCTGAGCAGTTTTTGTTAAATTTTCTTTTGAACCTGCATTTGCGTTCACACACACCGTCAAGTTTGTTTCATCAAGTTTAATCAATTTGCGTTGTCCTAGAGTATTACGAATGACAAAACAAAACGAAAAAGCAAACTTGACGTACGGTCAAGTCTGTACTCGTCTCCAGACCTGACGTGTGTGAAAGGGGTCTAACCTATTGCTGTCTCGGTCTTGTATATTGTACTTTGAATACTGAAGAGAATTGTATATGAGTGTGTGTATAACTTTTCTTCTTCTAACATAGCGTCTATACCTGATATTAAATCTGATAGAATATGAGAGAGAACGTCGGCAGAATAAGGAGAAAAATATATTTACATTAATACTAATATCTACGTAGGGGAAAACGTACTATTGAAAGTTTCATAAAATTTCATAATTATAAACATATCCGTTTATTGTAATAGTAAAGTGTATGTCAAAAAAAATTTTGGCATTTTCTTAATACATCGTGTATAATTAAAACATTTCAGCATTATTTGTATCAAAACATATTAATTTTCACTTTAATACACAAAATTCTCTTCACGTATTTATTTATGTGTACGTTTTTTGACACTTGATATCATAATATTGTTTTCTAAATATACATATATTATGAAAACAATAGCGGTATTCGGTGTTTGATACAAATTGTCTTGCGTCATTGTAAATGCAAAATATTGTAGCTTTTCTTTAAAATCCAACAACAAAATACACACACAATCCAAAGAAAAACTACGATATTTTGAATTTACAATGACGCCAGACAATTTGCATCAAACACCGAATACCGCCAATATAATATCTAATATAATAGTAATAAAATACTAATATTGCAATCCACAATTTGACGTTTGCTGATAGAAATATATTTGATATTATATCAGGTATAGAGACGCTATGTTATATAATTTTGTGATTTTTTAGTATTACCGTTTTTGAAAATTTCAAGAGTTTTGCTCTTACGGTTTCCAAGATACAGCAAGTTGTTAAAATTACATAGTCAAAATTGCATTAACTGATGGCACACCCTTAAATTACATTTTTTTAATTTTAGTGTTAATTGTTGTAGTCTGTATAAAAATACACTAACCGTACAAATTGCAAGTGTATATTGTAAAAAGGTGGTGCAAAATAAAATAGATACACACAAATCGAATAAAGATGCTTTTTTGTAAAGATTTTTGTTTGCGGCTTTCAAACTTATTATGTTTGTATATTGTGATTCTCAATATATTATTAAGAGTCTTACTATAAACATACGAAGCTTGTTAGCTAAATTCAAAAAACGAAATGCATATAGACAATTGCTTAACCATAAAAACAAGCTTAATTTTCAAGTTACTTTTATATGGCAAAATAAAGTTTAAGTTTTCCAGCTCTGCAATCGTCTGCTTGAGTAAAGATGTTCCTAGAACATGAAATATTTTTAACTGTGGTTTTTATTTTTCAAATTTTCTATACCCATCTCTTCTTTTTAGAACATAAAAAATATATATAAATTAAAATATAAAAAAATTATTAGACCTAGCTTATTTTATATATCACAAAAACTGTACGTTTCCCAACCCTGGCAACATAATTTTAAATTTTTCTGATTTCTTACACTAATATTTTTCTTTTAAGAATGTAAAACATTTTAAATTTATAGATAAATAGGAAAAATTAGCTTTAGTAGGTTATTTTGATATAAAAAAAAGTTAAAGTTCCCAACCTCGGAAACGCTTTTTTTATTTTTATTTTTTGTTTGTTTATATTTTTGATACAAAATTTATTCGTACTGAAATATAACATAAGTTTATTTAACAAAAAAATCAAAAAATTTTTTTAATCTAGTTACTTTTACATGGCAAAATCAAGTTTAAGTTTTCCAGCTCTGAAACGATCTGCTCGATTTCGTTGATTTTGAATACCAATCTATTTTGGACCATATCTGATATACCAGTTTAAGACCGAAGTCTTTAGCTTATCTGGGAGCTTCGGAAAACCGATTTCACGTACACCAGACGGACGAACAGACGGACATCGCTTATTCGTGTTAGCTATTCACAAGGACCCAGAATATATATATTTTATGGGTCGAATATGAATATTATGGAAATTACACACGGAATGACAAACCTATATATACCCTTTTCCAGTTTTGGTAAAGGGTATAATAACGTTTTAATGTTTTTCTCATTTTTATCGATTTTGACACACACTTTTTCACACTAGGTCCCTTTTCTCGGAGAAGGTCACATATAGTAAATAGTTGAAAAAATATTGAGAGTATAGAATTACGAATATCAATACCTTGTCACGGTAAAAATGCGGCCGATTCAGCACAAAGTCCAATAACCTATGCTTTCACGTTCCAAGTCACGTAAATTCTATAATTGCATTAGCGCGAAGAAAGAAACCATATGACGTTATTCCAATAGAATATTCCAATTTTTTATATATTAAACAAGTAAGAGTGCTATATTTGGCTGTGCCGAGTCTTATATACCCTTTACCAACGTACGTACATATATATATATATAGTATACAGATACATACATACATATTTGTTTTGTGAAAAAATTTATAATTTTTTTCTCTAAAGCAATTAATAGTAAGTGACCTTTCAGTATTTTGGATTAAAGAATTTGATTCATTTATTTTCTGTCTGTACGTGAAATCGGTTTTCCGAAGCTCCCAGAAAAGCTAGAGACTTCGTTCTTGAACTGGTGTGTCAGAAATTTTCCAAAATAGATTAGTAATGCAATTCAGCAAAATCGATCAGAGGATTGCAGAGCTGGAAGACTTAAACTTTATTTTGCCGTATAAAAGTAGCTACCGAAAACAAGTTTTTATTTTTTTTTAATAAATAAACTTATTTTACACTTCAGTACGACTAAAATTGGTATTTTAAATTAAAAAAAATATAACAAAATTTAAAAAGACGTTTCCAGGGTTTGAAAACTTTAACTTTTTGTGTTATGTAAAATTAACTATGTCTAAAACTATGTCTATCACAGGATATTTTCTCGGGAACTGTAAGAGCTACGGACCTGAAATTTGGACAGAGTATGTACACCTTTGGCCGCTACAACAACAAATACATGAGTATTGGAAATGAAAGGGTGTTCCAAAACGAGCAACGAAAATTTTTAAAATCCCATGTAATATACATACAATTGTATTTGTATTGTACACTTGAAATTTGTAAGGTTAGTGAATTTTTTACAGACTACAAAAATTAACACTAAAATTTCCAAAAATTTAAATTAAAGGGTGTTCCATCAGCTAATGCAATTTTGACTATGCAATTTTAACAACTTGCTGTATCTTGGAAACCGTAAGAGCAAAACTCTTGAAATTTTCAAAAACGGTAAAACTAAAAAATCAAAAATTATAAGATCGCCAAACCGAAAAAAATCGCCAAAAACAAAAAAAAATCACCAAAAACAAACAAAAATCGCAAAAAAAAAATCAACAAATTAAAAATGTCTAAGACTAAAATAAATCGCGAAAAACCAGAAAAATACTTAAATGAAAAAAATCGTCAAAATAAAAAAAATCGCCAAAATTAAAAAAAAACCGCAAAAACAAAAAAATCATTAAAATTTAAAAAAATCGCCGAAATGATAAGAATCGGCAGAACGAAAAAAACCTTAAAAAACGCAAAAACAGAAAAAAATCGTCAAAATTAAAAAATCTCCAATATGAAAAAACCCCAAAAACAGAAAAAAATCGCCAAAATGAAAAAACCTCAAAAAAATCGTTAAGCGAGAAAAAAGCGACAAACTGAAAAAATCGTTTAAGCTGAAAAAAACTTCAAAAAAGCAAAAAAGCCAACCTTTCGTGCGCGATTCAAAGTCGCACCTTAAGCAGGTCGTACACGACATGTTTTTTACGTCTGACATTTCAACTTTTCAACTCAGATGTAATTCTGCATGTTTGTCAAAATTGTTGTTTTACAGAAGCTTTATAATATTCAGTCACAAACCTACATGTTAATTGCTTTGACATAGTTTCTGTTTTTTATTCTCTCTATATCTGTAAATATATTGCTCAGCTTTTATATAAACCAATGTCGGCATCCGTTTCAAAATCGTGTTGCCGCCACAAAATTTTTTCCTTGCGCCGTAAAAAAGTTCAACCATTTTTATGATTTTTTCTTCAAATTCGTAGATACCAAGTTAAAATATAATAATGCAACGCTATTTACATTGTATGTACATAATTGCTGTTAAATAGTTAAAAAAAACATACATATATGCGTGCTGTAATGTACCAACTGCAGCCGGCTAATGTTTTCGTCAATAGTGAACCACCGCTACTTGTTTGCTCACGGCATAGATTTCGATGTCAGAAGCTTTGTCAGAAGAAAATAGAACACGCTCTAATAGTATGTTTACACGATACCTGCTTCGCTCTCTATTCATGCTTCACACCCCAATCATGACCGAATCAACTTGTTTCGCCATACAAAATTATGAGAGCGAATCAAGTAGATTCAATATGAATCTACCTGCGAAGCACGTAAAATTGGTATCTTCTCTAACTTTTATCGCAGTAATCGCCACTTTATCTGAACTAGCTATCAAAACAAAATAAGTATATGTGTATGTGTGTTTGTAAACAAATAAAAAATAACCAAAAAAACATAGATGTGAGTTTAATATAAATAAATTTAATTAAGTTATGGATAATATAAGAAGGAAAAATAAAAATAAAATATGGGGATGCCTTCAAAAACAAGATTTTGAATGAGTCTAATATATGTAAGTATGTATTATTATTATTATTATTATTACGGTCTTTATGACCTAGATATAGTATCAATATTAATGTAAATTTTACAATTAATTTTCATTATTCTATAACAAATAATGTTTTACAATATGTTTTTATTAATCTATTGTATATGTACTCATTCTGACAGTCTTTAATTTCTGTTGGCAATTCATTATACATTCTGAATCCCTCAAAAAATACAGTTTTCTTTTGAAGATCAGTCTTAATTTTAGGCAGTCTTATGTTATTTCTATGTCTCGTATTATAACTATGAATTTCAAAATTATATTGCATTCTCTCATAAAGATAATTTGGTAATTGCCCTAATCTTAGCTTATGAACAAATTTTAGAGTGTGGTATGCTATTAATTGTTTTATATTAAGCCAATCTAAGTTTCGTATCATCTCCGAAATTGATGTATCGTACCTTTTGTTTAGAATAAACCTCATTACTTTGTTTTGCTGTATTTGTAATCTTCTAATTTGCATATCCTTTAACATAAAAGTTATTGTGGGGTTATAGGTAAAATAAGGTTCTATTGTTGACTTATATATAGTTAGTTTGTATTGCTTACCAATATACATATTTGCAGGTTCGGTACATAAAACCTATTTTTTTTGCTATTTTATTCTCAATATAATTTACATGTTCCTCCCACTTAAGTTTATTATCAATAATTATACCCAGATATTTTATCTGCATAACATTTTCAATTTCGTAGTCTTTGATTTTTAGCTTCACACTATCACAGTTCTCATGATCCCGATTTAATATCATGTATTTAGTTTTTTCACAATTCAATTTTAACTTATTCCTACATAACCATACATATAACTCGTCCATGTCTGTCTGAACAGCATTCATTGCATCATACAAATATAAGTGATTAAAATATAAAAGAGCATCATCAGCAAATAAAACTATTTTACAAAATTTTAAACAGTTTGGTATATCATTAATATAAATTAAAAAAGTAATGGTGCTAAAACCGACCCCTGTGGCAGACCAATGTCTATTCTCCGTTCTGATGAAGTTATATTTCCAACCATTGTTCTTTGTTTTCTGTTTGTCAAATAGTTCTCAAACCATTTCAATGCTTGTCCTCGTACACCGATCCGATACATCTTCATCAGCAATATATGCCTATCTACCGTTTCAAACGCTCGTTTCAAGTCTAAAAATACCGCTACCACAGCTTGTTTCTCCGCCATCATATCTTTCCAGTCAGCTAGCACCATATTCAACGCTGTTTCGCATGAATGATTAGCTCGAAAACCAGACTGTTGAGTGACAATGATATCATGTTGATTTAAAAAAATTAGCAATTGTTCTTTAACCACACTCTCCATAATTTTTTCATCTGATGGTAATGTATTTATTGGTCGCAATTCTTCTGGACGAGTTGTGTTTTTCACCTTTTCTATTGGTACCACTGTAGAAACCTTCCATTTTTCAGGAACGTGAGCAAGTCGTAAGCAGTCGTTTTAAATGCCAGAGAAAAAATATGCCATATATTCCATTGAATCTTTAATAACACCTTCAGACAGTAGTTTTTTTCCACCACTTTTATTTTTTAAAGTTTTTACAATATTAAGTATACTTAATGTATCAACTTCTTTAAACTCAAATTCATAATTTAAGTTCATATTTCCCGAGAAATCAAAATCTATCTTTTCAATTTCATTGTTGATTTTATTGATGCTGTCCACAAAAAAGTTATTAAGTGACTCTGCTAGTTCGAGTTCATTTTCTATCCATTTATCATTTATCTTTATTTTCTTTATGGATTGATTTATTTGTGTCATATTAACCGTTTCTTTTAAGTATTTCCACATTAGTTTTTGGTCTTTACCTGCGATGATGATTTTATTTTCCATATATTTTTTCTTTTTTATTTTTATTTGTTTTTTATACAAGTTTTTTGTCATATGTGAAAGAGATCATATTTTTTTCTATTAAGGCGTGTTAATTCTTGATCATACCATTTGTTTATAATTTTTTTATTGACACATTTATTATAAGTAAGAGTATGCATGATTTCTAATATTGCACTATTAAAGTATTCCACCTTTTCATCTATAGTACCATTATTTATTACATTAAAGTTACTATATCTCAGCATTTCAACTAAATTTTCTTTACTATAATATTCCCAACTGGTAATATTTATTCTAAGTCTCATCTTCACTTCTTTTTCTATCGGTATTAAAAATGATATTGTTTCATGGTCAGTTATTTTATGATTAGTTATGCAACTAGTCTGTACTTCATCAGATGTTGAAAAAAGTAGATCAATTTTAGTACTTGTCAGTTCTGTGATGCGAGTATCAAAATTTATAAGTTGTTTCATAGCCATAGACGAAAAAATATTGCACAACTCAGTACTATAATATGTATCATTATTAATATTAATGTTAAAGTCTCCAATTATCAAGTTATTATCACAGTTTTCGAAATAAGTCTCTATTGTACTTCTCAAATACATAAGGAATTCTGAATTGCTGGCACTTGGTGAATGGTATAACACCCCAATCTTCCATTTCGTTTGAAAGTTTTTTAATTTAATTATAATACACCACATATTCTGATTAAAGCTTTTGTTACATATTACATTATATTGAATTGATTTGTGTATATATATTATTGCACCACCCGTATGTCTAGAATGTGAATCACAACGAACCATATTAAATATAGGAATGCTAATCTCATTGTCTTCAATATTAGATGTTACACATGTTTCAGAACAGAGTATTATATTTGCTTGTTGAAGTTCAATTGTCCTCTCCAGCTCTTCCTTGTTAGCCAAGATACTACTAATATTAGCATATATACATTTCAGCCATCTGCTATTACGCTTTTTACATCTTGTTGTTAAATTCTCACTGCCATCACTCTGTAGTTGCTAATACCCAATTTTTCTTTTCTTTGCCTCCAATCTATTTTGGTAAGCAGGGCATAAATTACTCAACGTGTCATGATTCTCATTCAAGCCTAGGTTAAAATCTTTATTAGCACGTATACAATTTATACATTTACTTATTGGGCTAGCACTGCATTCTGTAAGTCTGTGTTGACCATGACATTTAATACAAATTTGATTATTTTTGCAATTTATTGCTTTATGGTTAAAACCCTTACATTTAAAACACCGCATTACACTAATACCATCATATACTTTACATCGTTCCCAGCCAATGTTTATTCTTTCCGCTGCCAATACGTTAGCAAATGCATTTGGTTCAACTTCCATTATCGCATTGTAATAGCTTTTATTGTTTTTCTTCACTTCATATTGCTTGACTAATTTTAATTTAGTATTATTTAGGCACTGATTTTGTTTTTCTATTAATCTAACAAGTCGATCATTATCATATTCAAAATTTATTCCCGTTATTAACACATTTGGGTACACCGAATTTGGAATTTTAATTTCGTATTCATCACCTAATTTTTCTTTAATCATATTTCTTGCTTTATCTCTTTCCGTATTATCTTCTATTTCAATAATCACTGTTCCATTATTTTTGGTAACAATATTTGAAATATTTAAGTTATCCGGATCAACTCTATTTAAGTCTTTTTTTGTTAAATCCCCATTTTGCTTCTTTTTTGGCTTTACAATTAGTGGCACTGAGTTTTTAATTTCTGGCAACACTTTTTTCATAGTTTCATTTGTCTTTAATGCTTGCGCACAAGGCCTATTTATCAGGTCAACGCAACTCTACAAAAACACAGCAATACAAAAAAAAATAAAATCAAGATTTATTGCTGTATTTTCATGTTTTATAGCTTGTTTTATTCCTAGGATATGTGGTTTTAAGAAAAATGTAAAAAATATGAAACTTGTGAGTTTCTGATTTTTTTATTGTAATTTTCATGTAAAAAAATTACGCGATTTTTGCAAAAAAAAAACTTTTTTCTTTTTTAAATTCTGAATAACTTTGAAACCATAAAAAATAGGTAAAAATTATTATTAATATTTTTTAACAAAATTTTGTGGCGCGTCTTTTGGTTTATTATTTATTAAAATCAAAATAGCGGTTTTCGAGTTATAGTAAAATATATTAGTATGGCCGACTAATTTAGGGGCCAAAATTAGCCACGCCCATAAAAAAAATCTCTACGTGATAGAGCAAAACTGACAGCAGATTTGAATTTAACGCATCGAAATCCATATAGTCCGCATACTTTTATCTAAAGGCTATTTTGGCTGTTGTACAGTGTAATCAGAAAAATCCACAATTATGGCTTCAGGGTTGGAAAACTGACACTTTTTGTGTTACGTAAAATTAAATACGTCTAAAGAACTCGATTGGTATCAATCAAGGCAAATTCATTTCCAGGTAATATCAGGATTACAAAAACAATGAAAAAATACAACAATGAAAAAAACAACATGGGTTTTAGTTCATCCAAAACTTCAAAAATAGAATTTGTTTAACACAATAATAATAAAATTGATTCACATAAATTTGAAAATATTTCTCCACGGCAGCTACCACTAACAAAATTTGCAACGTTTAGCACTTTTCTCACAATTTTTTAATAGTTTTTTTCATATTTTTAAATTTGTTTTCACAGAATTTATTTCAATAAAATATTTTTCATACTGAAATTTTTTAACATTTTCTTTTAATTTCTCTTTCGTAAAAAATTTTTGAAGTTTCTGATGAACTTTAATTTGAAAAAAAAATAGCTCAGCTGAATTTCCGCTACTACCTTGTGAATGTGCCTTGGTATCAATAATCAGAAAAATCCAAAATTATGACTTCAGGGTTGGAAAAATTACACTTTTTGTGTTATGTAAAATTAAATAGGTCAAAATTTTTCTTTTTCTTTATAAATTGAATATATTTTATGCTTCTGAAAGAAAAGTTTGGCGTATAAAATTTGAAAAATTAAAATTACAGCTCCAAAGATGGAAGCTTTGAATTTTTTTTGTGATATTAAAGTATAAAATTAATTTTAGTTAATTATAATTTTTCGAACTGTATTTGTTTCTTAAATTCTTATGAATTGAATTAGGCTACTGTTCGTAACGTTTTTTAAGCCAAATTACATGTGATAATTATTAATTAATTAATGAACAAATAACATCAAGTTAGTTGTAAATATTCTGAAAACAACACATAGTTGAACGGAACAGCCAGCCATTTTCGAAGGCCACTAAACCTTCCTCATCAGCGTTCTTCTGTGTTTTGGTCCACTGTGTGTGGTGTCAGTTGATGTAGATGTCTGCCTTATATACGAAACTTTATTGCAAATGGAATATGTGAATTGGTTTGATTCATTGCATTTTTCAATTTGCTCATATATATGTTTGGTAATTGTCGTTTGTTCCTTAGCCCTAATTCACACGTTGATTTTTAAATGATTTTTTGAAACACGATTTTTGTAGTTTGTAGGCGAACTGTATAGAAAAGCAAAGGGGGTAGAAAAAAAATCACATGTTCCGTTCTCCGAGTTTTTTTTTCAAATTTTCTTTACACATATTTTAATTTTTGGTATGTTGCTTTATTTTATTTTTTCATTGAATGTGACAACAGCTTTTTTTTAATAGAAAACAGTGTTACCTGTAGGTATTTTTGTCGCTTATATAGGAGTATAGGGAATATCCGACAAATATTTTATTTTGGCCAAAATGTAGGTATTTTGTTTTCTCATATTGCATTTTTTCTGCATATGTGTAAAAATAACTATACGCAAAATATATTTTTGCTCCGTTTAAAAACTTGTTTTTGCTCGTAATTACATAGACTTTTAATTATCTAATTATTTTGGTGTCGCAGTGCCTGTATTTTGATAGGATCTTCCCTCTATTCTTTTAATGGCAAGCACCCCAGAAAATAGGAAATGAGCATCTATTAAGCAATGATTTAATAATTAAGGATATTATTTACAACTATTTAACTTAAATCTTAATAAACTTCATTATTGGAGAAAATCCAAATACAGATATGTGTTATATTTGTATTTATTATAAGATAATTTCTGAAAAACTGTAGAAAAGTATGCATTAATTTCGAAGGTAGAAGTAGTCACTTTTAATAATTTAATACAAAAGAATTACATATATACATACATATGTCAAGTTTTAAGTTACCTAATGTAGCTCCAAATATTCAGAAGAAAAAATTTTGGTTTACAAAACAAATTTTTTAACACGTAGGGAAAAAACGAATTTTTTTCAAATCTAATGGCAACACTGATACAATTTTTGGAAGAAAAAAAATCAAAACTAGAAACATGGAAAAAATCATCGTATGAATGTAAAATGTTTTTGGAAGCAATTTTTAAAGAGAATCAAAAATAAAACAAGATTTTTAAATCCTCGTATGAATTGGGCCTTACTAACTATGCACATGTTTGTTAATTTGCTTATTTTTGTTCTACTTAAGACAAACTTTTTTGGTTTGTTACTATTAAGTATATTTTTATTTTTGATTTTTGCCACAAGCCAATGACTATTAATTTTAGTTAATTATTTGTTTGTGTTCTGGCTTTCACATCGTTTTCACATTTTTTCTTGTGAAATCGGATGTTAAAGCACATCCTACGCCTGTTTAGGTTGAAATTTAGAAAATAAAAATTAATAGTATGTGTTCTTGCATACGATTTTAGATGAAAACGATTTTTAAATGGACGATTTCAAATTTTTAGCCTTTTTCGTTTTCACTTTTGGCAAAAAATTCGTATTCTTTTCACTTGATTTTCCATCAAGCGTCGTTGGTGTCACACTGACTAACAAATTTTCACTCATACTATAACCAATCTCATCAAGCATTTTGACCGTGTCTAGACCCCTTTATATGAAACAGAGAAACAAGTCGAGGCAAAATTATCGGCGGTCGCGGCGCAGTAGTTTTGTGACCGGCGGCGGCGCGCCGAGAGAATTTTTGGCTGCGCAAATGAGGGTATAAAAATTTTAAGAAAAAATAAAAATTGAAACTGAAAATCGATTTGCAAATTTTTTTTCTCCGAAATTTGTCTTTTTGTGCTGATAAAATTTCGGCTGGTTTTGAGCCGATGCGGCTTGATGCACAGAAAAATAACCGTTGGCGGCGCGCCGTCGGCTTCGAGCCGGTCGACTTGTTTCTCTGATATGAAATTGCCTTGGAGTGAAGTAAGTTACTTTGGTTTTTCTCTTTTGTTTTTTCAGTTCCGAAAAGAAAATTTGGTGTGGCTATAATAAAATAGAACATATATGAAAAATACCTTTTAAGCACTCGTATTAAAATGAAGTGTTAAGAGTAATTTTACAAGTGTTATTTTCAATTTGCTTTTCATTTTAGGGTACCATAATTCAGTGTTGATACTAATAAAAGTGTTTTATGCGACCTTAGTATATGTATAGTTCTGTTGCCAGATACTGCAGAGCAACTCAAAAAATACCACGCGTATATATTTTTAAGTACACTAATCGTTTGTGTTACAGAATATAAGTAGTCTATGATTTGTGCTACTTCGACCGGATACCAGAAACTTATATTTTTCTGCTACATTGTTTCTCACTGCAGACATTTGACGATAACTTGGAATATCGATAGAAAACTTCCATCAACATTGATATTAGCAATCCGTTTCTACCCGCACGGCAAAGCAAGAAGTTATTCAGTGTCAAAATTTCCTCAGTCACATTTTTGGCAAAATTGGAAGGATATTAAAACGAAGTTTTTGGATTTAAGGTATGTGAAAGTATATTCGAAAAGTAAGAATTGTTTTCTTTCCCAAAATATTAATTTAATTGGTCACTAATATTCGGTTTTCAGATTCATAATCAATAAAAATTCTACCAAACAATATCAGCCATTTAAACTGAAAAAATTACTTTATTATATTATTTAGCAATTGAGTACGAATATGAATTCATAAAAAATAATCCAAAAATTATATCAGTAGGTAAGAACTGACAGATTATTTTAAGCACTTCCAAAATTGCAGCGTCATTAATGTTCGGTTTTTTTGTTGAGTATGAACCGTTTTGATTATAATCGGTCCTTTTAAGGATATTTACATCATCAAGGACTTCCCTTGGAACAAATCAAGTTTAGGGGCACCTCTTAAAAAAATTTATCGTATCATAATATATAATAATCATATAGAAAATTAAAAATGAAAAAAAAATTGGCCATTTTATTTCCCGACACTAGACGTTTTTCTGCACTGCCGGCCTTTGGCCGGGGCACCTCTTAAAAATTAAAAAAATGTATCGTATCCTATAGAAAATTTAAAAATAAGAAAAAAAATTAAACAAAAAAATTGGCGGCTAAGCTTAGTTTCCGAGTTATGGGCCTCTGAAATGCTAGTACAATACGAAAATTACCAATATTGGTATCATCTTAAAGCCTTGAAAATAGCTTTCATGAAATGCAAAAAAATTTTATGGTTCAGAAAATGTTTATTACGCTGCGCCGTGTCGGGAACAGCGTTACCGTTGGTGCCACTAAAGTATCAATTTGCCACTTTTACGACTGCTTGGATACTATTGTGCTGCCTTTACAAAAGGCACCCAAATTTGATACTTTTTCTAATTTTGGCCACTTTTTGATACTTTTTACTGAATGAAGATATATTTTTTGTACTTTCGGTGTTATTAATATAAAAGTTATGCTGTTTTAATTATATTGATATGTAAACAAGCCTATACGAAATCTTTTTTTTTTGTCATGTGCTTATGCATATATTTCGATAAAAAATTTCCTATACGATACAAGACTGATTGTATTAAATTGATGTGTGTGAAGTTAGCTCCGTCAGTTAGCTTCGTTTTTAGCATCCCTATGCAGCGTGACCGTTTGACCGACTAAAGTGGCAAATTGCCACTTTTCTACTGAATTTCCATTTTCTCGACTGCCTTGCCACTTTTTGTCCCCCTTTTTTTAGGGTGAGTTATATAAAAATACATTAGAAATAAAAAGTTTAGTGCAGTTTTCTCTTTTTTTTTATTTTGCCCCTTTTTTTAAAAATCCCCTATTTGGTGCCACTTTTTGAAAAATGTCAACGGTCACCCTGTCCCTATGTTACTTTACATACCTCTCGCTCAAGGCCTATTTATCAGGTCAACGCAACTCTACAAAAACACAGCAATACAAAAAACAACTTTATGTTTAAGTTGTCAGAAAAATAACTTTGAGACAGCTCAAACAAGAAAAAAACCATAAAAACAAAAATCATCGTGAGAGTTGCGTTGACCTGATAAATAGGCCTTGCTCTCGCTCAAACACTGCGAGGCAGGGCTGTCAGATGTGGCGATTTCTCGCCATACCTGGCGATTTTTCAAATTGCATGGCGTCCAAATTTTTGGTTTGGCGACATGGCGATTTTTCTGGCGATAAATAAATTTGTTGGCGATTTTTGTGGCTTTTTTAAATAAGTTTGAAATTCAAAATTTTTGTAATTCAGCAAAATTAGTTTGTGGAAGGATTAGTTTAAAAAAAATAAATCCTACCAAAAGTCGTCTGCAAGATTTTAAATCAACTTGATTTTGATGATTTTTCTTATATTAATTACTTTAATTAATTCATTTTGAATTTGGATGAGAAAAATTTGAAAAAAAATATTTTTGGCGACTTTAATTCTACTTTTGGCGATTTTCTGTTAAATTTCTGTACGAGTATTTTGTAAAAATTTATATTAAAAGAAGTTTTATATAAAATCAAATTTATTATCAAATATTTATTAAGAAAAACTACATAAAATTGATTTTGGCGACTTTTGGCGATTTTTAAAATCAATTTGGCGAAATAGGTCAGAAAAAATCCGACAACCCTGCTGCGAGGTAAGAAAAAATCTCTCACTTGTACACTATTAACCACAGTGATGCCAACAATTCAGAGGCAAAACGAGCCAACCGAGTAGTCAAAAAGAGCTAAAAAGAGCTAAATCTAAAATTTGGCATTTTTGCATTTTAAATCTATGAATGTATACATATATTAATAAATTTGTACTTCAAGATTTTTTAAAAATACTAAAAATAATAGTAAGAAGAAATAAAAGATCCATTGCTAAAACCGGTGTACATATGTACTGCAGCATATATAGATTTACGTGCGCAATTTGCGTTTGTGTTGGAACGTCTCGGTGGAATATGATATGTCAGGCTAGGATAGCACAATATCGTTAAATGGAGCCATAAATTATTTATGTTTTTGAGTCTCCGAATGCCGCGCTAAATCAAAATCCATTTTTTAAACGTTGATTTGATTCCCAAATTTTCTTATTTTTTTGGCAAGTAAATGATCAAACAGAATAAGTCCGCAACTTCAGGAAAAATCGCTGTCAAATTAACAAAGCCCAAAATAAAATCTAAGGCAGTAACTTCAAATGCTCTCTAATTTTTGTTTTATTTTCTTTTGTGCTTATTTTTCTTTGTAGTTTTGTTCACAAAATGTATGAAATTTATTGAAAGTATGGTAACATGCTTGAGAGAATATTTATTTATATGTGAGAGCATAAGAAAAAATGTTCTCAAAATAAAATAGATTCTATCTATCGACTGCTTTCTGAGGCTAGTTTTTTGTGTCATTTTGTATGGAAAATGTGTTTATGCCCCAATTCTGTTTGATCATTAAGAATCCATTTCAATAATTTATCAAAAATTGTCTAATTATTCAGAAACGAAAGACGAAACAATAGGCTAACAACGGGAAAAATTACTATAAGATGCAAAAAGTGCTAAACGTGCCATTTCCACAATTGAAAAGAGCTGTATTAGCTCTTTTCTTTAAAAAAGAGCTAAAGGGAAAAATTTCGAGTTAGAAGCAATCAAAAAGAGCTAAATCTAGCTCCAAAATAGCTAAGTTGGCATCGCTGATTAACCATGATATAAATATAGAAGGTACTTCCATTCTCTCTTTGTTTTTAAAAAATAAGTATTTTTGAAGTTTGTTTTTTGAGAGAAATAAAAAAAAGGTTCCCGTATCGTCAAAAATATAAGTCTTCCCCCATAAAATTTTTACAAAAATGTGTAATTATCTTAACAAAATTTTCGAATAAATAAAGCGATATATGTACATGACTACATATCTGTGATGTTTAAAAAGTGGTTATGTAATAACTTGGCGCATCTTTTTAAATTTTCTGCCTAAGATAAGTATTTTAACTATATTTTCATCCAAATTGATTGATGATTTTGATTAGTTGACAATGAATTTTCATTAAGTTTAACAAATATTTATTGATTTACATCTTGTTTAATCTATATAATTCGCTTCTTGTTGATTGTAGCATGTTTTTCTAAAAATTACTTAAATACCCGATCAGATAATTTTGGCAAGTCTATTTCACAGATTTGCAGGCACTTAGACACTGTTGGCGGACACCAGATAATGTAGAGGACTCTAAGAATGCTACATTCCTATTTTTACAATGATATTTTGTACGTCCACAGTTTGTAATATGCAGCTCATTTTCGCTTTCTTTTACACAACAATACATTTACAATGCATTCCATTTCTTTTCAAGATAATAAAACATTTCTTAACAAATTTTTTTAAATTGTTTGAATTTATAAAAAAAACTTCTAAAATAATTTTTCAATAAAATTTTCAAACAAACAGAGGGGAAATATTAAATTAATACGGTAGCACGATTTTACTGGAAACTTCAGAATACCTATCCTTGCCAGAAGGTGAATGTCAAGAAAAAATGAGAGAATAGAAGTACCTTCTATATTTATATCATGCTATTAACTTAACAGAGTAGATATTTTATAACATTTTCAACAGTCGTTAAGCACACAAAACATACAGAAGTGTCACGAGACGGAAGATAAGGATATTTTTCTGTTTGTCTCGTTTTCCCTCAAATTTTGTACGCGTTTTTGTTTTGATTCTTCTTTCTAGTGCAATAAAATTACAACGCTTTTTATTAGCTGTGTTAACTGTTAAATAGTAATATACTACAGTTTCAAATACACTATACTTTTCTCTTTTTTCCACGAATTTAAAAAAAAAAACTGATTGGAGCTTTTTTTACCTGTCACTTTCTTCACTTCTGTGTATTCTGTGGTTAAGCAGATCTGGGTCGAAGAACATTATTTCGCGTCATGTAATTATTTTTAAGTGCGGTCAGGCTTAGTTCTGTTGTTGGGCCTTCGAGAGTTTTTCGTCTCGCTCGCATGTATATGGAAGCTTTTTTGGTGGTCAAAATTTCGGCCAAAATCGAAATGGTGGGGTTATACGGCCACTTGGGGTCGAAAGCCAAGGCTTCAAATATTTCAGAACTGTATAGACTATATTCAGAAACAATACAGTTTTTGAGATATACATATGACTTTCAAAAATGTGTAATAAAGCATTTTCATATGTATATGGAAGCTTTTTTTGGTGCTCAACGACATCGGAGCATTTGACTGAGTAGCTCTTCCTTGTAGTGTTTCACTACGTTGAGTATCAGGTCTCAATATTAGTAAACGTATAGTTGTTTAATATTCTGTTGAATTTTAAATTTCTTATTTATAATGTTATCTATTTTATTCGATACTAAATATTTTTAAATTTATTTTTTATATAGATTTTAATATTGTTACAAATTATTTATTACATAATATTGTTATTTTTTTATTTTTTACATACATATTACACTTTAGTGATAATTGATGTAGATCTTTGTAGTAGTATAAGTGAAACCGATTATGGCCATTAGGCTGCTAGGTTTTTCTATTTTGGATGAATAAATGAAAAATGAAATGAAATGAATGGTATATAAGTTACGGCTAATCCGAATATAGCATTCCTACTTGCTTTATTTTCAAAAGGAAATTTTAGCTTAAGTAACAAGTTGCTATTACAAACATTGTAAACAAAAAATAATGTGTACTCAAGCTTAAATAGTTTTTGTTATAAAATTTAAATCCTATGGCTATAAAATTTTGAAAGACAATAAGTTATTGGTTTTTATAAAAAAACACATTTCGAAAATCTTGTTGGTTAAGCTTCTTTGGCGGTAATGGGTCGATATAACACATGATTACAATGTTTTATTACATACTTTGACTACCAATAAGTTCGCAAGTACATATCGCTAATTTATTTCAATAGTGTCAACACAAAAATCATTTTTTTTGAGTTAAGGTAGAAATACATAACACGCGTTAGTTCGTCGACGAAATCGCGCGTTTGAAAACTTTACCGCATGAAAAATTGCAAGTTACACAACACGCGCTAAAACGCCTTTTCTATCAGCTTTTTTTATTTATTTTTACATTGAAAAATGGACTTGGAACATTTTAAATTGCTTTTTTATGCAATACTGTATGTTTTTTTAACTCTTTAATAAGTTTTTACTTCATAATTCTAATTTTTTCTTTTTTGTTGTCGGCTGATTATCTGTCAAAACAATACAACGCGCTAAAAAGTTGAAAGTTAACCAACTTTCTGAGGAAAACGCGTTAAAGAGTTTCGTATGTAACTTGTTGTATGTAAAAACACTATTTCAACTTTTTTTGACAGATGCCTACAGTTCGCACGCGCACTGACGCGTGTTATGTAACTTCACCTTTAATGTTATAGAATAATGCGGCATTTCGTTTTTATCTTGTGTAAAAATTTCATATCTGTAAATAGCTTCTCTTCAGAGAGAATATTTTTTCATGTCTTCATTGAGTTGTATGCAAATTGAAAGGTGCAATTAGGCTTGACATGGCCATAATGCCCTAGGCATAACCAAACCAAAATTCAATTGGTTTCAATAGCTATGTCGATATGGCGAGTCACGTATAATCAAATAAATAAATAAATAATCAAATAGTGTCTTGCGCATTAGTTTGGTTCGAACGGTTCTTTTCTATAGCTATGGTTTTGTCACGTCTGATTACACCTTAAAACGCATTTTCTGCAACTTTTTTTTTTAGTTGTGACACTATTGAAGTAAATGGGCGATACGTACATATTAGTGATGCACGAATATTCGTATGTTCGGCCATTTTTAGATATACGTATTCGCCAAATTCAGGCGAATACGAATATTTTTCCAAAAAAATTAAATAACTAAATTAATAAATCCTAAACGAAATTTAAATAAATGGCTAAAAATATTAGTTTGACCAAATCCATTAAATTTTTTATAGAAATTTCTGATTTGTATCACTTTCAAATATTATTACGATCATTAAAATTTTGGGTAGTTTTTATTAAGAAGTTTTATTAAGAAGTTTGAAGTGAGCGGACGTTATTTTGTTTTTGTCGCATCAACTAGTTTTTATAATACTTATATTATTATGTCTGAGTGCTTTAAATGCAAGGGCTCTATTCGAGGTGAATTTGGAATAAGATGCAGTGGTGTGTGTGGAAAGGTTTATCACTCCGCTATGAAGTGTTCTAATCTTGATCAATATTCCACTGGTGTTCTGGAGGCAAAGAATTTTATTCGTTTTATATGTGATGATTGTTTGCAATACATTCACAATGTTGATTTGGTCCTAAAGGCCGTTTCACACTATAATACAAGTATTAATACTTTTGTGGAAAATGCAACTCTGACATGTTGAGTTGTTATTGTCTTTTGAAAGTTTTGAAACAAAAATTAGATTAGGGATGCATTTTCGTCAAAAGTATTAATACTTGTATTATAGTGTGAAACGGCCTTAAGTGATATGCAAGATAGTGTAAACAAAAACAAACAACACTTAGTTGATTATAAAAATGAATTCAAATCATCATTAGCACAAAATGAAAAGGAAATAATGAAATTGCTTCAAGCGATAGAAAAAAGATATGATGAAAGACTAATAAAAATTGATGTTGTTCAAAAATCGTGTGAGCGAAATATGTCTGAGTTAAAAAATTTACACTGTATTCTAAATAAATTTGAAACTTTTAATAAAACTTTGTCCGATACAATTGAGACTAATAACATTAACATGATTAGCGCGCTTAAAGAAACCATTAGTACGGCTATAAAAAATAAGTTTAAACTATTGAGTGACAATTTTGTTAATTTATCAAACAACAACAATAATGGTAATGTTATAACTAATCAACAACAAACTAATAGTCATGCATTATTGCACAGTGCTGTTGTTTTGAGCGATGTTGATACTGTTACTGCTGAGAAAGATGATATTTCATGTTTCATGTTAAATGCACCGAAGACAACAAATTGTATTGATACCAATCTTTCGTCTCCCCTGACTTCTATCATAAACAGTGAGCAAAATATTAATGCATTGGCTTCAATAACTGTGTCACCAAAAATACAACTACAAAAACAACCTTGTAATAACCCTGTTGCTAATTTTTGGAGTAGTTACGTTTTGGAACAGTCCTATACTAGTTATAAAGAGACAGAACTAAGAAGCTTGATGAAATATCGGCTGCACTTCTCTACAAGCGACGCGCTGTCTCTTTCTCTCCCTTTTTTTTTTGTCATGTAAACAACATGGAAAAAAAATAATTTTTGCCTGTGCAATATTTCCATTGTAAAATGGAATGCAGCAAGTGTGTGTGTGTATGTATTTGGTAAAATTTTTTGTAAAGGAATTTGAATGTCTTCTGCGTCATTACAAATCGATCAGTGTTTTAACGCTCAACAATATTTTATTTTGGCGGCGGATAAGTTTCATTTAAATTTAAATACGCAGTAAGTGTTTTTCATTGTTGAGTTTTTATGCTTTGAATGAATTGTTTTATAGAATACTGGTATAAAACTACTTTATAAAATAATAGGACAAAACTATCCATAACAGGCATTGATATAAACTAGCATAACAGCAACTAGTCCTTCAACTAGTATGGAACTCTACACAAAACAACTAGTTGTGCTCCTATGACAACCCAATGTAAAAGTCGATAGTTCGTTGTATGAAAAAAAACAGATGTGCAACCAGTCTGAATTCAAAAGCAACTAGTATGTTTCTGACCACATACTACTCCTTTTATCTGCAGGGAAATTACACAAACAGTCTGCGTTATCTGCCTCTTCTTTACCATCTGTCTCGAATGCTAATAATGTTAGTAAACATACCAATGTTAATGTTACAGAGCAGAGTCGTGTTAATAGCAAGGGCGCTGCTATTTATGGCGCTAATTCGTCTAATGAGTTGGATGTAATACCACAGAAGAAATGGATTCATATTTCTTCATTTAAGCCTACTGTCTCTACCGATCAAATATTAAATTATGTTGAGAAAACAGCTAATATTAGTAAATCTGATATGGCCTGCTACAAGCTTGTAAAAAAAGACGTTGATTTAAATCAAGTAAGGAGTGTAAATTTTAAAATTGGTATTTCCAATAATCTTTTCAAGAATATTTTAAATCCTGAAATCTGGCCAGCTGATATTAAAGTGCGATCTTTCCTAAATTTTCGAAATCAGTCGCAACATGCAAATCCAATTTAATTAATAACGTTACTCATGTTAAAATATATTATCAAAATCTTTCCGGAATGCGAACCAAATCCAAGAATATACTTGATTTTTCATCACAAAATGAATATGATGTTTTCGTATTAGTTGAAACCTGGCTCAACTCCGATTTCTATGATGCTGAATTTTTTGATACTAAACTCTATAATGTTTTCCGTAAGGATAGGAATGCTATTTCTACTGGCTTATCGTTGGGTGGAGGAGTTTTAATTGCCGTAAAAACTTCAATTAAGTCATCTTTATGTAATATTGATTACCATAATGGTTTGCTTGATCAATTAATTGTATCTATTTCCGATTTTAATTCCGCATTTTTATTATGTGTATCATATATACCACCTAATAGCACTGATGAGCTTTATAATGCGCATATATCTAATATGGTGTCATTTGGTGAGAATTTCACAGTAGATGGTAATATTTGTATCTTAGGCGATTTTAATTTAAAAAACATTCTTTGGTCAAAAGTGTCTGACACTGCTTTTCTAATGCCTAGTAATGTTAATCATTGCCATGAAATTAACTTTTGATAGTATATTGGCGCTCAATTTGTGTCAAGTAAATAATTTTGCTAATAGATTAAATCGTTTTTTGGACCTTATATTTGTACCAGATTTTCTTAAATATGAAGTCTTCAGTCCTCTACTTTGGATTTCTCCTCCTAATGTTCATCACCAAGCTTTAGTATTAGAAATAGCTAATTTAACGTTTTTTAAAAATTCTATACGCTCGACGGTTAATGACTTTAACTTTAATGCCTGTAATTTTAATGTGCTGAATGCTATCTTTGACTCCATTAATTGGTTGGATCTTTTTGCTGGGTTGAAAACCCAAGAGTGCTACGAACTTTTTATAAATAAAGTCAATAAAATTTGTAGAGATAATATTCCAACTAAATGTAATAAACCTTATAAGCTACCTTGGTACACCAAGGGCCTAAAAAAGCTAAAAAATTTGCGTAACAAATTCCATAAAAAGTTTTTGGAAATGGGTGATTCCGAATCCCAAGCTAAATTTTCTCATTACAGCAGAGAATTTAACTTTTTAAATAAATTTCTCTATAAGCAGTTTCTCTTGTCGAAATAACAAGAAATTATTCTTAACCCAAAAGCGTTTTGGACTTTTGTCAAATCTAAAAGAAAATCGTCGGACATTCCATATACAGTCTGCCTAGATGGCAAAATCTCTAATTCCTGTGAAGAGGCAGTAAATATGTTTGCATCCTTTTTTAGTTCTAATTTTGAACCGTTCAATAATAATATTTCCACTTCGGGAGGAGTTAGCAACCTAAATTTGGGCTGCTTAGTTGTGTCTGAGATCGATGTATCTGACGCTATTACTCAGGTAAAGAATTCATTAAAATCTGATTGTGATGGTCTCTGTACTTATCTCCTAAAGAAATCGAGTACCTCCATAATACTAGCTCTCACGTTTATTTTTAATTTATCTCTGAAAGAAGGGGAATTTATAAGTAGGTGGAAGTCTGCCATAGTCACCCCAGTTTTTAAAGATGGCATCAGAAATGATGTAAAATGCTATAGGCCTATCTCTAAGCTATCTTGCGTTTCTAAAATTTTTGAGCATATTGTACATAAAAAGTTATTTTTCCAAATTAAACCTTGGATTTCTCCGTATCAGTACGGCTTTTATGCCGGCCGATCAACTGTTACTAATTTGACCCTTTTCAGTGAATATTGTCTAGATTCTCTTGAGCATGGTAGCCAGGTAGAAGTTATATACACAGACTTTTCCAAGGCGTTTGATAAAATATCTCATTCCATTCTGTTGTCAAAATTAAGTTTAATGGGATTCCATTCCAATTTTTTGTTATGGCTTAAGTCATACTTATCTAATAGAGTTTGCTCAGTATATATTGAAGGTTTTCAATCCACGCCGTATTGTCAAACGTCCGGAGTTCCCCAAGGGAGTATCCTTGGCCCGTTATTATTTAATTTATATATTAATGATATTGGTGGCTGCTTTCTTAGGTCAAAGTATCTGTTATATGCTGATGATTTAAAATTTTTCATGAAATGTGATTCTTTGAGTGATATGTACACTCTTCAAAATGAGCTTAATAATTTAAGTAATTGGTGCCAACTTAATTACTTGCATCTAAATATAAATAAATGTTTACATGTTTCATTTCATAGATCCATGAATCCCATAGTACTGATATTTAACATTAATGGCATTAATTTGAAAATTTCGAATTCTAAACTCGATATAGGTGTTGTTTTTGATAGTTCTATGTCGTTTGTAGCTCATGTTGAGTATATTCTTCCTAAAGCGTATAAAATGCTCGGTTTTCTGAAGAGAAACTGCTCTGAGTTTGTTAATCCCTACACTCATAAATATATTTATACGGCCTTTGTTAGATCAAAGTTGGAATATGCTGCTGTTATATGGAATCCTCATGTCTCAAATCTTATCTCTCGTATTGAGAGACTTCAACGCATCTTTATTAAATTTGTTACACGTTCATTGCCATATTTAATTTCTGTTCCTTATGAATCTAAGTGCCTTTTTATTGGCTTACGTACTCTAGAAGGACGTAGAAAACTCCAATCCGCCCTTCTGGTTACGTTGACTGTCATGATTTGCTTCATGCTGTTCCATTTTTTATACCTAATAGAAATTTAAGATTAACTAAGTTGTTTGATGTTCCTTTTCATCGGACTAATTATAGCCGTAATGGCACATTAACCCGTGCTTTCGCGTTTCTCAATGAAATTAACTTTAAATTACAAAGAGAATCAAAGTCTTACATAGAATTCAGCACTGCGAAAAATGAGTTTAAACTTGTTCTTCTAAGCGTAATAAGATAATACCTTATTTGGAATTTTGTTTAATTTCATAACTTTGTTTATACATACAAATTAGCCTTAATTATTTTTTTTGTTTATCTTTTACTATTTTATAAGTTATTTAACCTACTATTTTACCTTCATATCGTTATCGTTGTCTGAAAGTACTTTTTGTCCATAGACTGAAATAAATAAATAAATATACTTTAAAGTACGTCAACAAGAGTAGTAAATCCTTTTTAATAAAATTTTTTTTTTTAATATTTCATATGAGTTCTCGTTGTACCTTCATAGTGAACAGACGTATTAGAGGAAGTTTTTTTTTTTTACATACAAACAAAACAAAACCCTACAAAAAATATTTGTAGTACATAGTATTCGTTGTACATTAACTTTGATAAACAAGCTTTTTTGCTTTGCTAATATTTTTTACATAGACAGTAATAACTAAAACAACAAAAAAACAAAAACAACCCTAAACAAAATAACTCAAAGTGCCCTTGAGGAATACACTAACAAAGTGCCCTTGAGGAATACTCTATATGAGTACCTCAAAAACAAATAATTGTGAAGTGAGTTATAACGGTAGAAATGCCTATCTTACTGTGAGCTCTGATGATCTTAATGATAACAATAAAAATAAAAAATCTGATAATAGACTTACTGTGAGTTCTGATGATCTTAATTTAAATAAAATAAATAAAAAACCTAATGATAGACTTTTTTTAACGGCTAAGCCAATTTTTCGTCAGCGATCAACTTTGCTTTGTCCAATGCCAACTAGTGATTCGTTAACATTACAGTTGCCTACTACTTCGTCATTTAAATCAGCGATATCATCCGATTCATCACTTACCCAATTAGACACTATAAATAAGAGTAGCCCAAAACCCAAGTTCCAAGTCGGACCGATATATTATTTTGGGAAAGCGCGGGCGAAGCCCAAATTCTACTAAAATTGCATCTGCTTCAAAGGTATCTAGGAATAACAGCGCATCCTCCACTAATCGTTTTAAAATATTGCAAGATGACGACACACCTGATATATCCGCGAACAAAACCTCCACGCCGCCACCAATCTATTTGAGAAAAAAAATTCAAACGCTCTTATTAAGAAATTAATTTCGGTCATTGGTGAGAATAAATTTCACATTGTTCCAATAAAACGTGGCAATATCGATGAAACGAAAATTCAAATTTATGTCGTGTAGCATGTAACGGTCTAAGTTTATTAAAATTTTTATGAGTCAATAGTAGCAGCAGCATGCATCAAGGTTCCGGCCTATATCTCGTCGGCTAATGGGTGAGTTCGTGGCTACTTTGGCTCGATGCTACGAGAAAACAAACTACAGAACACATAATTTTATTATGCATGCTTATTAAATGGGTACATAGAAAAGAAAAGGAAAGAATTGACAAAGTGACAGATGACTTCATTGTTGTATATTGCGATAGAATTTGACGCAATAGATTAAGCCCTCCCAACCAAGATCAGGCAGTATTACCCCTTTATATTTGCAACTGATCCCAAACTAACTCAACCTTCAAGCAGCAGCCTTAGAAACTCAAACCTCAATTCTATTAGCAATTCATTTTTATTATCTTTATAACAAAACTAAAAACTCGGAATAATTCAACAGTAACATCGAGTTACTTAAGGAGTAAAATCTTATTTCATAACTTACAGAACTCTAGTTAAATAACAAAAAAAATATTTATTTTTATGTAGCAAAAATCATGAAATTCACGCTGAAAATGAAAGTTTAAATAGGCAACCAATTTGGTTAATAATAGATAAATAATAAAGAAATAAATAATAAATTTTTGATTCGTAATGAAAGTTTTATTTTTTTTGTTTCAAGGATAATTATTTCTTTGATATCGGTCTTTTTATAACAATAATGTTTTTTTTTCGACTATTACTGATTTTTATTATTTGAAATTAACGGAAAATTATTCTAATTTTAATGGATAAAAAAAACCAAAATATATGGAGAGATTCTTGTACCAAAAAAAATGGTATGTCACACGGCGAATTCATATGTTTATATGTAGAGCGCAAGAAGAAGCACGATTAAATAATTAAATTCATTTTCTGTGATCTTTAGCCGGAATCTTAATCAATTCTTAAGATTTGGGTATTGAAATTAATTGTTTTTTTATTACTGATACGAATATCACATTGGTTTGACGATTTAATTAATAATTTTCAAGTTTTACTATGACAAATCGTTTTCTTTAACATATCAATTATCTTAACAGAGGCAATGTTAAGAAGTATAAAAAAAATGTTAATAACAGAAAATAAACATATGTATGTATGTACTTCTTGTTTAGAACTTTCTTCCATAAAAAAAATAACGATTGGGAAGTGAAATTACAAAAATAAATTTAACTAAACTTACATGGATAGTAGGTAATGCTCCCTCGTTGAAAGATCTTTCAGCAGGAACTTTGCGGACATTCCATATGTGATTAAAGGTGGCTTACCACAGTTAGTCAAACAAATGTATATATATGTATGTATGTATGTACATACATATATATATAGGTGATGTGATGTTCAGGTTCTTATGCTTACATACAATCATATATGAGTACGCGTGCAATTATGTATGATTCTAAGCTGATCGCAAAAGTTGTGATTTGATTTAAGTCAGGTGTTTTATATGTATCGGAACAATTAAGCGAGTGACCACTTTTTATGTGTTATACTAGTAGCTAGATTAAACATTGTTTATTTCTGTTAATAACAGAATTTGCAATTTGTTATGATTTATCAAATTATTATACATATTTCTTTTAAATTTTGCAAAGATAAACCTTACAAATTGACAACTATTATTAAAATTTTGGTGCATTATCATTAACATTAATATACGTTATTAACATACATAATCCGTGTATACATATACATACATATATGTACATACATATGCGGATTTTTACATATGCGAATTTGTATATTTTTGTTAATACATATTTATGTATATTTTTGTTAATAAATCTTTATGTATATTGTTTTCTTTAATCCTTTGCACTAATATTAAACACTTTCAACGTCTTTCATGATTTTTTGCTTTACATAGGTTGATAAAGAAATCTTTCTATTCTTTTCGTCTTCTAATCACGAATTTAATGTTTGTTTCGACTACATATGTGGATTTTACACTTGTTATTTTTAACACTTGTTATCTGATAGCACTTTATTTTTTTCTTCGGCTGATCGCAAACATTCTCGCTAATTATCCAGTGAAAAAGGTTCCTTGTTTTCTAGTGGACGAACGTCCACTTGGCCCCTCGGGTTTCCGCTGAGGGTTGCCCGGTCCCGGAAAAAATGGATAGATAAAATTTAAGCGTTTTTCTATCGATGAAGGAAATCTAATAAAAACAATAAGGCCTTAGTTGTGGAGTTTATTTTCCCTTTTTAACAGATTTTACTACATACCTTTTTCCCAAAAATTTAACAAGTCTTGGTTCCCAATGAATTAAACTCCTAGACCTCGACGTATTGCCTCAAAGTGCTTTTATATATCCTGTGGGATTTAATTTGTTGAAGAAATATTCTCATATGTATATGTATCTTCAAGTTATAGAATTTGCAATATTATGTCGTACGCTGGCCGACATTAAAACTTTGAAAAATCTTCCACCACAATCTTGCACTTTAGAATGAACTAGCACTGTTTAGTAACTTTTTGATATGAAATATACCGGTGCAACGGAAGACGTTCCTTTTATATGCCCGTAGTTCAGAAATTCCTGGAATAATTTGACTTTTATCACAACTCAATGACAAAAATACAAATGAGTAATCAAGTACTCGAAACTGTATTAACATAGCGAAGTATGCTTGAGTAACATACAGGGCAGTATTTGTGTGCTAGTGTAATGTTAACTCAACGTGATCAAATAAAACTGTTAAAATTCAAACTCTGTATAGTTCTCAAATCGCCGGAAATAAATTAAACACAAATTCTAAAGGAATGTAATTCAGAAATTCTTTTTTATTTTTTTTCTACAAGCGCCGCTACAATTCCCCCACGCCAAGATCAGATTTGGTACTAATTTGATTCAACAAATCTGATACCGCTTGTAGCACAAAAAAAAACAATCTCCTAAGATGAAAAAAAAATAAAACACATTTTACTGACGTATGTCTTTAGCATGATAAGTTCCAATCAATCGACCATTAAGATCTTCTAACACATAATAACAGGTACCGGTCTTGTTTCTAATTCGAGCCTTTAAGAATGTGGGAGCTAACTTCGTGTTGAACCCCTTCTCAAAATTGTTTGTTTAAAGTTTCTCCTAAAAACTTCTTGTCCCACTGTATAATTAACCTCTCTAGAGCGTAGATTATACAATCTCTCATTCCTTTCTTGTTGTTTTACTTTACATTTGGCTGCTCTTGCCCTAACAATATCAAATGAATCCTTGCGATCAAACTGAATGGATCTGTCATCAAGCATTTCCAGGTTGCGGAGCAGCTTGTAAGAAGTCCCATTCGTTATCATATGTTGTCCAAACGCCATGTAATAAGGTGAAGTACCTATAGATGCATGTACGGCTGACCGTAGGGCGCAACCAATACTGCTTAAGTATTCATCCCAATTACTTTCGTCACATTTAATGTATGCCCGAATCCCTGCAAGTACTGAACGATTAACCCGTTCAGATGCGTTGGATTGGGGCGAGTATACTGCAGTATAAACGTGAGTTATTCCGTAATTTTGCAATAATTTATTAAACTGGGCAGATTTGAACTGAGAGCCGTTGTCTGAGACTACGGTCTCGGAGGTTCCAAATGTGTGGAAAAGATCCTCCTCCATATATTTTACGACTACGTCGGCTGTAAATTTCTTGACAGGTTTAATAAAACAAAATTTTGAGAAGTGATCAACGACGATAAATATCCCAATATTACCTAATTTAGAGCGCGGATATGGACCTAAAAAATCAACATATAGCTTCTGAAAGAATCTCACAGTCTCCATCGTTTTCCCCATAGGGAGTCGCAATGTGTAGTTTGGATGTTTCGATGCCTTACACACCTCGCAGGTATTAATGTAATCCCTAACATCATTCACCATATTTGGCCAGAAATAAAAGCGACGAATACACTAAGGTTTTATTCATTCCACCATGGGCTGATAAATGACTATCGTGTGCCTTGTACATGACATCTTTTATTAGCTCTTTGGGCAACCACAGCTTCCACGCGAGATCGTCTTGTACCTTTTCTCCTGAACAGTGCTCCGTTCTTCGGTATAGGTAGCCGTCGACAATTTTTAAGTCTGGAGATTTGTTAATATTTCCCTTTATTCTATCTATAAGTCTAATATAGTCTGGCCCTTGGAATGATGTAGAGTTCAAGTCCACGAATACCCCAGTCTCTTCTAAAACGGACAATTCCGCACCAAGAATCTCGGACAAATCTTCCGTGTTGGCCCTCGAAAGCGTATCAGGAACCACGTTTTGACTACCTTTTCTGTGTTCTATCTTAAAATTATAGCCTTGTAGTTTTAAAGCCCACCTTGCCAACCTAGAGCATATATATGTATGTACATACATACATACATATATATACATTTGTTTGACTAACTGTGGTAAGCCACCTTTAATCACATATGGAATGTCCGCAAAGTTCCTGCTGAAAGATCTTTCAACGAGGGAGCATTACCTACCATCCATGTAAGTTTAGTTAAATTTATTTTTGTAATTTCACTTCCCAATCGTTATTTTTTTTATGGAAGAAAGTTCTAAACAAGAAGTACATACATACATATGTTTATTTTCTGTTATTAACATTTTTTTTATACTTCTTAACATTGCCTCTGTTAAGATAATTGATATGTTAAAGAAAACGATTTGTCATAGTAAAACTTGAAAATTATTAATTAAATCGTCAAACCAATGTGATATTCGTATCAGTAATAAAAAAAACAATTAATTTCAATACCCAAATCTTAAGAATTGATTAAGATTCCGGCTAAAGATCACATATAAACATATGAATTCGCCGTGTGACATACCATTTTTTTTGGTACAAGAATCTCTCCATATATTTTGGTTTTTTTTTATCCATTAAAATTAGAATAATTTTCCGTTAATTTCAAATAATAAAAATCAGTAATAGTCGAAAAAAAAAACATTATTGTTATAAAAAGACCGATATCAAAGAAATAATTATCCTTGAAACAAAAAAAATAAAACTTTCATTACGAATCAAAAATTTATTATTTATTTCTTTATTATTTATCTATTATTAACCAAATTGGTTGCCTATTTAAACTTTCATTTTCAGCGTGAATTTCATGATTTTTGCTACATAAAAATAAATATTTTTTTTGTTATTTAACTAGAGTTCTGTAAGTTATGAAATAAGATTTTACTCCTTAAGTAACTCGATGTTACTGTTGAATTATTCCGAGTTTTTAGTTTTGTAATAAAGATAATAAAAATGAATTGCTAATAGAATTGAGGTTTGATTTTCTAAGGCTGCTGCTTGAAGGTTGAGTTAGTTTGGGATCAGTTGCAAATATAAAGGGGAAATACTGCCTGATCTTGGTTGGGAGGGCTTATTCTATTGCGTCAAATTCTATCGCAATATACAACAATGAAGTCATCTGTCACTTTGTCAATTCTTTCCTTTTCTTTTCTATGTACCCATTTAATAAGCATGCATAATAAAATTATGTGTTCTGTAGTTTGTTTTCTCGTAGCATCGAGCCAAAGTAGTTACGAACTCACCCATTAGCCGACGAGATATAGGCCGGAACCTTGATGCATGCTGCTGCTACTATTGACTCATAAAAATTTTAATAAACTTAGACAGTTACATGCTACAGAATTATAATTTTTGGCGCCCAACGTGGGGCCAGACACGTTTAAAATCATTTTTTTCCATCCTTTGATTTACAGTCAAGTTAATGTGTGGCTCCTTTCTATTCTTATATCAAACTTTATTTTATTTGTATTCTATCTTTTCAGTCATGTTTTTGTTATTGGTGTATGGTGGAAATGTTCGGAATGTAACATACTTCATCAAAAAGATGTTAACCGACATTTTTCTTTCCACCTGCACTATCATGTTTTAAAATTATTCTCGTAGTACTTTCATTAATTAAGCGAACTTTTCAGGAAGTGCTGAGGCTGGGTTTATATTGGGCTCAGACCGTTAAGTGAATCTTTTTTGATGATTTTACTAATTTCTTAACTTTGAGGCTTGGAATTGGCTTATTATTTTAGTACCAACCTCAATTGTACCTATGTATATGATGTTCTTTCTATACTATACAGATCTAATATATTTCCATCTTTTCACAAAGATAAGACCATAGCTGGCGGAACTAGGATTCATTGAATTTTGAACCAACCTAATAAATAAGTAAGCCAGAAAATCAAACGTTAATCATTAATTTTTTTATTCTATAACTCGTATTGTTCCAAAAGAAAAAAAAAAACTTAATTGTTCATTACTAATATTTATTAGGTAACAAATTTTTAGCTATTAGAAATATTTAATTTTCATAATTAGTTACTGCATTAAGAGGAACAACTATAGAATTATTTTAGTGCATTTCGCATATCATCAAACTTTCTAATTTTTATATTTTTTGTCATTTTATTGTTATCACACTTTTAAAGTAACATATAAACTTTTAATTAATTGTACCAATAATTTATAAAAATTTTTTTTATTCAATTTTCTTATTAAAAATTTTGCTATGGCTTCGAAGGATGCCGAAGTACCGGCAGGCGAAGGTTTAGCTATGAGTTTATCTCTTTGTTCTGTGTGCCAACATAATATTGAGGATGCTATGTATGCATATTCGCCACCATGTGGTCACCATCTGCATAAGTCATGCTTTCAGAAAAACGTTAAAACGCGACCTAATTGTCCCATTTGTAAGAACAAACTTGTAGAAACAGAGTTGACACCATCAATGACACTTAGATCAAAAAAAGATCAAAATGTGGAGATGGAAGAATCAGTTAAACCTTCTTCCGGGACTAAAGCTAAAAATACTAAAAATTATCCGATTCAACAGCAACAGGAAACAAGCACTGAAAGTTCAGTAATAGACCATCAAAATTACTTACATAATTTGGTGTCTAGTGCAGTTAGTGCACAGCAAACTGAATTATTCACAAATTTAAGTAAAACCTTAACAAAGCTAATTGAGTCCAATATTGAGGTAGGCTTGCAAAAGATGCAGATCAGTCCACATTCCCGAGGTGGTAATCTTAATGTTGAACAACAAGAAATTAGGCAGAGTCCAGTAAACTTGAACCCTACATATTTATCAGGTCAACAAAGCCTGGATAGCTTACTCGGGTTACCATCACTTAATGTGAATGGTAATGCAAATAGGAATGCAATCAATCACAATACTAGTAATTCAGAAATGCACCACTTGTCTAACATGCGACCAGACAAAATCGCACACATAATATATAACTGGAGGACAAAGTTTTCGGGTGAGTCACGCGGCATGTCGATAGACAATTTTTTGTACAGAGTCGAGGCATTAACGAATCAAACCCTTAACGGAAATTTTGACATGTTATGTGCGCATATTTCTTCGTTGTTTGACGGCAAGACCAACGATTGGTTTTGGCGCCATCATAGATCGGTGAATTCGGTTAGGTGGCCCGAATTGCGTTCGGCATTACGCAAACAATATAAAGTTTCCCGAACTGACATTGATCTACGCGAAATGATTAGGGATCGTAAGCAAAAGCATAACGAAAACTTCGATGATTTCTATGAAGCAGTTATCGATATTTCCGATAGATTAGCAGAACCTTTAAGTGAATGCATTTTGGTTGAAATATTGCGCAGGAACTTGCTACCAGAGATCCAACACGAAATTTTAAATTTGAAAGTTGATTCAGTGGCAGAACTTCGCGATATTTGCCGACGTAGAGAATTTTTTCTACAAGACGTTAGTAGAAGACAAAACATAGGGAAATCCACTCCTTTCGCTAAAAAGCAGATTGAATTGAATGAGGAACCATTACCGTCTGAGACAGAAGAGGTATTAGGTATTATTAAGGCTGGTCATCGATACCAAGATTGCTTAGAGGATAGACAAGTTTTTTGTTATGGTTGTGGCTTGGCAAACGTTTATAAGCCCAAATGTTCCCACTGTAGCACAAATTCAAAAAACTTCATGCCGAGTGCGCTGAAAAGTGCGCTCCAGCGGGCTCAGTCCAGCAACACCGAATAGAACTACATCGTACTAATGATTATGATTTCAATGATAGTGCCCAAAATTTTCATGCTACGCCTCAAGATTCTCAAGTTACTTGTAACAAAATAGATGACGAAAGTCTTAACGTTTCCATTTTCTCTGGTAAAAATACTGAAGTCTTGGAAAATCATGACTCGACCAATTTCTCTGAACAAATCCCTCTTAATAAACTTAAAAATTTAACTCCACCCACGTATTTTAAACCATTTCATGTTAGATTGGCTGAATATAATGCTAGGCGTAAAGAGATCTTTGACGAACCAATCCCTAGCTCAAAGCAACAACGATCATCTGAGCGATTGCGCAAATTCTGGCAGCAAGTTAATCTTTCGCGACGAAGTCTTTTGAGCACTGTCTACGACAAGCCAAGCGATTTACGACCATATGCAGAGGTAACGCTTTTTGGTAAAATTATAAGCGGTCTGTTAGACACTGGTGCGTCGGTCAGTTGTTTAGGTGCCCAAGCAGCTAAAGAAATTCTTCAAAATAATAAAGACATTAAAAAAATAAAAAGTTTTGTTAAGACAGCGGATGGAAAAAGCCAAAATGTTGTCGGGCTAGTAAAAACTAATATTTCCTTTCGCAATGAAACAAAACAAATTACTCTTTATTTAATCCCTAGCTTGTCACAAAATCTTTATTTGGGTATAGATTTCTGGTCACTTTTTAATCTTTTACCTGCTGGGTTAACTCCAAATCGCAGCCATGGATTCTCTTTAGACAGTATTACAACAACTGGCGAACAAAAAGATCTTTCTGTTACACAACAGCAACAGCTACAAATAGTGATAAATTTATTCCCATCATTTGCGAAAGAAGGTCTAGGTAGAACCAATATTATTTCACATATAATCGATGTGGGTAACGCAATACCTATTAAACAGCGCCACTTTTCCGTTTCCCCCACGATTGAAAAACTTATTTACGCCGAAATTGACCGCATGCTAGACATGGACGTGATAGAAGAGTCAGACAGTGCGTGGTCGTCACCAATTGTATTAGTTCGTAAGCCTGGAAAGGTTAGGCTTTGTCTGGATAGTAGAAAAGTTAATTCCGTTACTATTAAAGATGCGTATCCTCTGCCTATTATTGATGGAATTCTGGCAAGGTTGCCTAAAGCTGAATACATAACTAGCCTTGATCTGAAGGACGCCTTTTGGCAAATACCTCTTGATAAATCATCTAGAGATAAGACGGCATTTACGGTTCCTGGTCGCCCCTTATACCATAACAAGGTCATGCCCTTTGGCCTTTGTAATGCTCCTCAAACCATGTCAAGGTTAATGGATAAGGTGGTACCAGCAAAACTTAGAACCGAGGTGTTCGTTTATCTAGATGATTTATTGATCGTATCAGCTACTTTCGAGAGGCATTTGCAGGTATTGAGGGAGGTAGCACAACAATTTCGAGCCTCAGGACTCACTTTAAATGTGGAGAAATCTAAATTTTGTGTACGTGAGGTTCATTATCTTGGCCACATCGTGGGAGATGGAATAATTCGTACAGATCCTGAAAAAATTTCAGCTATTTTAGATTTTCCACAACCAAGGTCTGTGAAGCAACTTCGTAGATTTCTGGGAATGTCTGGGTGGTATCGTAAGTTCATCAGGAACTACGCCTCGATAACAGCTCCACTGACAGACTTGTTAAAGAGTCCTCGTAAATTTTTGTGGAGCGAAATGGCTCATAAAGCTTTTGAAGACTTAAAGCACATCTTGACAACCACTCCAGTGTTGCATAGTCCGAATTTTTCACAACCTTTTTACATACATTGTGATGCTAGCAACACTGGAATAGGAAGTTTACTGGTTCAGAAAACACCGGAGGGCGAAGAAGTTCCTATTGCCTTTATGTCAAAGAAACTCAACCAAGCCCAACGTAATTACTCTATGACCGAACAGGAGTGTTTAGCGGCAATGCTGAGCATCAAAAAGTTCAGAGCATATCTTGAAGGACATGAATTCACCGTAATCACTGACCACGCTTCGTTGAAGTGGCTCATGTCCCAAACAGACTTAAATAGGTGATGTGATGTTCAGGTTCTTATGCTTACATACAATCATATATGAGTACGCGTGCAATTATGTATGATTCTAAGCTGATCGCAAAAGTTGTGATTTGATTTAAGTCAGGTGTTTTATATGTATCGGAACAATTAAGCGAGTGACCACTTTTTATGTGTTATACTAGTAGCTAGATTAAACATTGTTTATTTCTGTTAATAACAGAATTTGCAATTTGTTATGATTTATCAAATTATTATACATATTTCTTTTAAATTTTGCAAAGATAAACCTTACAAATTGACAACTATTATTAAAATTTTGGTGCATTATCATTAACATTAATATACGTTATTAACATACATAATCCGTGTATACATATACATACATATATGTACATACATATGCGGATTTTTACATATGCGAATTTGTATATTTTTGTTAATACATATTTATGTATATTTTTGTTAATAAATCTTTATGTATATTGTTTTCTTTAATCCTTTGCACTAATATTAAACACTTTCAACGTCTTTTATGATTTTTTGCTTTACATAGGTTGATAAAGAAATCTTTCTATTCTTTTGTCTTCTAATCACGAATTTAATGTTTGTTTCGACTACATATGTGGATTTTACACTTGTTATTTTTAACACTTGTTATCTTAAAGCACTTTATTTTTTTCTTCGGCTGATCGCAAACATTCTCGCTAATTATCCAGTGAAAAAGGTTCCTTGTTTTCTAGTGGACGAACGTCCACTTGGCCGCTCGGAAGACGTTCCTTTTATATGCCCGTAGTTCAGAAATTCCTGGAATAATTTGACTTTTATCACAACTCAATGACAAAAATACAAATGAGTAATCAAGTACTCGAAACTGTATTAACATAGCGAAGTATGCTTGAGTAACATACAGGGCAGTATTTGTGTGCTAGTGTAATGTTAACTCAACATGATCAAATAAAACTGTTAAAATTCAAACTCTGTATAGTTCTCAAATCGCCGGAAATAAATTAAACACAAATTCTAAAGGAATGTAATTCAGAAATTCTTTTTTATTTTTTTTCTACAAGCGCCGCTACAGTCGAAACAGAATTTCGCAAAATGGTTTCTGAATTAGAAAAAAATAAAACAAGTTTCTACACATACCAGCTCAAGAGTGCTAAAGGCCTGCAGATCGTATTGAAGGGCATAGATTCTTATGTTGTTCCCGAAGAAATAAAAGAGCACTCGTCCTCCAGGGATTCAAGGTAAAAAATTTTTCAAATATAATAAATATGGAGAAAATCCCCTAGCCTCTATTTCGCGTTGAACTTGAGCCGAATGATATAAAATTGAGAAAAAATGAGACGCACCCAATTTATAATTTAAAATATATTTTATACCGAAAAATAACAGTTGAAGAACCACACAAGCGTTCTGGACCCGTACAGTGCCATAATTGTCAAGAATATGGCCACACAAAAACTTACTGCAAATTAGCTACAGTTTGTGTTATTTGCGGTGAATTGCACGGTACTGCTAGTTGTACTAAACCAAAAGATCAAGCAGAAAAAAATGCAGTAATTGTGGAGGTAATCACACCGCTAACTATAGAGGATGTCCTGTATATTCTTTCGTTAAAAAGACTATGGGGCAAAAACCTAAAGTAGCTCCAGCACAAACAGCAAACACTTACTCCGCCACTCTTGCCCAAGTGAGCCAACCAGTTAATTCACGTGTATCGTATGCCGATGCTGCAAAGACAAGCTCTATTCCCACACAAAATGTTTCACGGCCAAATACTTCAACAAATACAAAATCAGGCTTTAATTTTAATCGCCTTGAAGCTACTATTGAAAATCTGGTGCAAACTATAAACAATTTTACAACAAATATGACTAACATGATGCAAGAAATGCTGCTTTAGTTAACAAACCATGAACACGTTAAAAATATGTTTCTGGAATGCAAACGGCATTCGCCAACATAAAAATGAACTTGAGCACTGCCTCACGGAAAAAAATATTGATATAATGTTGGTCTCTGAGACTCATTTGACTTCCAGAAGCCTTTTTAAAATTTATGGCTACACCTTATATGATTCAAAGGACCCGAGAGGAAGAGCATGCGGTGGATCAGCAATTTTAATAAAGTCAAGACTCAAGCATTATATTATTGACAACATTTGCGAAGAACATTTACAAGCAACGAATATATGTGTCGAAAATTTTTGCACTAATTTTGTCATATCATCAATTTACTCCCCTCCTAGGTTCGCAATTACTGAGGACCAATACGAGGATATCTACAAATCCCTTGGCCCTTGCTTCGTAGCAGCTGGCGACTACAATGCAAAACATACGTTCTGGGGTTCGCGTCTTATTACACCTAGAGGTCGGGCATTGTTCAACACAATTTCAAAAATGGGTTTGGACGTCATTTCGAGTGGGGAGCCCACTTACTGGCCTACGGATATACAAAAAATTCCGGATGTTATAGATTTTGGAGTCATGAAAAATATTTCTAGGGAATTAGTTCATGTTGAAGCGTCTCAAGATCTTTCCTCCGATCACTCTCCCACGATCGTTACAATTTGTAGCCCACTAAGTAGTGACTTACCTCACCCTTATGTGAAGACGATCAACCGTGTTAATTGGCTGGGGTTCAGAAAATATCTCAGTAGTCATTGTACGGAAAACATTACGCTAAGAACATCCGAAGATATTGAATTTAACATTGGCAATCTTATCAAAAATATTAAACAGGCTGCTGAACATGCGACTACCTCCTACACGCAGACTGGATTTAATAGAATTTATTCTACGGATATTGAACGTCTCGTAAGTGAAAAAAGAAAAGCTAGAAGGGAATGGCAACAGCACAGATCACCCCAACTTAAAATCAGATTTAAAGAGTGCACTAAACGACTCCAAGACTTGCTTGCATTTGAAAAAACTGAATCTCTTAAAAATTAGTTGGAAGGTCTTGATGCCACACCAGCATCTAATTACTCTTTGTGGCGCGAGTTAAACCTCTTTGTGCAGAAGGAGTAAAAAAATATATTTTTGTAGCACTCGATGTGCTGTTATTTATTTGAATATATTCTTAAGACTAATTTACAAGGTATTACTTAACATCTATTTATACTAGTTGCTTTCAATATGTTTTGAATTTGTATCCTTTGTGTGTAATTTTCTTTGTTAAATTACCGATGTATTTCTTTTAGGTCTAGACCATTATTTTATGATACGTTTGCATCTGTTTATTATTTTATGATTCGTCTGCATCTGTTTATTGAAGGTCATTGTCTAGTTATAATTACTTTATGATACGTCTGCATTTGTTTATTGAAGGTCATTGTCTAGTTATAATTATTTTATGATACGTCTGCATTTGTTTATTGATGTGTTTGTTACGTATGTTATGTGTTAACTCGCGCTGCTAGAAAGCTTAAAACACATGTTGCGTTTAAACCACCTCTGCGTACATCTACCGGGGGTTGGGCAAGAAGCGATACTGAAAAAGGTAAAATATTTGCTGAGCATTTAAAATCAGTATTTACCCCTAACACATGTACTGGTGTTATTGATTTGCCGAATGTAGTGGCGCTACCCCCTCGACCCATAAAATTTAGAACGTGTGATGTACAAAAACTAATTGCTGAGCTTAACCCGAAGAAAGCTCCGGGTATTGATGGAATTAGTAATCAGATGCTAATAAAGCTGCCTCGTATTGCAATTAGAATCTTGTTATTTATTTTTAACGCCATTTTACGACTGGAGTATTATCCAAATAGCTGGAAGCTTGCCAAAGTTAAAATGATTCCAAAGCCGGGCAAAGACCTTACCAAGGCTGAGTCATACAGGCCAATAAGTCTGCTATCAACGATGTCAAAACTTTTCGAAAAACTGCTCATGACAAAATTGTCCCCAATTCTAGTTAGTAGTGGGTGCATACCAGACCATCAATTTGGTTTTAGAAGTCAGCATAGCACTATCGAACAAACTCATAGATTGGTTCAATTTATAAGAAGAACATTTGAAGAAAAGAAGTATTGTTCTGCGATGTTTATCGACGTTTCTCAGGCATTTGATAAAGTGTGGCATGAAGGTCTTATTTTAAAATTGAAATCATATTTACCAATAAATTTTCTGAAACTATTATAAAGTTATATTACTACCCGGAAGTTTACGGTTGTGGAAGGAGACTTCATGAGTGTGCCCGAATCTATATCATCCGGTGTGCCACAGGGGAGCATACTGGGGCCAATTTTGTATTTGATTTACACTTGTGATATGCCTTTGAGCAGCAATATCCATACATCTACGTTTGCCGATGATACAGCCTGCCTTACTATACACGAAAACCCTCACGAGGCTTCCCAATATCTACAAGAACATATCACACAACTGGAACTATGGTTAAATTTATGGAGAATCAAAGTAAACGAGCAAAAGTGTGTCCAAGTAACATTTACCCTGCGAAGAGATACTTGTTCGCCAATTCGAATCAACAATCAAGTTGTTCTTCAACATTCACACGTAAAATACCTTGGTATACACCTTGATCGACGGCTTACATGGAAGCCCCATATTGACTCTAAGCTAACACAAATGAAACTGAAATTAACTCAGATACATTGGCTGATTGGAAGAAATTCAACACTCAGTCTAGATTGTAAACTTTTAATATACAAGTCGATTTTGAAACCAATATGGTGCTACGGAATACAGTTATGGGGCACTGCTTCAGCTTCTAATGTCGAGAGAATCCAACGAAGGCAAAACAAAATTTTACGGTTAATAACATTGGCTCCATGGTATATAAAAAATTCAAATATACATCGTGATTTAAATATGCCACAAGTGACTGAAGAAATTGCAAAATACGCTGGCAAATATTTAAAAAAACTCGAGTCACATCCTAATCCGCTTGCCCGTAATATTTTGAACTTTACTGGACACATCCGCCTAAAAAAGAGGGACACAAGGGCTCTTATTCACAGCACTCCAGATGGGACTTCTTGAAAATACTTTTATTTTTTCCTTTTGACTATCACTACTTATGTATTATATATAACTATTACTAAGCTTATGTCCGACACTGGTCGGGCCTAATTATATTTTTAGATTTAAGATTTGAATACTTATTGTTATAGTTCATATATGAAGATACAATAAATAAAAATCATGCATTAAAAAAAAAAATATTTCATATTGCAGACGTAAATACAACCCCAATTTAATGTCTATAATATTCATATATTATATTCGTATTCGTATTCGCATTCATATTCGCGAATATCGTTTCAAATATTCGTATTCGCGAATATCAAAAATTGACATTCGTTACATCACTAGTATGTATACTAAATTATACCTACACCACTAAGAAATTTGTGTATTTCTTAAAATTTTTTTATGAAACTTGGTATATTTATATTTTCAGTGTAGAGCATACCTTTTTCGTTTGATATATTTCATTAAAGAAGATACTATTGACGAAATAGATAATAGCTTAGAAAATAATAAACATTATTATTTGGATCTTCACTCATTTTTCTCGTAAGTGCTTTTTATGCTTTTTAAATTTCAGAATTACGCTTTTCTGTGCTCTTTTTAAATTTTGATGTGCTTTAAGAACAAAAAAGTTGGCGTCACTGTATATAATATTTTTTTTTTTTTTTTATGCATGAATTTTTATTTATTGTATCTTCATATATGAACTAACAATAAGTATTCAAATCTTAAATCTAAAAAATATAATTAGGCCCGACCAATGTCGGACATAAGCTTAGTAGTAGTTATATATAATACATATGTAAGTAGTGATAATCAAAAGGAAAAAAAATAAAAGTATTTTCAAGAAGTCCCATCTGGAGTGCTGTGAATAAGAGCCCTTGTATCCCTCTTTTTTAGGCGGATGTGTCCAGTAAAGTTCAAAATATTACGAGCAAGCGGATTAGGATGTGATTCGAGTTTTGTTAGATATTTGCCTGCGTATTTTGCAATTTCTTCAGTCACTAGAGGCATATTCAAATCACGATGTATATTTGAATTTTTGATGTACCATGGAGCCGATGTTATCATGCGTAAAATTTTGTTTTGCCTGCGTTGAATTTTCTCTACATTTGAAGCTGAAGCAGTGCCCCATTGTTGAATTCCGTAGCACCATATTGGCTTTAAAAGCGACTTGTATATTAAAAGTTTACAGTCTAGGCTAAGTGTTGAATTTCGACCAATCAGCCAATGTACCTGAGTTAGTTTAAGTTTCATTTGAGTTAACTTAGAATCAATGTGGTGTTTCCATGTAAGTCGTCGATCAAGGTGTATACCAAGATATTTCACATGTGAATGTTGAGAAACAACTTAATTGTTAATCCGAATGGGGGAACAAGTATCTCTTCGTAAAGTAAATGTTACTTGAACACACTTTTGTTCATTTACCTTGATTCTCCATAAGTTTAACCAAAGCTCCATCTGGCTAATGTGTTCCTGGAGTTTGCGGGATGCCTCATCAGGGTTTTCATGCATACTAAGGCAGGCTGTATCGTCGGCAAATGTGGAAGTATGGATACTACTGCTCACAGGCATATCACAAGTATAAATTAAATATAAAACTGGTCCCAGTATACTCCCCTGTGGCACACCAGATGAAATTGTTTCAGGCCTACTTGTAAAGTCTCCTTCCGCAACAGTGAACTTACGGGAAATAATGTAACTTTCCAAAAGATTTAAAATGTTTATTGGTAAGTAAGTCTTCAATTTTAAAATAAGGCCTTCATGCCACACTTTATCAAATGCCTGGGAAACGTCAATAAACAGCGCAGAACAATACTTTTTTCCCTCAAAAATTCTTCTTATAAATTGAACTAATCTGTGAGTTTGTTCAATGGTGCTATGCTGACTTCTAAAACCAAATTGATGGTCTGGTATGCACCCACTACTAATTAGAATTGGGGACAATTTTGTTTTGAGCAGTTTTTCGAAAAGCTTTGACATTGTAGATAGTAGACTTATTGGCCTATATGACTCAGCCTTTGTTATATCTTTGCCCGGCTTTGGAATCATTTTAACCTTGGCAAGTTTCCAGTTGTGTGGATAATACTCCAGTCGTAAAATAGCATTAAATATGAATAACAGGATTCTCATTGCAATACGAGGCAAGTTCATCAGCATCTGATTACTAATTCCATCAATACCCGGAGCTTTCTTCGGGTTGAGTTCGGCAATTAATTTTTGTAAATCACGCGTCTTAAACTTTATGTGTTGAGGGGGTAGAGCGACTATATTCGGCAAATCAGCAACACCAGTACATATATTTGGCGTAAAAACGGATTTTAAGTGCTCAGCAAATATTTTACCTTTTTCAGTATCGCTTCTTGCCCAACCTCCGGTAGATGTGCGTAGAGGTGGCTTATACTCAACGGGTGTTTTAAGCTTTCTGGCAGCGCGCCACAAGGAGTAATTAGACGCCGGTGTAACATCAAGACCCTCCAGATAATTTTTAAGAGATGCAATTTTTTCAGATGCAAGCAACTCTTGGAGTCGTTTAGTGCACTCTTTAAATCTGATTTTATTTTGTGGTGATCTGTGCTGTTGCCATTCCCTTCTAGCCCTTCTTTTTTCACGTACGAGACGTTCAATGTCTGTAGAATAAATTTTATTAAACCCAATCTGCGGATGGGAGATAGTGGCATGTTCAGCAGCCTGTTTAATATTCTCGCTGAGATTGGCAATGTTCGATTCAATATCATCGGGTGTTCTAAGCGTAATGTTTTCCGTACAATGACTGCTGAGATATTTTTTGAACCCCAGCCAATTTACACGATTGATCATCTTCACATATGGGTCAGGTAATTTACTTCTTAATGGGCTACAAATTGTGATGATCGTCGGGGAGTGATCGGACGAGAGATCAAGAGAAGCTTGAACTTGAATTAAATCCCTAGAGATATTTTTTATGACTCCAAAATCTATAACATCCGGAATTTTTTGTACGTCAGTAGGCCAATAAGTGGGCTCCCCACTCGAAATGACATCCAAGCCCATTTTTGAAATAGTGTTGAACAATGCTTGACCTCTGGGTGTAACAAGGCGCGAACCCCAGAACGTATGTTTCGCATTGTAGTCTCCAGCTGCTACAAAACAAGGTCCAAGAGATTTGTAGAAATCCTCATATTGATTCTCAGTGATTGAAAATCTGGGAGGGGAGTAAATTGATGATATAACGAAATTTGAACAAAAACTTATAATATATACAGTTACTCACAGAAATATTTTGCATATGTAAATATCAACAAATTCTTTGAAAAATTCATGTTTATTTTTTTACATATTAATTAAGAGAATTCTTAACTACAAATATTTAAATTAAAATAAAAAAAAAATTTATTTTATGAAATTTTGAAAAAATAATTAAAAAATCGCTTATTTATCAGGTCACAAAAGTATTTCAGTTCTCGTTGTACCTTCATAGTGAACAGACATAATAGCGGAATTTTTCTTACATACAAACTAAATAAAAAAAAATCATACAAAAATATTCGTAGTACATATTGACTATAATAAATAAGCTTTATTTGCTTTGCAAATATTTTTTACATATAGAAATAACAAAAACAAAAAAAAACCCTAAACAAAAAAACATACAAACATACCCTTGAGGAATACTCTATATGAGTACCCCAAAGGAAAAAAATAGTGAAGTGAGTTCTAACGGTAGAAATGCCTATTTTACTGTGAGTTTTGATGCTCATAATGATATCAATAAAAATAAAATATCTGATAATAGACTTGCTGTGAGTTCTGAAGCTCTTAATAAAAATCAAAAATCTGATAATAGACTTTTTCTAACGGCAAAACCACAGTTTCGTCAGCGATCAACTTCGCTTTGTCCAATGCCAACTAGTGAATCGTTGACAATATTGCCTAGTACTTCCACATTTAACTCAGCGATATCACCCGCCTCGGGCTCGGGGTCACCACTTAACCAAGTTGTCACTGAAAATAAGAGTAGCCCAAGACCCAAGGTCCAAGTCGGAATGGACAGATACATTACAATTTTAAAGCGCGGGCGAAGCCCTAATTCTACTAAAATTGCATCTGCTCCAAAGATGTCTAGGGATAACAGCGCATCCTCAACTAATCGCCAAAACCGCTTTAAAATTCTTCAAGATGACAACGACAAACCCGAGGTATCCTCGAACAAAACATCCAAGTCGCCTCCAATATATTTGAGACAAAATAATTCAAATGCCCTGATAAAAAAATTAATTTCGGACATTGGTGAGAATAAATTTCACATTGTTCCAATAAAACGTGGCAACATCGATGAAACTAAAATCCAAATTTATGACGAAAAAGATTTCCGCAAAATGGTTGCTGAATTTGAAAAAAGTAAAACAAGCTTCTACACATACCAGCTTAAGAGCGCTAAAGGCATGCAGATCGTATTGAAAGGCATAGATTCTTATGTTGTCCCCGAAGAAATAAAAGATGCACTCGTCCTCCAGGGGTTCAAGGTAAAAAATGTGTCCAATATAATAAATAGAGAAAAGATTCCCCAACCCCTATTTCGTGTTGAACTTGAGCCTAATCATATAAAATTGAAAAAAAATGAGACGCATCCAATTTATAATTTAAAATACCTCTTGTACCGAAAAATCACAGTTGAAGAGCCACATAAGCGTTCAGGTCCTGTACAGTGCCATAATTGCCAAGAATATGGCCATACAAAAACATACTGCAATTTACCCTCTGTTTGTGTTGTGTGTGCGAATTACACGGCACCGCTAGCTGCAACAAACCAAAAGATCAAAGTGATGAAAAATGCAGTAATTGTGGACGTAATCACACCGCTAACTACAGAGGTTGTCCTGTGTACTCTTCTGTAAAGACTATGGTGCAAAAACCTAAATTAGCTCCAGCTCAATCAGCAAACTCTTACTCTGCCACTTTTCAGCAAATGAGCCAACCAGTTACCTCCCGTGTATCGTATGCAGATTCTACTAAGGCTAGTTCTATTCCGACACAAAATGTTTCTCCGCAAAATAATTCAACAAATACAAACTCAAACTTTAATTTTAATCGCCTTGAAGCCACTATTGAAAATCTTGTGCAAACTATAAACAATTTTACAACAAATATGACTAGCATGATGCAAGAAATGTTGCGAATGCAGAATACTCTGCTTCAAGCAATACTTAATAAGCCATGAACACGTTAACAATATGTTTCTGGAATGCAAACGGCATTCGCCAACATAAAAATGAACTTGAGCACTTCCTCACGGAGAAAAATATTGATATAATGTTAGTATCTGAGACTCATTTGACTTCGAGAAGTCTTTTTAAAATTTATGGCTACACTATATATGATACAAAGGACCCTAGAGGAAGGGCTTGCGGTGGATCAGCAATTCTAATAAAGTCAAGACTCAAGCACTATGTTCTTGATAACATTTGTGAAGAATACCTACAAGCAACAAATATTGGCATTGAAAGTTTTTGTTCAAATTTCGTTATATCATCAATTTACACCCCTCCCAGATTTTCAATCACTGAGAATCAATATGAGGATTTCTACAAATCTCTTGGACCTTGTTTTGTAGCAGCTGGAGACTACAATGCGAAACATACGTTCTGGGGTTCGCGCCTTGTTACACCCAGAGGTCGAGCATTGTTCAACACAATTTCAAAAATGGGCTTGGATGTCATTTCGAGTGGGGAGCCCACTTATTGGCCTACTGACATACAAAAAATTCCGGATGTTATAGATTTTGGAGTCATAAAAAATATCTCTAGGGATTTAATTCAAGTTCAAGCTTCTCTTGATCTCTCGTCCGATCACTCCCCGACGATCATTACAATTTGTAGCCCATTAAGAAGTAACTTACCTGACCCATACGTGAAGATGATCAATCGTGTTAATTGGCTGGGGTTCAAAAAATATCTCAGCAGTCATTGTACGGAAAACATTACGCTTAGAACACCCGATGATATTGAATCGAACATTGCCAATCTCAGCGAGAATATTAAACAGGCTGCTGAACATGCCACTATCTCCCATCCGCAGATTGGGTTTAATAAAATTTATTCTACAGACATTGAACGTCTCGTACGTGAAAAAAGAAGGGCTAGAAGGGAATGGCAACAGCACAGATCACCACAAAATAAAATCAGATTTAAAGAGTGCACTAAACGACTACAAGAGTTGCTTGCATCTGAGAAAATTGCATCTCTTAAAAATTATCTGGAGGGTCTTGATGTTACACCGGCGTCTAATTACTCCTTGTGGCGCGCTGCCAGAAAGCTTAAAACACCCGTTGAGTATAAGCCACCTCTACGCACATCTACCGGAGGTTGGGCAAGAAGCGATACTGAAAAAGGTAAAATATTTGCTGAGCACTGAAAATCCGTTTTTACGCCAAATATATGTACTGGTGTTGCTGATTTGCCGAATATAGTCGCTCTACCCCCTCAACACATAAAGTTTAAGACGCGTGATTTACAAAAATTAATTGCCGAACTCAACCCGAAGAAAGCTCCGGGTATTGATGGAATTAGTAATCAGATGCTGATGAACTTGCCTCGTATTGCAATGAGAATCCTGTTATTCATATTTAATGCTATTTTACGACTGTAGTATTATAGGCCAATAAGTCTACTATCTACAATGTCAAAGCTTTTCGAAAAACTTCTCAAAACAAAATTGTCCCCAATTCTAATTAGTAGTGGGTGCATACCAGACCATCAATTTGGTTTTAGAAGTCAGCATAGCACCATTGAACAAACTCACAGATTGGTTCAATTTATAAGAAGAACTTTTGAGGAAAAAAAGTATTGTTCTGCGCTGTTTATAGACATTTCCCAGGCATTTGATAAAGTGTGGCATGAAGGCCTAATATTAAAATTGAGACTTACTTACCAATAAACATTTTAAATCTTTTGGAAAGTTACATTATTTCCCGTAAGTTCACTGTTGCGGAAGGAGACTTTACAAGTAGGCCTGAAACAATTTCATCTGGTGTGCCACAGGGGAGTATACTGGGACCAGTTTTATATTTAATTTATACGTGTGATATGCCTGTGAGCAGTAGTATCCATACTTCCACATTTGCCGACGATACAGCCTGCCTTAGTATGCATGAAAACCCTTATGAGGCATCCCGCAAACTCCAGGAACACAAATGAACAAAAGTGTGTTCAAGTAACATTTACTTTACGAAGAGATACTTGTTCCCCCATTCGGATTAACAATCAAGTTGTTTCTCAACATTCACATGTGAAATATCTTGGTATACACCTTGATCGACGACTTACATGGAAACACCACATTGACTCTAAGTTAACTCAAATGAAACTTAAATTAACTCAGGTACATTGGCTGATTGGTCGAAATTCAACACTTAGCCTAGACTGTAAACTTTTAATATACAAGTCGCTTTTAAAGCCAATATGGTGCTACGGAATTCAACAATGGGGCACTGCTTCAGCTTCAAATGTAGAGAAAATTCAACGCAGGCAAAACAAAATTTTACGCATGATAGCATCGGCTCCATGGTACATCAAAAATTCAAATATACATCGTGATTTGAATATGCCTCTAGTGACTGAAGAAATTGCAAAATACGCAGGCAAATATCTAACAAAACTCGAATCACATCCTAATCCGCTTGCTCGTAATATTTTGAACTTTACTGGACACATCCGCCTAAAAAAGAGGGATACAAGGGCTCTTATTCACAGCACTCCAGATGGGACTTCCTGAAAATACTTTTATTTTTTTTGTATTTTTTTCCTTTTGATTATCACTACTTATGTATTATATATAACTATTACTAAGCTTATGTCCGACACTGGTCGGGCCTAATTATATTTTTATATTTAAGATTTGAATACTTATTGTTAGTTCATATATGAAGATACAATAAATAAAATATGTAATATAAAAAAAAAAAAAAAACAAAAGTATTTTGCTTTCATTTCGTTTCATTTTCATTTCATTTATTTACTTTCTAATCGAGCATAGGGCCATATATGATTAGTTAAGCGTAGATTACAGTGTAATGAATTTTTTACACAGATTTTTCATTATTAAAGCAGCGTATTATGTTTTAATGTTTTGTGTGATATTCATTGTTAGAGATGACCACTTGCAAACGTCCCAGCATAGATTCCACTAAATTTCGAAAATTTTTTTTTTACCTTTCTTCTTTCAATACTCGTTCTAAGCATACTTTTGATAAAATGCTATTTTCGCGGATTTTTTTTTCCAAATAAGCCCATAGATTTTCAATAGGACTCATGTCGAGACTTTGTGGTTTTATTGGCGGATGTTTGGTATTATAAAATAGCCATAATTTAATGTCCAGGTCGTTGTCATGTTGGAAGTAATACCCATTGATATATTGATCCATTTGTTCAGCACTGGCATGTAGGTTTTTTTCTAATAATGGACAACTATAGATGTTTATCCATTGTGCCGATGTACAGCCCCACACCATGAGAGAACCACCACCATGTTTTACTCTTGGCCTTATATTCTTAATAGTTAAGGTACCAATACACTACATGTTTTTGCTTGTGTTTTTTTCAAGTTTACAATTCACATGTTTTTTGTTGTGTTTGTCAAACTTGATTAATTTACATACGGTTTTTAATTTTTGGTCACCAACTTGTATGCACAATTACACGTGACATTGGCCATGATTGTTTTTATTATAATATTAAAGCCGCTGGAAATTTCTTTGGTAGCGTTGCTGAAGTGCCGGCGTCACAAATGTTTATTTAAGTTTTATTCTTTTTAATCTGCAAAATATGGAGCTTGTATCAACACTTGTTATATACTTTATATCATTGTTATTAAAATTTTAAAATGAGATAAAAAATAATTAATTTATCACTAATGCAAATACTTTAAACGGACGGCTAATGTATCGGAGACATTCAACCGTCGATAAATGTTTTCACATGGCATAGACATTTGAAAACACATGAGTGAACATAAGAAAATAGAATAGAACATGCTCTAATTGAAAATTTGTCTTATGTTTTTGCTTGTGTAAAATACACAAGCAAAGTTTTTGAGGTCACCAACTACATGTTTTAACCAGGGATCGCAAATAACGATTATTTTCCAAATTTAAAGTAAAAAAATCACAATAATAGAGAAGTGCTACGTGCACAAGGAATATACCAAGATACTCCATGTTAGATGGACTACCGATAGATGCAATGATTTTTATTTTTTTGATTTTTATTTATTCCTCACAAAATAACTCTTATTTTGTGACTTTTATTTATTCCTCAGAAAATAACAGTTATTTCTTGATTTTTATTTATCCCTCACAAAATAAGAGTTATTTTGTGACTTTTATTTATTCCTCACAAAATAACAGTTAATTTTTGATTTTGATTTTTTTGCTCAAAAAAATTTTAACTTTTAAAATTAATAAATAATAAAAAAGTAAATTTAATTTAACATATAAGAGTTTTTTTAAAGACTCTGGCGATAAATTCAATTTTAAATCGGTTAATATTCTTTTTAACGCAAAAATTACGCTTTCTACATTTTAAAAGTTAAGCAAAAAAATAAAAATCAAACAGTAACTGTTATTTTGTGAGGAATAAATAAAAGTCACAAAATAACTCTTATTTTGTGAGGGATAAATAAAAATCAAGAAATAACTGTTATTTTCTGAGGAATAAATAAAAGTCACAAAATAAGAGTTATTTTGTGAGGGATAAATAAAAATCAAGAAATAATGATTAAAAAGTGATTTTTAAAATAAAAATTATAACCGTTACGGTCCCTGGTTTTAACCGAATTATCTAAAATTTGACAGGAGCAATGTAAAAAACATGTAGTGTATAGGCACCTTTAGTGATTTATTTGGCTTGCGCCGCTCCATAAGCCGTCAATATGACCCAAAAATTATAAATTTACTTTCGTCGCTAAATATTATCGTGTTCCCGAAATTGAAAGTCTGAAATTTATGTAGTTCAGGGGGGTTACTCTCTATTGCGATGCGAAAACAATTACGATGCGAAAGCTAAATGCGTTGATATGCAAATTTGGTACTCTCTATTACTTTCGCAAAACCTTTCGCAAAATTGCTTGAAAAAGTGGCAACACGGACATTGCAAAAGAAAATATGGCAAAGGTTGGCAGTACTGAAATGTCAAAATATGTATAAAAAACGACAGTTAAAATCAAAATTTAAAAAAAGTGAAGTGTAACAGCTTTTAATTGAAAATAAAGTGATGGATTCTTTAGCATTATGGTTTTATGAAGAAAACGTCCATGTATAACGAGTTGCAAAACGAGTCTTAAAGGTTCAATTAGACGTTACATAACCATAGCCATAGAAAACAACACTAACGCCATAACTCTCACCATAGAAACCAATTGAATTTTGGTTTGGTTATGGCTATGGGTATGTCATTTAATTTAAGCTTAAGAGATATATATACTTTCTTAAATGACCGCAGGTAAGAAAAAATTTGTAACGGTATGTTATTAAATACATATTGCTTTATTTTAACTTTGTACAAAATTTGCGTTTCTGTATGTTCTAAACGCTGTTCAACACTAGCTGAAAGTTTATAAAACTAGCCGCTGCCTTAAAATTACTTGGCCAAGGTGGATACCAACATCAAATTGGCCAGTTTCATACATTAGGAATATAGCAGCAGTCAATGTCACGTCGCTTAAAAGAGCTCTACGTAGTGATTGAGAAAATACAAAACTGAGAAGGACCATCACCTGTGCTGGAAATGCTTAATTAATTTTTACGCATTTTCACTTGGTGTGATTTTTTAAATCAAATATGAATACATACAAACAAAAATACATGTGTAATATTATAAGTACTATTAGTGTCACATTTCATAATAAACAACCAGCTATATCCCTTACAGGAGGTCCATTAGAATTTAGGTCGTCTGTCAATTTTGTCCACAAATTATTTGCGGCTTATTTGCTCACATGCAATCCACTAAAATTTCAAACTGTTGTTGTTTTGTTTGTAATTTTTTGGCTTTTACCCTAAAAACTACGATTTAAATATAAATATTTTGGTTTTATAAAAGGTTTATTAATCAAATTTCCATAGAAAATTTGTTTAATAAACCTTTTATAAAACAAAAATATTTTTTATGAATAAGACAGTCAATATATAAAAATTTTTTTCAACGTACTTACATGTTTTTCTCACTTTGCGTTTGGTATTTAGCTAACGCAAGATATTTGCGCTTATCGAGCGATTTTGACAGGCGCTTTCGCATTACAGAGTACGGTGATACCAGACTTGCGAAACGGAAAATAATAGATGCGAAAGGTAAATGCGCAAACGCATTACAGAGTACCAATCGTTAGATTTCGTACCATTTTTCTTTCGCATCGTAATAGAGAGTAACCCCCCAGGATATAACTAACGCTTCTGTCTATTAACTTCCGAAATCAAAGTTTTTTTCTAGCTACGCTGCCGTAGTGGACTTGCCACTTAGGTGTGTCCGTAGTATGCCGGTAGGGTCCCCTTTAGCATTTCTTTAAGACTTGGAACATATAAATGGTGGGTTTCCCTATTTTTTTTAAAAGTTTTTCTTGCGTTTCTCTCCATTAACAACTTTCCTCAACTTTTTCGTGGAATATATGCAATATATTTGCGCTTTTTTGCACCTTTGAAGAAATAGAACATTTTTCCATATTGTTTCTTCTTTTTTAAATTGGTAAAGCAAAATAAGATAAGAAACTTAGTAAAACAATGCTGTCAGGTTATTTCATAAGTTGATATTGGTAGATTAAAGGAAGAAAAAAGTTCGTAAAAATTAAAATTTAGACATATCGAGGAAAAAGTTAAAAGGGTCTAAAAGGGCTGAAAGATAATTGTAAAAAGCAGGGACCGAAAATAATTGTTATTTTTTTATTTTAAATGAAAAGGTTATTGTAAAATGTGTTTTATTTGGATTGGGTTATTTTTAACCATTATCGTAAGAGATATTTTATTTTGGTTATTGTAACCAATCTAAGTGAAAAATATTTTTTTTGGTTACGAATAACTATTATAGCAAAAAAAAAAATTTTTGATTACAAATAACAATTACACTAGTTTACAAAATAAAATTTTTTTCATGTACATTTGATAAGATTTATATTTCCTTATGTATTTTTTTTCGCTGAATTCGAAAATCAAGGTTAAATTTTTTTTTATGGAACAGTTTTTGAGATATTGTGATTTTTTCAGTTTTTCGACCTTTTTTCACCTGACCCATAATATCTCGAGCTAGACTTGTCCTTGTTGTACGTGAAAAAAGAAGGGCTAGAAGGGAATGGCAACAGCACAGATCACCACAAAATAAAATCAGATTTAAAGAGTGCACTAAACGACTACAAGAGTTGCTTGCATCTGAGAAAATTGCATCTCTTAAAAATTATCTGGAGGGTCTTGATGTTACACCGGCGTCTAATTACTCCTTGTGGCGCGCTGCCAGAAAGCTTAAAACACCCGTTGAGTATAAGCCACCTCTACGCACATCTACCGGAGGTTGGGCAAGAAGCGATACTGAAAAAGGTAAAATATTTGCTGAGCACTGAAAATCCGTTTTTACGCCAAATATATGTACTGGTGTTGCTGATTTGCCGAATATAGTCGCTCTACCCCCTCAACACATAAAGTTTAAGACGCGTGATTTACAAAAATTAATTGCCGAACTCAACCCGAAGAAAGCTCCGGGTATTGATGGAATTAGTAATCAGATGCTGATGAACTTGCCTCGTATTGCAATGAGAATCCTGTTATTCATATTTAATGCTATTTTACGACTGTAGTATTATAGGCCAATAAGTCTACTATCTACAATGTCAAAGCTTTTCGAAAAACTTCTCAAAACAAAATTGTCCCCAATTCTAATTAGTAGTGGGTGCATACCAGACCATCAATTTGGTTTTAGAAGTCAGCATAGCACCATTGAACAAACTCACAGATTGGTTCAATTTATAAGAAGAACTTTTGAGGAAAAAAAGTATTGTTCTGCGCTGTTTATAGACATTTCCCAGGCATTTGATAAAGTGTGGCATGAAGGCCTAATATTAAAATTGAGACTTACTTACCAATAAACATTTTAAATCTTTTGGAAAGTTACATTATTTCCCGTAAGTTCACTGTTGCGGAAGGAGACTTTACAAGTAGGCCTGAAACAATTTCATCTGGTGTGCCACAGGGGAGTATACTGGGACCAGTTTTATATTTAATTTATACGTGTGATATGCCTGTGAGCAGTAGTATCCATACTTCCACATTTGCCGACGATACAGCCTGCCTTAGTATGCATGAAAACCCTTATGAGGCATCCCGCAAACTCCAGGAACACAAATGAACAAAAGTGTGTTCAAGTAACATTTACTTTACGAAGAGATACTTGTTCCCCCATTCGGATTAACAATCAAGTTGTTTCTCAACATTCACATGTGAAATATCTTGGTATACACCTTGATCGACGACTTACATGGAAACACCACATTGACTCTAAGTTAACTCAAATGAAACTTAAATTAACTCAGGTACATTGGCTGATTGGTCGAAATTCAACACTTAGCCTAGACTGTAAACTTTTAATATACAAGTCGCTTTTAAAGCCAATATGGTGCTACGGAATTCAACAATGGGGCACTGCTTCAGCTTCAAATGTAGAGAAAATTCAACGCAGGCAAAACAAAATTTTACGCATGATAGCATCGGCTCCATGGTACATCAAAAATTCAAATATACATCGTGATTTGAATATGCCTCTAGTGACTGAAGAAATTGCAAAATACGCAGGCAAATATCTAACAAAACTCGAATCACATCCTAATCCGCTTGCTCGTAATATTTTGAACTTTACTGGACACATCCGCCTAAAAAAGAGGGATACAAGGGCTCTTATTCACAGCACTCCAGATGGGACTTCCTGAAAATACTTTTATTTTTTTTGTATTTTTTTCCTTTTGATTATCACTACTTATGTATTATATATAACTATTACTAAGCTTATGTCCGACACTGGTCGGGCCTAATTATATTTTTATATTTAAGATTTGAATACTTATTGTTAGTTCATATATGAAGATACAATAAATAAAATATGTAATATAAAAAAAAAAAAAAAACAAAAGTATTTTGCTTTCATTTCGTTTCATTTTCATTTCATTTATTTACTTTCTAATCGAGCATAGGGCCATATATGATTAGTTAAGCGTAGATTACAGTGTAATGAATTTTTTACACAGATTTTTCATTATTAAAGCAGCGTATTATGTTTTAATGTTTTGTGTGATATTCATTGTTAGAGATGACCACTTGCAAACGTCCCAGCATAGATTCCACTAAATTTCGAAAATTTTTTTTTTACCTTTCTTCTTTCAATACTCGTTCTAAGCATACTTTTGATAAAATGCTATTTTCGCGGATTTTTTTTTCCAAATAAGCCCATAGATTTTCAATAGGACTCATGTCGAGACTTTGTGGTTTTATTGGCGGATGTTTGGTATTATAAAATAGCCATAATTTAATGTCCAGGTCGTTGTCATGTTGGAAGTAATACCCATTGATATATTGATCCATTTGTTCAGCACTGGCATGTAGGTTTTTTTCTAATAATGGACAACTATAGATGTTTATCCATTGTGCCGATGTACAGCCCCACACCATGAGAGAACCACCACCATGTTTTACTCTTGGCCTTATATTCTTAATAGTTAAGGTACCAATACACTACATGTTTTTGCTTGTGTTTTTTTCAAGTTTACAATTCACATGTTTTTTGTTGTGTTTGTCAAACTTGATTAATTTACATACGGTTTTTAATTTTTGGTCACCAACTTGTATGCACAATTACACGTGACATTGGCCATGATTGTTTTTATTATAATATTAAAGCCGCTGGAAATTTCTTTGGTAGCGTTGCTGAAGTGCCGGCGTCACAAATGTTTATTTAAGTTTTATTCTTTTTAATCTGCAAAATATGGAGCTTGTATCAACACTTGTTATATACTTTATATCATTGTTATTAAAATTTTAAAATGAGATAAAAAATAATTAATTTATCACTAATGCAAATACTTTAAACGGACGGCTAATGTATCGGAGACATTCAACCGTCGATAAATGTTTTCACATGGCATAGACATTTGAAAACACATGAGTGAACATAAGAAAATAGAATAGAACATGCTCTAATTGAAAATTTGTCTTATGTTTTTGCTTGTGTAAAATACACAAGCAAAGTTTTTGAGGTCACCAACTACATGTTTTAACCAGGGATCGCAAATAACGATTATTTTCCAAATTTAAAGTAAAAAAATCACAATAATAGAGAAGTGCTACGTGCACAAGGAATATACCAAGATACTCCATGTTAGATGGACTACCGATAGATGCAATGATTTTTATTTTTTTGATTTTTATTTATTCCTCACAAAATAACTCTTATTTTGTGACTTTTATTTATTCCTCAGAAAATAACAGTTATTTCTTGATTTTTATTTATCCCTCACAAAATAAGAGTTATTTTGTGACTTTTATTTATTCCTCACAAAATAACAGTTAATTTTTGATTTTGATTTTTTTGCTCAAAAAAATTTTAACTTTTAAAATTAATAAATAATAAAAAAGTAAATTTAATTTAACATATAAGAGTTTTTTTAAAGACTCTGGCGATAAATTCAATTTTAAATCGGTTAATATTCTTTTTAACGCAAAAATTACGCTTTCTACATTTTAAAAGTTAAGCAAAAAAATAAAAATCAAACAGTAACTGTTATTTTGTGAGGAATAAATAAAAGTCACAAAATAACTCTTATTTTGTGAGGGATAAATAAAAATCAAGAAATAACTGTTATTTTCTGAGGAATAAATAAAAGTCACAAAATAAGAGTTATTTTGTGAGGGATAAATAAAAATCAAGAAATAATGATTAAAAAGTGATTTTTAAAATAAAAATTATAACCGTTACGGTCCCTGGTTTTAACCGAATTATCTAAAATTTGACAGGAGCAATGTAAAAAACATGTAGTGTATAGGCACCTTTAGTGATTTATTTGGCTTGCGCCGCTCCATAAGCCGTCAATATGACCCAAAAATTATAAATTTACTTTCGTCGCTAAATATTATCGTGTTCCCGAAATTGAAAGTCTGAAATTTATGTAGTTCAGGGGGGTTACTCTCTATTGCGATGCGAAAACAATTACGATGCGAAAGCTAAATGCGTTGATATGCAAATTTGGTACTCTCTATTACTTTCGCAAAACCTTTCGCAAAATTGCTTGAAAAAGTGGCAACACGGACATTGCAAAAGAAAATATGGCAAAGGTTGGCAGTACTGAAATGTCAAAATATGTATAAAAAACGACAGTTAAAATCAAAATTTAAAAAAAGTGAAGTGTAACAGCTTTTAATTGAAAATAAAGTGATGGATTCTTTAGCATTATGGTTTTATGAAGAAAACGTCCATGTATAACGAGTTGCAAAACGAGTCTTAAAGGTTCAATTAGACGTTACATAACCATAGCCATAGAAAACAACACTAACGCCATAACTCTCACCATAGAAACCAATTGAATTTTGGTTTGGTTATGGCTATGGGTATGTCATTTAATTTAAGCTTAAGAGATATATATACTTTCTTAAATGACCGCAGGTAAGAAAAAATTTGTAACGGTATGTTATTAAATACATATTGCTTTATTTTAACTTTGTACAAAATTTGCGTTTCTGTATGTTCTAAACGCTGTTCAACACTAGCTGAAAGTTTATAAAACTAGCCGCTGCCTTAAAATTACTTGGCCAAGGTGGATACCAACATCAAATTGGCCAGTTTCATACATTAGGAATATAGCAGCAGTCAATGTCACGTCGCTTAAAAGAGCTCTACGTAGTGATTGAGAAAATACAAAACTGAGAAGGACCATCACCTGTGCTGGAAATGCTTAATTAATTTTTACGCATTTTCACTTGGTGTGATTTTTTAAATCAAATATGAATACATACAAACAAAAATACATGTGTAATATTATAAGTACTATTAGTGTCACATTTCATAATAAACAACCAGCTATATCCCTTACAGGAGGTCCATTAGAATTTAGGTCGTCTGTCAATTTTGTCCACAAATTATTTGCGGCTTATTTGCTCACATGCAATCCACTAAAATTTCAAACTGTTGTTGTTTTGTTTGTAATTTTTTGGCTTTTACCCTAAAAACTACGATTTAAATATAAATATTTTGGTTTTATAAAAGGTTTATTAATCAAATTTCCATAGAAAATTTGTTTAATAAACCTTTTATAAAACAAAAATATTTTTTATGAATAAGACAGTCAATATATAAAAATTTTTTTCAACGTACTTACATGTTTTTCTCACTTTGCGTTTGGTATTTAGCTAACGCAAGATATTTGCGCTTATCGAGCGATTTTGACAGGCGCTTTCGCATTACAGAGTACGGTGATACCAGACTTGCGAAACGGAAAATAATAGATGCGAAAGGTAAATGCGCAAACGCATTACAGAGTACCAATCGTTAGATTTCGTACCATTTTTCTTTCGCATCGTAATAGAGAGTAACCCCCCAGGATATAACTAACGCTTCTGTCTATTAACTTCCGAAATCAAAGTTTTTTTCTAGCTACGCTGCCGTAGTGGACTTGCCACTTAGGTGTGTCCGTAGTATGCCGGTAGGGTCCCCTTTAGCATTTCTTTAAGACTTGGAACATATAAATGGTGGGTTTCCCTATTTTTTTTAAAAGTTTTTCTTGCGTTTCTCTCCATTAACAACTTTCCTCAACTTTTTCGTGGAATATATGCAATATATTTGCGCTTTTTTGCACCTTTGAAGAAATAGAACATTTTTCCATATTGTTTCTTCTTTTTTAAATTGGTAAAGCAAAATAAGATAAGAAACTTAGTAAAACAATGCTGTCAGGTTATTTCATAAGTTGATATTGGTAGATTAAAGGAAGAAAAAAGTTCGTAAAAATTAAAATTTAGACATATCGAGGAAAAAGTTAAAAGGGTCTAAAAGGGCTGAAAGATAATTGTAAAAAGCAGGGACCGAAAATAATTGTTATTTTTTTATTTTAAATGAAAAGGTTATTGTAAAATGTGTTTTATTTGGATTGGGTTATTTTTAACCATTATCGTAAGAGATATTTTATTTTGGTTATTGTAACCAATCTAAGTGAAAAATATTTTTTTTGGTTACGAATAACTATTATAGCAAAAAAAAAAATTTTTGATTACAAATAACAATTACACTAGTTTACAAAATAAAATTTTTTTCATGTACATTTGATAAGATTTATATTTCCTTATGTATTTTTTTTCGCTGAATTCGAAAATCAAGGTTAAATTTTTTTTTATGGAACAGTTTTTGAGATATTGTGATTTTTTCAGTTTTTCGACCTTTTTTCACCTGACCCATAATATCTCGAGCTAGACTTGTCCAATTGGGTCGTTGTTGGTACTCAAATGAAAGGTATTGAGATGACAAATAAATACACATATGGCCAATAAAATAGGTACGACATTTATAATCCGTGAAAATGCATATTTTTCGATTTTATGTAAACAAATAGGGGATCTTCGTTCATATTTATTTCGTGCAGCATTAGACTAAATAAAAATAACAATAAAAAAGTTAAATTTTAAATTAATTAACATACTATGCGAAAAAAACGCGAAATTCGCTTGGCCATAAAAATAGGTACGAAAAGTAGATCCTTAAAATAAAAGGATTTTTGAGAGATTTTGCACAAAAGCATCATTGAGACAGCTAAATTACATCAGTAGCCACAAAGTCCACTATTAATTTAAATGTAATTATCTAATTTGTTGGGCATAGAAGAGATGATATGGTGACAGGTGTCAATAGGGCATCATACCATATTTCCTGAAATTTTTGCAACAATTGCATCTTGTTTTGAATATATTCTTTTCCAGTCCTTGTCGCTAATAGCCTTGAGAACCAAAACGTAACGGAAAGCTGTGGAGCTGTGAAAAAAAACAGCCCAAGTACGGATTCAACAATTGCCTTGCTGGTGAAACGAGACCCTTTTAAGTCATCTAAGGCGATTGCAGCTGAAATAAATAACCGAATTTTCGCAAGAAGTGTTCATCATCGGTAGTGTGATGGAAATCTTCCCGTACGAATAGCTCGTCAAGTTCCCTTGTTGAATTTAACGAAGATGAAAGACTTTGCGAATCGTCATAAGACATGGTGTGGTTCAGAGGGACTAAAAATTTTTTTTTTTTTTTTTTTTGTACACACATATATTTATTTATTGTATCTTCAAAATATGAACTAAAAATAAGTATTCAAATCTTAAATCTATATATAATTATTAGGCCCGACCAGTATCGGACATAAACTTAGTGATAGTAATTAATAATACATAAATTTCGTATTAAGCACAATAATTATATTCAAGAAGTATCATTTGGGGTGCTGAGTATTAGGGCCCTTGTGTCCCTCTTTTTTAAGCGGATGTGTCCAGTAAAGTTCAAGATATTACGAGCAAGCGGATTAGGATGTGACTCGAGTTTTGTTAAATATTTACCTGCGTATTTTGCGATTTCTTCAGTCACTAGTGGCATATTTAAATCACGATGTATATTTGAATTTTTGATGTACCATGGAGCCGATGTTATTAACCGTAAAATTTTATTTTGTCTTCGTTGGATTCTCTCTATATTTGAAGCTGAAGCAGTGCCCCATAACTGAATTCCGTAGCACCATATTGGCTTCAAAAGCGAATTGTATAGTAAAAGTTTGCAGTCTAGGCTGAGTGTTGAATTTCTTCCAATCAACCAATGTATTTGAGTTAACTTAAGTTTCATTTGTGTTAGCTTTGAGTCAATATGGGGTTTCCATGTAAGCCGTCGATCAAGGTGTATGCCAAGGTATTTCACTTGAGAATGTTGAGGAATATTTTGATTATTGATTCGAATGGGGGAACAGGTATCTTTTCTTAGGGTAAACGTTATATGAACACACTTTTGTTCATTTACTTTAATTCTCCATAAGTTCAACCATCTTTCAAGCTGGGTAATGTGTGCTTGGAGATTGCGGGATGCCTCATCAGGGTTTTTGTGCATACTCATACAGGCTGTATCATCGGCAAATGTAGAAGTGTGGATGTTATTGCTCACAGGCATATCACAAGTATATATTAAATACAAGACTGGCCCCAAAATACTACCCTGTGGCACACCAGAAGATATAGATTCGGGCACACTCTTGAAGTCTCCTTCCACAACAGTAAACTTCCTATCAACATTGTAACTTTCCAAAAGTTGTTCTATATATATTGGAAAATATGTCTTCAATTTTAAAAATAGGCCTTTGTGCCATACTTTATCAAATGCCTGAGAAACATCAATAAAAAGGGCAGAACAATACTTTTTTTCTTCAAATGTCCTCCTTATAACTTGAACCAATCTATGCGTTTGCTCAATAGTGCTATGCTGACTTCTAAAGCCAAATTGATGATCCGGGATGCACCCATTATCAGCTAAAATAGTGGACAATTTAGTCATGAGCAGCTTTTCGAAAAGTTTTGAGACTGTTGATAGTAAGCTAATAGGCCTATATGACTCAGCCTTGGTAAGATCTTTGCCCGCCTTCGGAATCGTTTTAATCTTGGCAAGTTTCCAGTTATGTGGAAAATACTGCATTCGTAAAATGGCATTAAAAATAAATAGCAGGATTTTTATTGCAATATGAGGCAAGTTCATCAGCATCTTGTTGCTAATTCCATCAATACCTGGAGCTTTCTTCGGATTAAGTTCAGCAATTAGTTTTTGTACATCGCGCATCTTAAACTTTATGGGTCGCGGGGGTAGAGCAACTACACTCGGCAAATCAGCAACACCAGTACATGTGTTTGGGGTAAATACGTATTTCAAATGATTTGCAAATATGTTAGCTTTTTCAGTATCGCTTCTTGCCCAACCTCCGGTAGATGTGCGCAGAGGTGGTTTAAACTCAACGGGGGTTTTGAGCTTTCTAGCAGCGCGCCACAAAGAGTAATTAGATGCTGGTGTGACATCAAGACCTTCCAGATAATTTTTAAGAGATGCAGTTTTTTCAATTGCAAGTAACTCTTGGAGTCGTTTAGTGCACTCTTTAAATCTGATTTTAAGTTGTGGTGATCTGTGCTGTTGCCATTCCCTTCTAGCTCTTCTTTTTTCGCATACGGCACTTTCAATATCGGTAGAATAAATTTTATTAAACCCAGTCTGCGGATGGGAGGTAGTAGCATGTTCAGCAGCCTGTGCAATCATTTCGTTAAGGTTGGCGATGTTAGCTTCAATATCCACGGGTGTTCTTAGCGTAATGTTTTCCGTGCAATGACTACTAAGATATTTTTTGAATCGCAGCCAATTTACACGACTGATCATCTTCACATACGAGTGAGGTAAATCACTTCTCTGTGGGCTACAGATTGTAACGATTGTGGGAGAGTGATCGGACGAGAGATCTAAAGAAGCTTCAACGTTAATTAATTCCCTAGAAATGTTTTTCATGACGCCAAAATCTATAACATCCGGAATTTTATTTATGTCAGTAGGCCAGTAAGTAGGCTCCCCACTCGAAATGACGTCCAAGCCCATTTTTGAAATTGTGTTGAACAATGCTCGACCTCTGGGTGTAATATGACGAGAACACCAGAACGTATGTTTGTCATTATAGTCGCCAGCTGCTACGAAATAAGGGCCAAGAGATTTATAGAAATCCACGTATTGATTCTCAGTAAATGCGAATCTGGGAGGGGAGTAAATTGATAATATCACAAAATTTGTGCAAAAATTTTCAACACAAATATTCGTTGCTTGTAGATATTCCTCACAAATGTTGTCAATAAAATAATGTTTAAGTCTAGACTTTATTAGAATTGCTGATCCACCGCATGCTCTTCCTCTCGGGTCTTTTGAATTATATAAGGTGTAGCCAGAAATTTTAAAAAGGCTTCTCGAAGTCAAATGAGTCTCTGAGACCAACATTATATCAATATTTTTTTCCGTGAGGAAGTGCTCAAGTTCATTTTTATGTTGGCGAATGCCGTTTGCGTTCCAGAAACATATTTTTAACGTGTTCATGGATTCTTAACTAATGCCTGAAGCAGTGTATTCTGCATTCGCAGCATTTCTTGCATCATGCTAGTCATATTTGTTGTAAAGTTGTTTATAGTTAGCACCAAATTCTCAATAGTAGCTGCAAGGCGACTAGAGTTAAAGCTTGAGTTTGCATTCGTTGAATTATTTGGCGGTGGAACATTTTGTATGGGAATAGAACCAGTCTTAGCAGCATCGGCATACGATACACGTGAACTAACTGGTTGGCTTGTTTGAGGAAGAAGGGCGGAGTAAGCGTTTGCTGATTGAGCTGGAGCTAGTTTAGGTTTTTGACCCATAGCCTGTTTAACAAAAGAATATACAGGGCATCCTCTGTAGTTAGCGGTGTGGTTACCTCCACAATTACTGCATTTTGTTTCTGCTTGATCTTTTGGCTTCGTGCAGCTAGCAGTACCATGCAATTCACCGCAGAAAACACAAACTGTAGGTAAATTGCAGTAAGTTTTTGTATGACCATATTCTTGGCAATTGTGGCACTGTACGGGACCTGAACGCTTATGTGGCTCTTCAACTGTAATTTTTCGGTATAAAAGGTATTTTAGGCTATAAATTGGATGTGTCTCGTTCTTTTTCAACTGTATATCATTTGGCTCTAGTTCAACACGAAATAGAGGCTGGGGGATCTTCTCTCTATTGATTATATTAGTAACACTTTTTACTTTAAATCCTTGTATGATGAGTGCATCTTTTATTTCGTCGGGATTAACATAAGCATCAATGCCTTTCAATACGATCTGCATACCTTTAGTACTTTTAAGCTGATAAGTATAAAAATTAGTTTTATTTTTTTCGAAATCAGTAATAATTTTGCGGAAATCTTTTTCTTCGTATATTTGAATTTTTGTTTCATCAATTTTACCACGTTTTATTGGAATAACGTGAAATGCGTTCTCACCAACTGCCGAGACTAATTTTTTAATAAGGGCATTCGAATTTTTTTCTCTCAGGTATATTGGTGGTGGCTTGGAAGTTTTTTTGGATGAAACAGCGGGTTGGTCGTTATTTGCTTGCAATATTGAAAAACGATTTTGACGGTTAACTTCTGCGACGTCGTTATCCCTGGATATCTTGGGAATCGATGAAATTTTTGATGAATTTGGGCTTCGCCCGCGTTTTAAAATTGTGATATATCTGTCCATTCCGACTTGGACCTTGGCTTTTGGGCTACTCTTATCTTCAGTGACAACTTGGTTAAGTGATGACCCCGAGCCCGAAGCGGGTGATATCGCTGAGTTAAATGTAGAAGTACTGGGCAATAATGTCAACGATTCACTAGTTGGCATTGGACAAAGCGAAGTTGATCGCTGGCGAAACTGATGTTTTGCCGTTAGAAAAAGTCTATTATCATATTTTTGATTTTTATTAAGAGCTTCAGAACTCACAGCAAGTCTATTATCAGATTTTTTATTTTTATTGTTATCATTATGAGCATCAAAACTCACAGTAAAATAGGCATTTCTGCCGTTAGAACTCACTTCACTATTTTTTTCCTTTGAGGTACTCATATAGAGTATTCCTCAAGGGCACTTTGTTTGTTTTTTTTTGTTTACGGTTTTTTTGTTTTTGTTGTTTCTTTATGTAAAAAATATTTGCAAAGCAAATAAAGCTTATTTATTATAGTCAATATGTACTACGAATATTTTTTGTATGATTTTTTTTTGTTTAGTTTGTATGTAAGAAAAATTCCGCTATTATGTCTGTTCACTATGAAGGTACAACGAGAACTGGGACTAAAAAAATGGCGCAATTTACTCTGGAGCGGTGTAACAAAAATTAATTTATTTGGAATGATGCTGGGCAAAATGTCTGAAGACCCAAGCCAAGAATTCAACCCAAGTAACTCGAAAAAAAATAATCAAACATGGTGGCAGTAATATAATGGTTTGGGGATGTTTTTCTTGGAATGACGTCATCTTATTTCAGAGACAATGACTTTAAGGTCTACAAAACCATTTAAGAAGATTTCATGTTGCCTTATGCTGAGGAGAAAATGCCACTATGTTAGTGTTTCCAGCAATATTACGCTCCCAAACACTCTTATAAGTTAGTGAGTGGTTGGTTTCAGCAACATAAGGTTAGTCTTATCAAGTGGTCAAGACAATCCACCGATGCTAAGCCAATTAAAAATCTATGGAAAGATCTAAAAACAAGGATTGGACAAGAAAATATTCAAAACAAGACTCAATTATGGGAAAAAGTACAGAAAATATGGTATGATGCCCCTATTGACACCTGTCACAATATTATCTCTTCTATGACTAACAAATTAGATAATTACATTTAAATTAATAGTGGACTTTGTGGCTACTGATGCAATTTAGCTGTCTCAATGATGTTTTTGTGCAAAATCTCTCAAAAATCCTTATATTTTAAGGATCTACTTTTCGTACCTATTTTTATGGCCAAGCGATTTTCGCGTTTTTTTTCGCATAGTATGTTAATTAATTTAAAATGTTACTTTTTTATTGTTATTTGTATTTAGTCTAATGCTGAACGAAATAAATATGAACGAAGATCCCCTATTTGTTTACATAAAATCGAAAAATATGCATTTTCACGGATTATAAATGACGTACCTATTTTATTGGCCATATGTGTATGTATAATCGGATCTTTAATTGGTATAGCGGTTCAAAATATATCGATGAAAATAGGGCACATTTTCAAAAAAATCATATTTTACAGTGATTATATGTTGACAGAAAAGTACAAATCGTTAAAAAATCGTCTGGTTTCTGTTCATGTACGTAAAGATAATACTTTTACGTAAGAACTAAGACCAACTAAAAGAAAATCGACCGAAAAATTAAAAAGTTATAAGCAATGGATTGAATAAATCCAAAGTAAAAATACATAAAAATAACAAATAACACAGGTCAACAAAATGAAATTTATTATGTAAGGTCAAAGGTTTCATAGTAAATTTGTATATACTAAGTACTGTGTATCAATCCCTTTGAAGAAGTTTTTTTGAATTGGCTCTGTATCTCGAGATTTTCCGTTATAAAAAAAAGAGGATTCTGTATCACATAATTGGTATTAAATCGAGAACCAGTTCTTCGATTCAATAAAAAATTACACAGAAGACTAGGAAACAAATTGACCTTTAAATTACGTCTTAATGAATTTTTTAACAGTCTTATAGTTTCAGAGATATTCAGAAAGTTTTATACAAAAAAAATAAATTTTTTTAAAAAAGTTTAGAAAATCGTTTGTTTCTTAAAAGACTCATTAAAATTTTAAACTGAAGAAAATTTTATATTTTATTACTAATTGTGATATATTCATATGTTATAAATAAAAAGAGCCAAATTTATTACAAATCATTCCATTAATTCTGAATTTATTCACAATTAAGTGCTACCATACGAGTATATTTTAAAGAATAAAATAATAATAATAAAATAAATAAAAATTAAAAAATTCCGTAAAATATACACGTATGGTAGCATTTAATTGTGAATAAATTCAGAATTAGAGGAATGATTTTTAATAAATTTGGCTCGTTTTATTTATAACATATGAATGTATCACAATTAGTAATAAAATATAAAATTTTCTTCAGTTTAAAATTTTAATGAGTCTTTTAAGAAACAAACGATTTTCTAAATTTTTTTTGAAAAAATTTATTTTTTTCTATAAAACTTTCTGAATATCTCTGCAAGTATAAGACTGTGGAAAAATTCATGACGATGTAATTTAAAGGCAAATTTGTTTCCTATCCGTGGGTGTAATTTGTTATTGAATTGAAGAACTGGTTCTTAATACCAATTATGTGATACAGCATCCTCTTTTTTTTATAACGGAAAATCTCGATATACGGAGCCAATTCAAAAAAACTTATTCAAAGGGATTGATACACAGTACTTAGTATATACAAATTTACTATGAAACCTTTGACCTTATATAATAAATTTCATTTTGTTGACCTGTGTTATTTGTTATTTTTATGTATTTTTACTTTGGATTTATTCAATCCATTGCTTATAACTTTTTAATTTTTCGGTCGATTTTCTTCTAGTTGGTCTTAGTTCTTACGTAAAAGTATTATCTTTATGTACATGAACAGAAACCAGATGATTTTTTAACGATTTGTACTTTTCTGTCAACATATAATCACTGTAAAATATGATTTTTTTGAAAATGTGCCCTATTTTCATCGATATATTTTGAACCGTTATACCAATTAAAGATCCGATTTGCTGGTGAAACGAGACCCTTTTAAGTCATCTAAGGCGATTGCAGCTGAAATAAATAACCGAATTTTCGCAAGAAGTGTTCATCATCGGTAGTGTGATGGAAATCTTCCCGTACGAATAGCTCGTCAAGTTCCCTTGTTGAATTTAACGAAGATGAAAGACTTTGCGAATCGTCATAAGACATGGTGTGGTTCAGAGGGACTAAAAAAATGGCGCAATTTACTCTGGAGCGGTGTAACAAAAATTAATTTATTTGGAATGATGCTGGGCAAAATGTCTGAAGACCCAAGGCCAAGAATTCAACCCAAGTAACTCGAAAAAAATAATCAAACATGGTGGCAGTAATATAATGGTTTGGGGATGTTTTTCTTGGAATGACGTCATCTTATTTCAGAGACAATGACTTTAAGGTCTACAAAACCATTTAAGAAGATTTCATGTTGCCTTATGCTGAGGAGAAAATGCCAATATGTTAGTGTTTCCAGCAATATTACGCTCCCAAACACTCTTATAAGTTAGTGAGTGGTTGGTTTCAGCAACATAAGGTTAGTCTTATCAAGTGGTCAAGACAATCCACCGATGCTAAGCCAATTAAAAATCTATGGAAAGATCTAAAAACAAGGATTGGACAAGAAAATATTCAAAACAAGACTCAATTATGGGAAAAAGTACAGAAAATATGGTATGATGCCCCTATTGACACCTGTCACAATATTATCTCTTCTATGACTAACAAATTAGATAATTACATTTAAATTAATAGTGGACTTTGTGGCTACTGATGCAATTTAGCTGTCTCAATGATGTTTTTGTGCAAAATCTCTCAAAAATCCTTATATTTTAAGGATCTACTTTTCGTACCTATTTTTATGGCCAAGCGATTTTCGCGTTTTTTTTCGCATAGTATGTTAATTAATTTAAAATGTTACTTTTTTATTGTTATTTGTATTTAGTCTAATGCTGAACGAAATAAATATGAACGAAGATCCCCTATTTGTTTACATAAAATCGAAAAATATGCATTTTCACGGATTATAAATGACGTACCTATTTTATTGGCCATATGTGTATGTATAATCGGATCTTTAATTGGTATAGCGGTTCAAAATATATCGATGAAAATAGGGCACATTTTCAAAAAAATCATATTTTACAGTGATTATATGTTGACAGAAAAGTACAAATCGTTAAAAAATCGTCTGGTTTCTGTTCATGTACGTAAAGATAATACTTTTACGTAAGAACTAAGACCAACTAAAAGAAAATCGACCGAAAAATTAAAAAGTTATAAGCAATGGATTGAATAAATCCAAAGTAAAAATACATAAAAATAACAAATAACACAGGTCAACAAAATGAAATTTATTATGTAGGTCAAAGGTTTCATAGTAAATTTGTATATACTAAGTACTGTGTATCAATCCCTTTGAATAAGTTTTTTTGAATTGGCTCTGTATCTCGAGATTTTCCATTATAAAAAAAAGAGGATTCTGTATCTGTATATATACATATTATATTCTGTATATAATTAGGCCCGACCAATGTCGGACATAAGCGTAGTAGTAGTTATATATAATACATATGTAAGTATTGATAATCAAAAGGAAAAAAATAATAGTATTTTCAAGAGGTCCCATCTGGAGTGCTGTGAATAAGAGCCATTGTGTCCCTCTTTTTTAGGCGGATGTGTCCAGTAAAGTTCAAAATATTACGGGCAAGCGGATTAGGATGTGACTCGAGTTTTGTTAAATATTTGCCAGCGTATTTTACAATTTCTTCAGTCACTAGTGGCATATTCAAATCACGATGTATATTTGAATTTTTGATGTACCATGGAGCCGATGTTATCATGCGTAAAATTTTATTTTGCCTGCGTTGAATTTTCTCTACATTTGAAGCTGAAGCAGTGCCCCATAGTTGAATTCCGTAGCACCATATTGGCTTTAAAAGCGACTTGTATATTAAAAGTTTACAGTCTAGGCTAAGTGTTGAATTTCGACCAATCAGCCAATGTACCTGAGTTAGTTTAAGTTTCATTTGAGTTAACTTAGAATCAATGTAGTGTTTCCATGTAAGTCGTCGATCAAGGTGTATACCAAGATATTTCACATGTGAATGTTGAGAAACAACTTGATTGTTAATCCGAATGGGGGAACAAGTATCTCTTCGTAAAGTAAACGTTACTTGAACACACTTTTGTTCATTTACCTTGATTCTCCATAAGTTTAACCAAAGCTCCATCTGGCTAATGTGTTCCTGGAGTTTGCGGGATGCCTCATCAGGGTTTTCATGCATACTAAGGCAGGCTGTATCGTCGGCAAATGTGGAAGTATGGATACTACTGCTCACAGGCATATCACAAGTATAAATTAAATATAAAACTGGTCCCAGTATACTCCCCTGTGGCACACCAGATGAAATTGTTTCAGGCCTTCTTGTAAAGTCTCCTTCCGCAACAGTGAACTTACGGGAAATAATGTAACTTTCCAAAAGATTTAAAATGTTTATTGGTAAGTAAGTCTTCAATTTTAAAATAAGGCCTTCATGCCACACTTTATCAAATGCCTGGGAAACATCAATAAACAGCGCAGAACAATACTTTTTTCCCTCAAAAGTTCTTCATATAAATTGAACTAATCTGTGAGTTTGTTCAATGGTGCTATGCTGACTTCTAAAACCAAATTGATGGTCTGGTATGCACCCACTACTAATTAGAATTGGGGACAATTTTGTTTTGAGCAGTTTTTCGAAAAGCTTTGACATTGTAGATAGTAGACTTATTGGCCTATATGACTCAGCCTTGGTTATATCTTTGCCCGGCTTTGGAATCATTTTAACCTTGGCAAGTTTCCAGTTGTGTGGATAATACTCCAGTCGTAAAATAGCATTAAATATGAATAACAGGATTCTCATTGCAATACGAGGCAAGTTCATCAGCATCTGATTACTAATTCCATCAATACCCGGAGCTTTCTTCGGGTTGAGTTCGGCAATTAATTTTTGTAAATTACGCGTCTTAAACTTTATGTGTTGAGGGGGTAGAGCGACTATATTCGGCAAATCAGCAACACCAGTACATATATTTGGCGTAAAAACGGATTTTAAGTGCTCAGCAAATATTTTACCTTTTTCAGTATCGCTTCTTGCCGGTAGATGTGCGTAGAGGTGGCTTATACTCAACGGGTGTTTTAAGCTTTCTGGCAGCGCGCCACAAGGAGTAATTAGACGCCGGTGTAACATCAAGACCCTCCAGATAATTTTTAAGAGATGCAATTTTTTCAGATGCAAGCAACTCTTGGAGTCGTTTAGTGCACTCTTTAAATCTGATTTTATTTTGTGGTGATCTGTGCTGTTGCCATTCCCTTCTAGCCCTTCTTTTTTCACGTACGAGACGTTCAATGTCTGTAGAATAAATTTTATTAAACCCAATCTGCGGATGGGAGATAGTGGCATGTTCAGCAGCATGTTTAATATTCTCGCTGAGATTGGCAATGTTCGATTCAATATCATCGGGTGTTCTAAGCGTAATGTTTTCCGTACAATGACTGCTGAGATATTTTTTGAACCCCAGCCAATTAACTCGATTGATCATCTTCACGTATGGGTCAGGTAAGTTACTTCTTAATGGGCTACAAATTGTAATGATCGTCGGGGAGTGATCGGACGAGAGATCAAGAGAAGCTTGAACTTGAATTAAATCCCTAGAGATATTTTTTATGACTCCAAAATCTATAACATCCGGAATTTTTTGTATGTCAGTAGGCCAATAAGTGGGCTCCCCACTCGAAATGACATCCAAGCCCATTTTTGAAATAGTGTTGAACAATGCTCGACCTCTGGGTGTAACAAGGCGCGAACCCCAGAACGTATGTTTCGCATTGTAGTCTCCAGGTGCTACAAAACAAGGTCCAAGAGATTTGTAGAAATCCTCATATTGATTCTCAGTGATTGAAAATCTGGGAGGGGAGTAAATTGATGATATAACGAAATTTGAACAAAAACTTTCAATGCCAATATTTGTTGCTTGTAGGTATTCTTCACAAATGTTATCAAGAACATAGTGCTTCAGTCTTGACTTTATTAGAATTGCTGATCCACCGCAAGCCCTTCCTCTAGGGTCCTTTGTATCATATATAGTGTAGCCATAAATTTAAAAAAGACTTCTCGAAGTCAAATGAGTCTCAGATACTAACATTATATCAATATTTTTCTCCGTGAGGAAGTGCTCAAGTTCATTTTTATGTTGGCGAATGCCGTTTGCGTTCCAGAAACATTGTTAACGTGTTCATGGCTTATTAAGTATTGCTTGAAGCAGAGTATTCTGCATTCGCAACATTTCTTGCATCATGCTAGTCATATTTGTTGTAAAATTGTTTATAGTTTGCACAAGATTTTCAATAGTGGCTTCAAGGCGATTAAAATTAAAGTTTGAGTTTGTATTTGTTGAATTATTTTGCGGTGAAACATTTTGTGTCGAAATAGAACTAGCCTTAGCAGCATCTGCATACGATACACGGGAAGTAACTGGTTGGCTCATTTGCTGAAAAGTGGCATAGTAAGCGTTTGCTGATTGAGCTGGAGCTAATTTAGGTTTTTGCACCATAGTCTTCTTTACAAAAGAGTACACAGGACAACCTCTGTAGTTAGCGGAGTGATTACCTCCACAATTACTGCATTTTTTATCACTTTGATCTTTTGGTTTGTTGCAGCTAGCGGTGCCGTGTAATTCGCCGCACACAACACAAACAGAGGGTAAATTGCAGTATGTTTTTGTATGGCCATATTCTTGGCAATTATGGCACTGTACAGGACCTGAACGCTTATGTGGCTCTTCAACTGTGATTTTTCGGTACAAGAGGTATTTTAAATTATAAATTGGATGCGTCTCATTTTTTTTTTAAATTTTATATCATTAGGTTCTAGTTCAACACGAAATAGGTGTTGGGGAATATTTTCTCTATTTATTATATTGGACACATTTTTTACCTTGAACCCCTGGAGGACGAGTGCATCTTTTATTTCTTCGGGGACAACATAAGAATCTATGCCCTTCAATACGATCTGCATGCCTTTAGCGCTCTTAAGCTGGTATGTGTAGAAGCTTGTTTTATTTTTTTCAAATTCAGCAACCATTTTGCGGAAATCTTTTTCGTCATAAATTTGGATTTTAGTTTCATCGATGTTGCCACGTTTTATTGGAACAATGTGAAATTTATTCTCACCAATGACCGAAATTAATTTTTTAATAAGTGAAGTGAGTTCTAACGGTAGAAATGCCTATTTTACTGTGAGTTTTGATGCTCATAATGATAACAATAAAAATAAAAAATCTGATAATAGACTTGCTGTGAGTTCTGAAGCTCTTAATAAAAATCAAAAATCTGATAATAGACTTTTTCTAACGGCAAAACCACAGTTTCGTCAGCGATCAACTTCGCTTTGTCCAATGCCAACTAGTGAATCGTTGACATTATTGCCTAGTACTTCTACATTTAACTCAGCGATATCATCCGCTTCGGGCTCGTGGTCAACAATTAAACAAGTTGTTACTGAAGACAACAGTAGTACAAAACCAAAGGTACAAGTAGGAATGGACAGATATATAACCATTTTAAAGCGCGGGCGAAGCCCAAATTCTACTAAAATTGGATCCGCCCCAAAGATGTCTAGGGATAACAGCACATCTTCTATCAATCGTCAAAATCGTTTTTCATTATTGCAAGACAAAAACGACAAGCCCGCTGCATCATCGCAAAAGTCTTTTAAGCCACCACCTATTTATCTGAGAGAAAAAAATTCAAACGCGCTTCTAAAAAATCTACTGTCGACCATTGGTGAAAATACTTTTCACATCATTCCAATTAAACGAGGTAATATTGATGAAACTAAAATCCAAATATATGATGAAAAAGATTTCCGAAAAATTGTTAGTGAGTTTGAAAAAAATAAAACAAATTTTTATACATATCAACTTAAGAGTGCTAAAGGCCTACAAATAGTATTAAAGGGCATAGATTCATATGTTGAGCCTGAAGAAGTAAAATGTGCACTTATCGAACAAGGATTTAAGGTAAAAAATGTTACCAATATAATCAATAGAGAGAAGATTCCCCAGCCTCTATTTCGTGTTGAACTGGAGCCGAATTATATACAGTTAAAGAAAAATGAGACGCACCCAATTTATAGTCTAAAATACCTTTTAAACCGAAAAATCACAGTTGAAGAGCCACGTAAGCGTTCAGGTCCCGTACAGTGCCATAATTGCCAAGAATATGGCCACACAAAAACCTACTACAGTTTGTGTTATTTGCAGTGAATTGCATGGTACTGCTAGTTGTACTAAGCCAAAAGTACAAGCTGAAAAAAAATTCAGTAATTGTGGAGAAAATCACACCGCTAATTACAGAGGATGCCGTGTATATTCTTTCGTTAAACAGGCTATGGGTCAAAAATCTAAATTAGCTCCAGTTCAATCAGCAAATGCTTACTCCGCCACTCTGCCTCAAACTAGCCAACTAGTTAATTCACGTGTATCGTATGCCGATGCTGCTAAGACTAGTTCTATTCCCACACAAAATGTTCCACCGCCAAGTAGTTCAACAAATGCAAACTCTAGCTTTAACTTTAGTCGTCTTGAAGCTACTATTGAGAATCTGGTGCTAACTATAAACAACTTTACAACAAATATGACTAGCATGATGCAAGAAATGCTGAGAATGCAGAATACTCTGCTTCAAGCATTAGTCAACAAACCATGAACACGTTAAAACTATGTTTCTGGAACGCAAACGGCATTCGCCAACATAAAAATGAACTTGAGCACTTCCTCACGGAAAAAAATATTGATATAATGATGGTCTCTGAGACTCACTTGACTTCGAGAAGCTGCTTTAAAATAAATGGTGACACTCTATATGATTCAAAGGACCCGAGAGGGAGAGCATGCGGTGGATCAGCAATTCTAATTAAGTCAAGACTCAAGCACTATATCCTTGAGAACGTTAGTGAAGAATATATGCAAGCTACGAATATTTTTGTAGAAAATTTTTGTGCGAACTTCGTGATATCATCAATTTACTCACCTCCCAGATTTTCAGTTACCGAAGATCAGTATGAGAAGTTCTACAAATCGCTTGGATCTTGTTTCGTGGCAGCTGGTGACTACAATGCAAAACATACGTACTGGGGCTCGCGTCTTGTTACACCTAGAGGTAGAGCGTTGTTTAATACAATTTCAAAAATGGGCTTAGATGTCATTTCGAGTGGGGAGCCTACTTACTGGCCTACTGACGTAAGAAAAATTCCAGATGTTATAGATTTTGGCGTCACGAAAAATATCCATAGGGACTTAATTCACGTAGAGGGCTCTGTAGATCTGTCCTCCGATCACTCTCCCACAATAGTTACAATTTTCAACCCACTAAGGAGTGATTTAACTAACTCATATGCGAAAACGATTAATAGGGTCAACTGGCTAGGATTCAAAAAATATATTAGTAGTCACTGCGTAGAAAACATTCAGCTAAGATCACCTGATGATATTGAATTTAATATTGCCAATCTTAACGAATATATTAAACAGGCTACTTCCTATCCGCAGACTGGCTTTAATAGAATTTATTCTACGGAAATTGAACGTCGTGTATGTGAAAAAAGGAGAGCTAGAAGAGAATGGCAACAACACAGATCACCTCTAAATAAAATCAGACTTAAAGAATGTACTAAACGACTCAAAGAGCTGCTATCGTCGGAAAAGACTGCATTACTGGAAAAGTATTTAGAAGGTCTTGATGTAACGTCAACATCTAATTAACTCTTTATGGCGCGCTACTAGAAATCTTAAAAGACCCGTTGATCTCAAATCACCATTGCGTGCTTCGACTGGAGGCTGGGCAAGAAGCGATAGTGAGAAAGGTAACTTATTTTCTGAGCATTTAAAATCTGTATTCACTCCCAATTCATGTACGGGTGCTGCCGATTTACCGAGTGTAGTCTCTCTACCCCCTCGTCCCTTAAGGTTTAAGATGCGTGAACTACAAAAAATAGTTGCTGAACTCGACCCTAAGAAAGCTCCAGGTATTGATGGCATTAGTAACAAGATGCTGATGAACTTGCCTCATATTGCAATAAGAATTTTGCTATTTATATTTAATGCCATTTTACGAATGCAGTATTTTCCACATAACTGGAAACTTGCCAAGATTAAAATGATTCCAAGTCCAGGCAAAGATCTTACCAAGGCTGAGTCATATAGGCCTATAAGCTTACTTTCAACAATTTCAAAGCTTTTCGAAAAGCTGCTCATGAGTAAATTGTCCACAATTTTAGCTGATAGTGGGTGCATCCCGGACCATCAATTTGGCTTTAGAAGTCAGCATAGCACTATTGAGCAAACGCATAGATTGGTTCAAGTTGTAAGGAGGACATTTGAAGAAAAAAAGTATTGTTCTGCCCTTTTTATTGATGTTTCTCAGGCATTTGATAAAGTATGGCACGAAGGCCTAGTTTTAAAATTGAAGACATACCTACCAATAAATATACAAAAGCTTTTGGAAAGTTATATTCTTGATAGAAAGTTTACTGTTGTGGAAGGAGACTTCATGAGTGTACCCGAATCTATATCTTCTGGTGTGCCACAGGGTAGTATTCTGGGGCCAGTATTGTATCTAATATATACTTGTGATATGCCTGTGAGCAATAACATCCACACTTCTACATTTGCCGATGATATAGCCTGTTTGAGTATTCACAAAAATCCTGATGAGGCATCCCGCAATCTCCAAGCACACATTACCCAGCTTGAAATATGGCTGAATTTATGGAGAATAAAAGTAAATGAACAAAAGTGTGTTCATATAACGTTTACCCTAAGAAAAGATACCTGTTCCCCCATTCGAATCAACAATCAAAATATTCCTCACCATTCTCAAATACCTTGGCATACACCTTGATCGAAGGCTTACATGGAAATATCATATTGACTCTAAGTTAACCCAAATGAAACTTAAATTGACTCAAATATATTGGTTAATTGGCAGAAATTCAACACTCAGCCTAGACTGCAAACTTTTGATATACAAGTCGCTTTTGAAGCCAATATGGTGCTATGGAATTCAGCTATGGGGCACTGCTTCAGCTTCAAATATTGAGAAAATCCAACGAAGGCAAAACAAAATTTTACGTTTGATAACATCTGCTCCATGGTACGTTAAAAATTCAAATATTCATCGTGATTTAAATATGCCACTAGTGAGTGAAGAAATTGCAAAATACGCAGGCAAATATTTAACTAAACTCGAGTCACATCCTAATCCGCTTGCCCGTAATATTTTGAGCTTTACTGGACACATCCGCTTAAAAAAGAGGGACACAAGGGCTCTTATACCCAACACTCCAGATGGGACTGCTTAAAAATACTTCTTTTTGATTATCACTACTTATGTATTATTTATAACTATCACTAAGCTTATGTCCGATATTGGTCGGGCCTAATAATTATATTTAGATTTAAGATTTGATTACTTATTGTTAGTTCATTTTTGAAGATACAATAAATAAATATGTATATGAAAAAAAAAATAAGGGCATTTGAATTTTTTTGTCTCAAATAGATTGGTGGCGGCTTGGATTTTTGTTCGAGGATACCTCGGGGTTGTCGTTGTCATCTTGAAAAATTTTAAAGCGGTTTTGGCGATTAGTTAGCTGCGCTGTTATCCCTATACACTTTTGGAGCAGATGAGATATTTGAAGAATTCGGGCTTGGCCCACGCTTTACTATGGTTATATATCTGTCCATTCCAACTTGTACCTTGAGTTTCGAGCCGCTGTTATCTGTAGTGATAACTTTGTTAAGTGATAAAAACGAGCCTGAAGGGGATGATATTACTGACTTATATGAAGAAGTACTGGGCAACTGTAATGTTAATGCATCATTACTATTTGGCATTGGACAAAGCGAAGTTGATCGCTGACGAAAAATTGGCGTTGCCGTTAACAAAAGATTTTCATCCGATTTATTTTTTATATTTTTTTCATTCAGAGTTTCAGAACTCACAGTAAAATAAGCATTTCTGCCGTTAGAACTCACTTCAAGTTTTTCTGTATTTGAGGAATTCATACAAAGAATTCCTCAAGGGTTATTCGTTTATGTTTTTTTTTTATTTTCGGTATTTTTTGTTTTTGTTATTTATGATTGTTTGTTTGACTTTGAGGTATTCCTCAATATCACTTGTTTAAGTTTTTTTTTTGCGTTTTTTTTTGTTTTTGTTATTTTTACTATGTAAAAAATATTAGCAAAGCATAAAGCTTATTTATTAAAGACAGTATGTATGTACCTATTACGAATAATATGTACTACTAATATTTTTTTTTTTTTTTATAATTTTTGTTTGTTTGGTAAGTAAGTAAAATTCCACTATTCGACTGTTCGCTATGAAGGTACCACGAGAACACGAACATGGTGTTCTCGTGGTTATTGGTAACCAAAAAAATTTTTTGGTTGCTATAATAGTTATTCATAACCAAAAAAAAAATATTTCTCACTTTAATTGGTTACAATAACTAAAATGAAATATATCTTACAATAATCGTTGATTATAACCAATATTTTTATTCATCAATTTAAATGGTTAAATATAACCTTTTTGTCATTTCTCTTATAACTGTTATGTCCCTGGTAAAAAGTGCCAGATAAACGCGTTTTATAGTTTTATATTTTGCTTTTTTACAGTCTCGTAGACAGCGTATGCTATGATCAGCGTTGCCGTTTTAGTTACTTGTAACCAAAATTGGTTACTTTTTTCCAATGTGTACTTGTTTACTTTTTCCATTTTGGTTACTTTTTTTAACACAAAATTAAAAATTTTTATATGGTATTTAAATTTGTATATCGTGATGCACTAACTTATTTTTAAATGAATTTTGTATCTTAAAAACAAATGTGGATGTGTTTTCCAAATGATAAAGAAGAAGAAATTGTATCCCACTAGTAATTGCTAAGATTTTCCCAATTGAAATAAAATTTAAATATTTTGAGACAAAGTTTCCAAACATAAACATAAACACATGAATTGATTGCCACACAGCTCATAGGCTTCTGAAAGGACATTTTCGTAGCTATCAAAACTAAATGTAGGAAGCTGGATTTTAGTACCAACTCGATATTGCATATGTATATTTTAATATTTATAAAATTGCATTTTATTTTTATTACAAAGAACTTATTTCTTTTGGTATAGTGTATTATTTGATAAATAACACTAGTTTACAAAATAAAATTTTTTTCATGTACATTTGATAAGATTTATATTTCCTTGTGTATTTTCTTTCGCTGAATTCGAAAATCAATGTTAAATTTTTTTTATGGACCAGTTTTTGAGATATTGTGATTTTTTCAGTTTTTCGACATTTTTTCACCTGACCCATAATATCTCGAGCTAGACTTGTCCGATTGGGTCGTTCTTGGTATTCAAATGAAAGGTATTGAGATGATTAATAAATATGTATAATCGGATCTTTAATTGGTATAGCGGCTCAAAATATATCGATGAAAATAGGGCACATTTTCAAAAAAATCATATTTTACAGTGATTATATGTTGACAGAAAAGTACAAATCGTTAAAAAATCGTCTGGTTTCTGTTCATGTACGTAAAGATAATACTTTTACGTAAGAACTAAGACCAACCAAAAGAAAATCGATCGAAAAATTACAAAGATATAAGCAATGGATTGAATAAATCCAAAGTAAAAATACATAAAAATAACAAATAACACAGGTCAACAAAATGAAATTTATTATGTAAGGTCAAAGGTTTCATAGTAAATTTGTATATACTAAGTACTGAGTATCAATCCCTTTAAATTAGTTTTTTTTAATTGACTCTGTATCTCGAGATTTTCCGTTATAAAAAAAGAGGATGCTGTATCACATAATTGGCATTAAATCGAGAACCAGTTCTTCGATTCAATGAAAAAATACACAGAAGGCTAGGAAACAAATTGACCTTTAAATTACGGCTATATGAATTTTTTAACAGTCTTATAGTTTCAGAGATATTCAGAAAGTTTTATACAAAAAAAATAAATTTTTTTAAAAAAATTTAGAAAATCGTTTGTTTCTTAAAAGACTCATTAAAATTTTAAACTGAAGACAATTTTATATTTTATTACTAATTGTGATACATTCATATGTTATAAATAAAACGAGCCAAATTTATTGAAAATCATTCTATTAATTCTGAATTTATTCACAATTAAGTGCTACCATACGAGTATATTTTAGGGAATTTTTTAATTTTTATTTATTTTATTATTATTATTATATTCTGTAAAACATACTCATATGCGAGCACTTAATTGTGAATAAATTCAGAATTAATGGAATGATTTTTAATAAACTTGGCTCGTTTTATTTATAACATATGAATGTATCACAATTAGTAATAAAATATAAAATTTTCTTCAGTTTAAAATTTTAATGAGTCTTTTAAGAAACAAACGATTTTCTAAATTTTTTTGAAAAAATTTATTTTTTTGTATAAAACTTTCTGAATATCTCTGAAACTGTAAGACTGTTAAAAAATTCATACAGACGTAATTTAAAGGCCAATTTGTTTCCTATCCGTGGGTGTAATTTGTTATTGAATTGAAGAACTGGTTCTCGATTTAATGCAAATTATGTGATACAGCATCCTATTTTTTTTATAACGGAAAATCTCGAGATACAGAGCCAATTCAAAAAAACTAATTTAAAGGGATTGATACTCAGTACTTAGTATATACAAATTGACTATGAAACCTTTGACCTTACATAATAAATTTCATTTTGTTGACCTGTGTTATTTGTTATTTTTATGTATTTTTACTTTGGATTTATTCAATCCATTGCTTATATCTTTGTAATTTTTCGATCGATTTTCTTTTGGTTGGTCTTAGTTCTTACGTAAAAGTATTATCTTTACGTACATGAACAGAAACCAGACGATTTTTTAACGATTTGTACTTTTCTGTCAACATATAATCACTGTAAAATATGATTTTTTTGAAAATGTGCCCTATTTTCATCGATATATTTTGAGCCGCTATACCAATTAAAGATCCGATTATACATATTTATTTATCATCTCAATACCTTTCATTTGAATACCAAGAACGACCCAATCGGACAAGTCTAGCTCGAGATATTATGGGTCAGGTGAAAAAATGTCGAAAAACTGAAAAAATCACAATATCTCAAAAACTGGTCCATAAAAAAAAATTTAACATTGATTTTCGAATTCAGCGAAAGAAAATACATAAGGAAAATCACCTCTCGTCAAGTGTACATTTTCAGTGTAAACTAGTGTAATTATAACACATATCGAACCTTATTTTTGATTTAATTTTTTACATTCACTGCGAGTCGATAGCGAGAACAAACTTTCCCATGAAGTTCCCGATACCAAATTTCCCCTCATGGGGAATGAAAATTTCATGGGTTCAAAAATTTCACATTTTATTCACGATAGGGTGAATGTTTACATCGTCAAGCAGTGTTGCCAGAACATTTTACAAAAAATTGGAAAAATTGGCTAAAAAATCTGCAAAATAATTTAAAAAAATCGGGGAAAAATCTGCAACAATAAAAACACCTATATTTTGAACTGTTTTTCATTTTGTTTTCGAATTATTAACGAACTTCAATTAAGGAGGAGGTTATATGTTCGTCATACATGCATTTTTATTTAATTTGCGAATTAACGTAAATTATCTTGCTGTACAAAAACATATGCCGATATTACAAATTCTTTAAAATAATGGGACATATACATACAAATCTGTGAAAAATATCGCACACTAAATCATGAACATTCACTACTAAAAAAATCGAAGTTGTTTAGGAGTGGCAAAAAACTGTTCACGAAGACTTTTCTGCAAAAGAAATTTTTTCGGCCCATGAAAAAACAAAACAATTTTCATAGTTTTGAGTTGTGACTGTTAGTGTGCGATATGTATGTATATATGTATGTATATAAATACATCTTTGCACAGATTAGCTAGTTTCTTTTTACCATTGTTATGTTGGTGGTATGGTTACTGCAAAATTAAACGTCAAACACTACTTACATGGTTATTTCTGTTACGGAGTAAAGAAAAACACGAAATATTGATGTTACACTAGCATTTCAGAAAATCTGCAAATTTCACTTTATAATTTTTTCAATGAAAAATCAGCATAATGCAGAGAAATCTGCAAAACTGGCAACAGTGACGACAAGCTGTAGCAAGAACATGAAGCTCTGTCGCTGTAGCGTACAGTGTGATTCTTTGCCTCTTTTTGTCCCCTTTTTCTAAAGTGAATTATATAATAATACATTAAAAATAAGAACTTAATGTAGTGTCGATTTTTTTAATGTTGCCCCTTTTTTTTATAAATCATCCCCTATTTGGTGCCACTTTTTGAAAAATGTTATCGGTCACCCTGGAAGCGAATGCTCTCATTGCATGTTTGCTTGCGCTTTATACTTTCCCCCCGCATCTGAAGCGTAAGCAAAAAATGCTATTTAAACTACTGTTATAGTTTACATGTATTTTTCTAATAGGTATAAAATTCATTTCGAAATAAAATACTAATGGAAATTACATATATTTAAATATGTATGTACATTGTACAACATATAAATATTACTTGAGTGTTCCAAGGAGTGAGAGAGTAATTTCATACTTTCAGTGGAAACAAATGTGTTTGTTATGTAGTTACCCAGCGTTAAATTGCAAGAGTAAGCAGGGCTACTAGAAGGTCTCTTTAGCAGATACATATAAGGCCTGTCAATCCGCATTACATACTCATTTTATTCTTAGCCATGTCATTGTGTTGATTAATGAGTTTTTTATTTCGAACTATGTATGTATGTATATTTCTTTTGATCCACCAAAGTAATCTTTACATATCATTTAATAAATTAATCACCTCCTGCTTAAAGAAGGGAATGTGGAATGTGTATCGAACGAAAAATTAAAAAAAGTTTGCATGTGTATCGATATTACAGCCCTTTAAGAAGGCCTGATGTTCGCAGCCCATTGACTTACCTCTTTGTACTTTCCTATAAAGCACCAATACATACATATCGATTCGTGAATTCATTGGCCTTTCACACACGTGACTACTTTTTATGCCGCACAAGGTTTGTTCTTTGCTATTAACATATGTATGTTGGTATGGATGCATATACTCACTTATTTTGTAGGATTTCGCTCATAATATTATTGATATATAAGCGCCTGGTAATTGAGCACAATCTGGACTCCAATCCTCTGCATTAGTTTTTATGTTAGTTAGTATGTATTGGTTTTTTGTCAGTATGTCACCAATATACTTAAAAACCGTTCAAACAAATATATGTAAAAGAGCAACAGACACAAGCAACACAGTTGCTAAGAGAACACACCAAAAAACTGCGATAGCCTTTTTCATATGTATGCGCATAGTAGTAATCAAGGCAAATCAATCAGGTAACCGCATTTCTACAACAAATATTACAACAGCAATAACTACCATGTACTTTGTTGCTATAAATTACCATCTTACTTTTCAAAACAAGGTAGCATCGCTAGATTGTTTATTATAGGAAATGTCAAACACCATACAAAACTGAATATTCGTTAGTTGTTTATGGATACCCAAATAAAAGTTAGTTTTAGCAGATATAGTTTTTATGTTAGTTAGTATGTATCACTGTTGGGATTGGTGGTACAATTGTACCAAAATTTGGTACAATTGCATTTGCATTGGTACACTTTATACTTCATTGGTACAATTGATGTTTATTTAGTATAACCTTACCACTTTCATCGTACAATATAAGAATAACCAAATGTATTGGTTTTTGCCAGTAAGAGAACACACCACAAAAAAAATTTTCAAATGTATGCGAATAGTAGTAATATCCCATCTAGGGTTACCATTCATACTGATTTTGTCAGTACATGTACTGATTTTACTTAAAAGTACTTATTTATGCATAATCAGCAAGTCATTATGCAAATGTACTGATTTTTTAATTTTTGTACTGTTTTTATACATATCGCGCTTGATCAACAAGAGGGTATTAACTCAAAATTTTAAAATTTTCAGTAGAGACGAAAAATTATTTGTGGTTACATTTTAGGAGAATTTGAAAATCAAAATACATCATGGTAAGCAAATTCCATTTGAAGATATATTTACAATGTTTTCATTTTAAAAACTTGCGATTTACAGCATTCTTTATTTAAAAATGTTCTTTATTGACTTTCTGTTACATCTGCTAGATATTTTTTTAATAAAATAAGTAACGTACCATATATGGTACGGTATGCATTTAAGGGTTAAAATTCATTTTAACAATACCGACGCAGACCATTTCTACCCAACAAACCAAAACGCTACCACTTACAAAAAAGTATATGACAAGCTTATTCTCCATTGCAGTTATTTTTAGCGTATGGAGTGGTTTTTGGGTATTAACATATGTATGTATGTATGTATGGATGCATGTACTCACTAATTTTGTAAGATTTCGCTTATCATATTAATAATATAATAATATTAGCGCCTGGTAGTTAAGCACAAGCTGGTAACCAATACTCTGCGTTAGTTTTTATGTTAATTAGTATGTATTGGTTTTTTGTCAGTATGTCACCAATATACTTAAAAACCGTTCAAACAAATATATGTAGAAGAGCAACAGACACAAGCAACACTGTTGCTAAGAGAACACACAAAAAAAAAACTGCGGTAGCCTTTTTCATATGTATGCGCATAGTAGTAATCAAGGCACATCAATCAGGTAACCGCGTTTCTACAACAAATATTACAACAGCAATAACTACATGTACTTTGTACTTTATTACACATTTTTAGGGTTCCGTACACCAAAGGTGAAAATGGAACCCTATTGTTTTCGCTACGCTGTCCGTCTGGCCGTCTGGCCGTCTGTCCGTCTGTCCGTCACAGGGTATTTTCTCGAGAACCGTAAGAGCTACGGACCTGAAATTTGGACAGAGTGTGTAGACCCTTGGCCGCTACAACAACAAATACATGAGAGTTGGAAATTAAAGGGTGTGCCAAAACGAACAACGAAAAATGTTAAAATCCCATGTAATATACATACAATTGTATGTATGTATATTACATGGGACCCTTGGCCGCTACAACAACAAATACATGAGAGTTGAAAATTAAAGGGTGTGCCAAAACGAGCATCGAAAAATTTTAAAATCCCATGTAATATACATATAATTGTATGTATGTATGTATGTATATTACATGGGACCCTTGGCCGCTACAACAACAAATACATGAGAGTTGGAAATTAAAGGGTGTGCCAAAACGAGCAACGAAAAATTTTAAAACCCCATGTAATATACATACAATTGTATGTATGTATATTACATGGGACCCTTGGCCGCTACAACAACAAATACATGAGAGTTGGAAATTAAAGGGTGTGCCAAAACGAGCAACGAAAAAATTCAAAATCCCATGTAATATATGTACATACATTTGTATGTATGTATGTATATTACATAGGACCCTTGGCCGCTACAACAACAAATACATGAGAGTTGGAAATTAAAGGGTGTGCCAAAACGAGCAACGAAAAATTTTAAAATCCCATGTAATATACATACAATTATATGTATGTATATTACATGGGACCCTTGGCCGCTACAACAACAAATACGTGAGAGTTGGAAATTAAAGGGTGTGCCAAAACGAGCAACGAAAAATTTTAAAATCCTATCTAATATACACACAATTGTATGTATATGCACTTGAAATTTGTAAAGTTCGTGTATTTTTATTTTTTACATTAACCATCAGTTAATGTAATTTCGACTATGTAATTTTGAAAACTTGCTGTATCTTGGAAACCGTAAGAGCAAACTTCCTGAAATTTTCAAAAACGGTAAAACAAAAAAATCTCAAAATTATAAAATCGCCAAACCGAAAAAAAATCGTTAAAATCAAAAAAAAAATCGCCAAAACGAAAAAAAGCACCAAATTAAAAAAAATTTCTAAATCGAAAATAAATCGCGAAAAACCGGAAAAATCGCCAAAATGAAAAAATCGTCAAAATGAAAAAAAAAATCGCCAAAATGAAAAAATCGCCAAAATTAAAAAAATTGTCAAAATTAAACAAATTCCCAAAATGATAAAAAAAAATCGCCGAAATAAAAAAAAATCGCCAAAATTAAAAAAATCGCCAAAATTAAAAAAAATCGCCAAAACGAGAAAAAAGCAAAAAATAATCAAAAAAAAATTATTTCAGCTGAAAAAACGTAAAAAAAACACTGTATTAAAAAAAATGCTCAAAGCCAACGTACGGAACCCTTCGTGCGCGAGTCAAAGTCGCACTTTACTGAATTTATTGAAAGTCATATATCTCAAAAACTGTATTGTTTCTGAATACAGTCTATACAGTTCTGAAATATTTGAAGCATTGGCTTTCGACCCCAATTGGCCGTATAACCCCCCCCCCCCATTTCGATTTTGGACGAAATTTTGACCACAAAAAAAAGCTTCCATATACATATGAAAATGCTTTATTACACATTTTTGAAAGTCATATATCTCAAAAACTGTATTGTTTTTGATTGTGTTTTTAATTTTAAATTCCAAAAGCGGTTGAAGTATTGAGTAGTATCGAGTACCCTATTGAAAAAGTATCAAGTAGTATTGATTATTCAAAAGTAGCCGCTTTTAACAACACTACTGTGAAGTGTTATTTATTTTAAGTAGTAGCATAATCAGGTAGCACCTCCCGATGCCGCTGTCAAATAATGCGCGCAAACCTTTTTTTAATCCATTAAAAAGTGTTTGTTGTTATTCGTTGAATGCTTACCTGTTATTAGCATTAATTACACTTACATGGAAATACATATGGTATAATTACCATAAATATTTTTTATTGCGAAAAATATACATAGACTTATTGGATAACATTCCAAATTTATTTTTGTTTTTCTAGTTATGTTGAATTTCAGAATTCATTAAAGTTTTAAACAGCTGATGTGTGAATAAAGGGAAAAAGTTAAGCGCATTCTATAAATTTTTTTAATTGCACTCTACAATCGGAATATCTCGAGATCAGTTAATTATATTGGAATAATTTTTTCAGGTGAAGTAGAAAAGCTTATATAGAAGTCAAAAAGGCCAACATAAGAAAAGAAAATAATTTTAATATATTTTTTTATGGTACAAAACAAAATTTTTCCAAAATTTTGACTTTCTTCAAAAAATTTGTGCGTATGTTCGCATTTATGAAAAGGCTGTCAAAAAATTAAGTTAAACATGTTGCAAACTATCCTAACAATTAAATCCCATAGTTAAAACTTTCAAAATCGACCGTCACAACTTTTTATAAGCGCATAAGCACAAAAAATATTTTTAAAATTAGCAATTTTCGGATACTGCTGAATTTAGGGTGCATGCCCAAAATACAAAATAATTAGCTCTTAGCATATTCTGAATAGATTGTTTTTAGCGCTATGTGGCTTAAAAGTATATGTGTTGAACAAAGTTTTTCTCAAAATTGAAAATAATGAATATATTTTTTCTTAAAAAAAAAACGCCTTTTTCAGGAAAATTTTAAAGTTTTGAATTCTTTGCCTTTTCCCGATTTCACAACTGCAGATATTAATAAGTTTTCTACTTTTTTTATTTAGAATGTTATCGGAAATTTAATGCTGTCTTTTGATTTAAAATCCAAAAATAGTGTAGGTGAAATACTAAAAAAAGTCAAGGAAAAAAATTTTTTTTTGTTAAAAGTCAAATATCTTCTAAGTTATGAGAGATACGAAAAAACATCTAAGGACATAATGTCTTAAAAATGTTGAGATTAGATCAAAACGCTTTATCTGATAAAAATCGGATAATTTTTCTAAAAGCTACAAGCCTCAGAATTTTTTTTGAGTCCCATGTTGTCAACTTAGGCCCACTGTAACTCCTGTCCAGCTTAAGGCAGACGGCTGCCAAGTCATCTGTTATAAAGCCTAAGTCCTCCTCTACGGATGTTCGAAGTTTCATATAAATCCAATCAGTAGTTTAGAAGTTCCAGATTTATTACCATTTATTTTGCAAAAGTCCCCATTGTGCGATACTAACCGCCAAAAGCGCTTCACACAGTCAGCTTTAAGTAAATATATCAAATACATGTAATAAAATTTCTTCCTTCTATATACATAAGTATAAAATTGCAAATTGAAAAATTCTTTATTAAAGAGATAAAATTCAATTAAATGTAATAATTTATTAACATATTTCAGGTCCTTTGTTCAACAGTCATCAAAGGTTTGGGAACATTCTTCAACTAAGCTATCGGAAGATTATAGCACAGTTTCATCTGTTGAATACAATATTGCAGCTATGACTCTACCGAGCGCAGCTCGAGTTTATACGGATGTGAATTCACATAAGCCGGATGAGTATTGGGACTATGAAAACTACGTTGTCGATTGGGCTAATCAGGATGATTATCAGTTAGTACGAAAATTGGGTCGCGGCAAATATTCTGAGGTATTTGAAGCTATAAACATTACTAATAACGAAAAGTGCGTGGTTAAGATATTGAAGCCTGTAAAGAAGAAGAAAATCAAACGTGAAATTAAAATTTTGGAAAATTTACGCGGGGGCACCAACATAATTACATTGCTGGCCGTGGTCAAGGATCCTGTTTCTCGCACTCCAGCACTCATCTTTGAGCATGTCAATAATACAGATTTTAAACAGTTGTATCAGACACTTACAGATTATGAAATTCGTTACTACCTGTTTGAATTGTTAAAAGCACTTGACTACTGCCACAGCATGGGCATAATGCATCGTGACGTAAAACCTCACAATGTTATGATCGATCATGAAAATCGTAAGTTACGTCTGATCGATTGGGGTCTGGCCGAATTCTATCATCCCGGACAAGAATACAACGTTCGTGTTGCCTCCCGCTATTTTAAGGGACCCGAACTATTGGTTGACTACCAGATGTATGACTATTCGTTAGATATGTGGTCGCTGGGATGCATGTTGGCCTCAATGATCTTTCGCAAAGAGCCATTCTTTCATGGCCACGACAACTACGATCAACTGGTGCGTATAGCTAAAGTGCTGGGCACTGAAGAGCTTTACGCTTATCTTGATAAGTACAACATCGAATTGGATCCCCGGTTCCATGACATCTTGCAGAGACACTCTCGCAAGCGATGGGAACGATTCGTTCACTCCGACAACCAGCATCTTGTATCGCCAGAAGCCCTTGATTTTCTCGACAAGCTATTGCGCTACGATCACGTCGAACGACTAACTGCTCGTGAAGCAATGGCACATCCGTATTTTGCACCAATTGTTAACGGTCAGATGAAGTCGAATAATCAGCAATAGTGTTAAAAAGCCGTTACTAGCTTGGATGTAGAGTAGGTGTATTGTGTTAGCCATTCATCATCATGCCGTATTATTTAAATGTTGGAGAAGTCTTAGAGAATTTATTATAAGAAACTTAAATTCAAATTTATAATACACAAACACCATCAGTAAACAAAAACAAAAATAAACAACAATAATAACTAATAGTAATAACATAAAAACGGCAAAACCAACCTATATATATTTTACATAGCCAAGAACACTCCTACGTACTCTATTCGTATATGTATATGTAATTGTTGATATGTACGATGGTTATGATTATATTGTACCAAACTATAATAAATTAAAATTAAGGGCAATAACTGCATTAAAAAAGAAATCCATTTAAATGATAATATTTATACAAAAATAAAACAATTCAAAATCAAATTAATGTTAAACAGATTTTTCGAAGGGAAAAATTATTAAATGCAAAACTAAATTTTGTCATCATTAGGAGAAAAGAGGAAAAAATTGGGCTGGTTATGTATGTTTAGCAAATACTTGGAATGAAGTTATAACATTGATGAATAATAAAGCACTGTCTAATTAATTGCCAATGAACAGTATAAGCGTAGCTAGTGAACTGACAACCATTTGCTAACTTGAAAACAACAGCTAATAAATTTCAGTATAGACAATGTGAAAAAAGGCCAAAATCCTATCAAAAATTTCTAGGCAACCTGCTAATTTGACAACACTTTCCCATATTAAGAACTGAACAGATATCCACAATCCGCTCCTGTATTAGGAAGGTAAACATATTGCCAAGTTAGCAGGTTGCCTAGAAATGAAATGACGACCTGACGATGACAAGTTTAGATAATGCATAGCAGATTGTTGTGATAAGTATTGAACGAAACAAGAACTTGGTCAATTTTTGATGTCAATTCTTGTGACGGCTGAAATTTTGGATAGTAACTTTGCCTTTTTCACATTTATGTTTTTGTGAGGATCTAACCCCTCTTTTAACCGACTTCAAAAAAGGAACAGGTTATACATATATATATATATATATATATGTATATATATATATATATATATATATATATATGTATATATATATATATATGTATATATATGTATATATATATATACATATATATATATATATATATATATATGTATGTAGATAGGATGCTTTGATGCACTAAAAAATTTTGACTTTTTATTATGGATTTACGGATCTTGTATCCTTATAGTCAAATAAAACCCGATATTTCACCATAATTTTGGATAACTTTGACGAAAAATTATTTTGATTATGAATTGGATGCTATGATGTATGATGTATAGAAATGCTGCTGGCTGTCAAAATGTGGTCTCTGTAAACGCAAAAAATTATTGCCAGATGTTTGCGTGTAGAGATGGAGGAAAATAAAAAAAACAATTGTTTAAATTGTGTAAAATTAAGGATACTTTATTTTCGGTATTTTACCTTTAAATTATATCGCTTTGCGTGAAGACGTGATAACTCTTGTTCAAGGCTCACAAGTCCAAGAAAATACTCCGGAAAATCAAGAATGATTAAAGGAGGAATAAATTTGGACCTTGACTAAGTACTATTCAATTGAATAGGGGAAATTTTACAAACTATCAAAATATATACAAGAATAGCGTTTTCGTTTAAACATTGCCGGCCACCTTGCAATAACAATGTTATTCAATAAAAGGTTTAATATCTTGTATTTAGAAAAAAATTCAAACATTCTAAAATACAGAGATATGTACATATGTAATTGCTTAACAAAATTTAAAATAAAAATGTTACAGCGGCGATGGGCCGGATATCACCCAACCAAAGGTGGTATATTGAGCTAAGGGTGAACCTGGAGAGGAAAATACATTTCCCGTCATAATCTGCGGGCTAAGCTCAGGACCCAAAACCAAAGCCACCTGTCCGGAATGATGGAAAGTGGGGTCAGCCAGCTGCAACCCCGGAAACAGTTTCTTTACATCCTCTGCCATACTTACGCAAGGCGTCTTTATGGCATGCATTTCTTTAATTTTCGCCGTAAGCGAAATTCTTTTATGGCAATCATAAATTGACCGTACGCTCAAAGTAAGCTACCAGGGGATGCGGTTGCAGAGGCTGCACCTAGGAGCATTGGTCTTAGGCCGCTCATTAGCCGGCAGATTTTCCGAAGCCACAGTGTCCTGAATAGAAATAACTGGGCTTGCCGAGGAATTAGCCGCCTCCGAGGTAACTCCTTTCCAAGTAAAGATGCCACAGGAGTTGGGTCAACTTTGGGAGGAATGGTGTCTAAAGCTACTGGACCCGGAGTGGCTACTTCCATTGCCTCCTCGTTCTCTTCCAAAAGAGCTTCTTCCAACAAGGAACATGGGGATCCATATTACTAGGAAATAGTGGAAGTTAATAAAATGTTCTTTATTATGTGGTCAGAATGACCAATTTGGTGATTGGTCGCTTCACAATGCCGTTGGCAGTACGTATGTCCGCGACTCGAATATGGGCGTCAGTCCCGGGATAAGTCGTTAACTATCCTACCTAATTTCCAAGACGTAGACGTAGGTTGTCGAATAACAACCAGATCGTCAACCTCTATATTTCTCTCAGGAAACTTCCATTTATGTCGTTTTTGTAAACTTTGCATCTTTCCATCTGCGACAGAAGTCTTGTGAAAAGGCTTTGAGTTTACGGTATCTATTTATTATACTATCAGGTTTCCAAAATAGTTGGTTCTGGCGGATCTAATATTGGACATCCTATCAGAAAATGGCCAGGCGTAAGCGCCACAGGCTCATTAGGATTGTCTGATAAGGGACACAAGGGTCGAGAATTAAGACACGCTTCAATTCTGGCTAATATGGTAGAAAGTTCTTCAAATTTATATTTTAAATCTTGAGCTTCTTTTCGAAAATGCGTTTTAAAGCTTTTAACAGCGGCTTCCCATAATCCCCCCCCATATGTGGTGCACCAGCGGGAATAAAGCGCCAAGTAAGACCTTGTAGGCCGAAAGTAGAAGACATTCGGGCTTTACATTCTGCTAGAAAAGTACGAAAATCTCTTTCAATATCTCTAGAAGCTCCCACAAAATTCGTACCGTTGTCAGAAAATATTCACCCTTATCGTGTTTGACGTAGGCGTATTTCGACGACTGGCGTATTTGTAGTCGATTTTTTATTATAGTGGTATCGTGTAAAATTTTCGCCTAAAGCTATTTTGTAAAAGAGGCATATTGAAATAGATGGCTCTATTTTATTTGATTATGAAACATCCTGTTATGACAATTGTCAAAAAGATCCCCTGTCGTAGAAGGTTCATAACAATAAATAAATAAATTATTTGTTAATTTTTGAAAATAGTTCGTTTTTATAATTAATAATATTAAATGTGGGCTTTAATTCATCCTCTTAAGACGTAGAAATGTGTGATACAAAAGAATTTAATCTTTTAAGAAAACAATATACATACATACATATTTTTCCTATCAAACAGAAAGTAAGTTTACATTTGTTTTTTTAATTTAGTACATACAAAAAGACTTTTTCCCAGATTCCTTACTTATATTAGATTAAATAAGAATGGTTTTAATTATGTATTAAAAAATATCATCCAAATCAAAAAACGCCCAAAGAAGAACTGGTCTATCAAAATTGTTGAAACTAACAGCAACAATGAGGATACTTTCCGAAGGCAGTTATGGATATGATATTTTGGTAAATATTTGTCAGTCCTTGGTGAGTGATACGTTTCACGGATGTATTGAAGCCATGTATAGTGAGCTTTGTCCGAGATGAATATCCCATACTTTCATCCAACCCTCATCATTGCGGAATGGAGGTCCAATACTATTTAAATTCAGCAATTTCGTTCCATTCTTGTTCCACGTTTATTTTATTTAAACTAGTTATTTTTATACCAAAATGTATTTTATAAACGACAAAATTAACAAAATATGCAAAAAATTTATTGATTTTGTTTATTTTTTCTGTAATGGCGGTAACAAACGACTGTTTTCGCCACTTTTGACAGGCAAAAACGCCAAACGCGGTACTATTTAATCGACTTATTTGTAATAGATTTCATAAAAGTGTCGCATTTACTGGCGTTTTTGCCAACTACGATACCATTTCATAAAAACGCCTAATTTTCGCCACGAAAACGCCAACCACGATAAGGGTGATTGTTAGTGGACAACCTCGTCTAGAAATAAAACGATGAAAAGCCGCTAAAAATGCGTCCGTTGACAAGTCAGTGGTCGCCTCTAAATGAACTGCTTTTGTCGAAAAACAAACGAAAATACATACGTATGCTTTCGTGATTTTACAAGCACGGCCATTAAAACTTTTCATATCAAATGGGCCTGCAAAGTCTACACCACTGGTGTTAAAGGGTCGATCTAAAACAGTTCTTTCTGGAGGCAAAGCAGCCATAATTTGAGTGCAGGAGCTTTTCTGATCTAGTATACAACGTTTGCATCGATTTACTACAGTACGGACCAAAATGTTCAGACGGGGAACCCAATACTCAATGCGAATAATTCTCAACATTAGTTGATTTGCACCATGAATCGAAAGTACATGTACAAACTCGGCTAAGAGAAGGGTAAAACGACAGGAATACGGTAGAATGATGGAATGTTTTTCAGTATAAGACAAAGATGGAGATTTCGTCAAACGACCATTCAGCCTCATTACTCCGTTGCTATCCAAAAATGGATTAAGCGATTGTAACGAACTTTTTCCCGAAATCGGTTGCCCTAACAAAAGAGATTGTAGTTCTTCAGGATAATGAACCTTCTGAGCCAAAATTGCGATCCGTAATTTTACCTCCTTTATTTCTTCGCTTGAAATGGTTGTAGATTCAAACAAGTGCTTGCCTTTGTGCGAAGAATGTGTCTTATGGTAGAATCGAAGCACGTACGATATCACTCTGAGAGCACGATCAAGCTTAGAAAATCTATCGAGAATACCTTCGAAATTCGAAAAGAAACTTGCGTGTGTTCTGGTAGCCCTGGCTTCAACATCAGTATCTAGAGGGGTAAGATCTTTTATGCTCCACTTATATTTAGGCTCGCGTAGCCAGCTGGGTCCATGCCACCAGAGATCACTTTTACTCAAATCCGACGGTGAAAGTCCTCTACTACCTAAATCCGCTGGATTGTTTTCCGACCTAACATGACACCAGTTGTGTTTTCCCACATTTTCTTGAATTCTGCAAACTCTATTAGCGACAAACGTTGTCCAGCTACTAGGCGTTTTTCTCAACCAGCAAAGGACAATAGTTGAGTCTCTCCAACAATATACTTGCTTAAGTGGTATATCAATTTCTCTAACAATAGTTTTTAGCAGTTCAGAAGCCAACACTGCACCACAAAGTTCCAAGCGAGGCAGAGAAATCGTCTTTATATGAGCAACTTCGTTTTACAGGAAAGCAAATATGTATGATATTCTCCAAATGACTCAATTCTAATATAAATTACCCCCGCGTATGCTTTTTTTGAGGCATCAGAAAAAACATGAAGTTCGGCAGAAGTACCCCAGGCCCATATTTTACCCACCTTGGTATTTGTATATTGTTTACTTCCGTGTAAAAACTTACGAATTTTCTCCATTCATGGTCCGTGGAAGGAAGCAATTTATCATCCCACTCAATACTGTCGCGCCAAATTTTTTGCATAATAATCTTGGCAATAATGATGACAGGTCCTAGCCAACCTACGGGATCAAATAATTTGGCTTTGGTAGACAACATCTCTCTTTGGTATAATTCAATTTATCAACAATAGGCTCCACTTTAAAATAAAATAAATCTAATTGAGCATTCCATTGAATACCTAATGTTTTTGAGCTGCTGGATTCAACAAATGTTAAAAGTTTCGAATCTACTAGGTACTCGGAAGGAAGACCATTTAAAATTTCAATCGTATTAGAAGTCCATTTCCTAAGCTCAAATTTTGCCGAAGATAAAGCAGATCGAAGATGATCCCGCGCCTTCAGAGCAGATGAAATATCATGAGCACCCGTTAGTACGTCGTCAACATACATAGACTTGCGCAAAATACTGGCCGCAGGAGGGTATTTTTCTTCAGAGTCATCTGCTAATTGTAAGTGTCCGTATCGCCAGATAGGGAGCGCAATTTATACCGAAGTCTGTAACTCATACTATTTTACCTCCTCCGTCGGAGAAGACCGAAATAGTATACGTTGATACTGAGTTTGCGTAGGACCAAGACAAATTGCGTAATGTCGCAATTAAAAACATATCGAAATAGCTCCCAACGAAGAATTAACAGCACTAAATCTGATTGCAAAGTGGGGCCCACATATAGGCAATCATTTAAACTATTACCGTTCGAGGTCTTATTTGATGCGTTGTACAACACGCAATTTTGTAGTTTTACTATCGAATGTGCAGGTAGTTTCAAGCGATTTTTTAAATTTTGTGAAACACGAAGTTTCTGAGGCCGGGTCAATAAGAGCCCGGGCTGGATATGTCATACCCTGGTGAATAAGATTCACCATAGCAGTTCCCAAAATCACTTTACGATTTTGAGTAACGTGAAAAGTCTGACGATGGAAAGTGCCACTGGAACGTATGCCGCTGGAGGTGGATGGTAATTCCATATTCTCACTTGGAGCAGCATATTCCATATTCTCACTTGGAGCAGTGGATACCGAAGCTGGAGTAGCGGAACGCACATCCTGAGAAATCGTTGCTTCACGATGCAACAAGGTGTGATGCCTTTTATTGCATGTACTACAATTGAAGGCACTCTTACAATTTTTCACTTCATGTTCCCGCGACAACCAATTTACACAACAACGGAATTTTTTAACCATAGAATACCTCTCTGAAATTGAAAGACCCTTAAATCGCTTGCACGTTCTCAGGAAATGTCCTGCTCCACGACAAAGGACACAAGAAATTGAATTAGAACTTGAATTCGCTACATGAACTTTGGCGTTTTGTATTGAAGGCTTTCCAACCGATAAGTCTTTAAGTTCGTTCACGCATTCTAAAGCTTGAATCCTTTCTGTCAGAAAGGCGTCAAAAACTTTCCATTTAGACAATTCTGATTTTTCTCTAACACTTTGTTCCCATAAACTGACTGTAGACGTGGGCAAACGTTGAATACACATAAAAATTAGGATTGGATCCCAACTTTAGGTTGAAACCTTATATATTGCAAGCGAAGTCAAACAATTATTTATACCTCGTTGCAAAATTTTAAGACCGTCGCTAGACTCTTTATCAAATGAAGGAAGCTTGAACAAAATTTTTAATTGATTATTTACAAGCATACGAGGATTTTCATATGCTGTTTTAACATGTTGCCAGGCAATATCAAAACCCTTATTACTCAGTGGGTATTTTGATACGATTTGTTTCGCTTCACCGGCAGTTTTCCTTAACAAATGACAAAATTGTTCTATATTACTTAGACGAGAACTATTTATATATACGTAAAGCCGTAAAAAGATATCGAAAGGCTGGCCATGAAACATAATCACCTTCAAATGTGTTTACATCACATGGCGGTAAAGATAAATTATGATCAGAATTACTTGTGGTAGCAGTAGCATTTCCCACCATCGATTCATTTAATTTTGGAACCCTTTCAAATTGTTGCACTTTTTCATTAATTGCAGACCAGCAATTTAAATAAGCCACATAAGACGCATCATATTTAGCCATTGTTGTAGCGGCATCGTTAGGATCGGTTTTTGGATTATTGTCCATCTCCTCAAGACAATCCTCATAAACAACTTTTATTTTATCCCATAATTCCTTTAATTCGTCACGGTGAATTTCTAAAGTGTATATATTATGTACATCTTCACGTATATCATTAAATTTTGCTTCAAATTTGATAAGAGCATCTGATATACGAATAAATTTTTTTAAAATTGCAGAAGACATTTTCTGTTTGTGATACAAATTTACTTTAATTTATTTGATATATATAAAAAACTTTCGCTGCAATTCAAATAATTGTTCCACAAAATATTCGTATCAACAATTTGATAGAATTAAATTTGATTATTAATATATCTTTGCAATTTTTTCACAAAAATTTTCTATAAACACTATCTCGACCGACTATAGAGTGCACATTAATCAAGTAGAAATTAAAATGAAGAAGCAAAGAGTTAATAAAAGCTACGTGTATTTATGTCTCACAACAATAAATCCTTTGTACCACAACAGTAATGCTTTAATTACGCAATCGCGAATTAACTTTATTTATTTTAATTTGTCACTAATTTACTCTTCACTTTAAAAATTCACCAAGGAGAAAATTTCCAATAAAATTTTACTGTTCTGTCCGTCCACGTAAACAAACGCACTGTTGATTTATTTAGCACAAGTATAGAAAGCGAAAATAAATCAAAGCAAACGTCACAATTAATAATTTAGCAAGTATATTTGAAAGCAAGATGGCGTTTTCAACACAAATATGCCTTGTAATATTATTGTAAAGCGATCAATCATGTATGTATGTATGTACAAATGTAATTATGAAAACAACAACAATTGTTCTCCTCTTTATCTTTACACTTTTTTCTTTGATATACTTATTTATTTTTTTTTCACTTTTTATATTTAATTTCACTTTAATTTTTGATGTATAAAAAATAATAAAATGACTTACGCACCTTCTATTATGCAGTGAAATTGAAAAAAAAAGAAGAAAAACGATACTTTTTCCGTCGGAAAATTTGATGTGTATGTAGCTTTAGAAAATTTATTTATAATTTATTGTTAAAATAGTATAAAGAAAATTAAAAAATTCAGTAAAGTGCGACTTTGACTCGCGCACGAAGGGTTCCGTACGTTGGGCTTTGAGCATTTTTTAATAGTGTTTTTTTACGTTTTTTCAGCTGAAATATTTTTTTTGATTATTTTTTGCTTTTTTCTCGTTTTGGCCATTTTTTTTACGTTGGCGATTTTTTTTAATTTTGGCGATTTTTTTAATTTTGGCGATTTTTTTTACGTTGGCGATTTTTTTTCCATTTTGGCAATTTTTTTCATTTTGGCGATTTTTTCATTTTGGCGATTTTTCCGGTTTTTCGCGATTTATTTTCGATTTAGAATTTTTTTTAATTTGGTGCTTTTATTTTGTTTTGGCGATTTTTTTTTATTTATTTAAAGCTAAAAAACCAAAACTTTAATTTCTGGCGCCTCGAAAATTATTATTTTGCTAAGTCGTAGTGGAATTTTTTCCCCTCATGCCAAAAGCTATCGAAAAATCGATGGCACAATATCGACCTGCTCTAATGGACATAGATGTCCGCCTTTTTGGCGCTTCGCAATTTTTTCTATTGCATTTTTGGTAATCTCCAAGAAAATCCCTTTCATTTGATACCCATATCATGAAAATGATAAATGGACATAAATGTCCATTTTTTGGCGCCTCCATTTTTTCTATTGCATTTTTGGTCATCTCCACGAAAATCCCTTTCATTTGATACCCATATCATGAAAATGATAAATGGAGATAAATGTCCACTTTTTGGCGCCTTCGCCATTTTTTCTATTGCATTTTTGGTAATCTCCACGAAAATCCCTTTCATTTGATACCCATATCATGAAAATGATAAATGGACATAAATGTCCACTTTTTGGCGCCTCCTCCATTTTTTCTATTGCATTTTTGGTCATCTCCACGAAAATCCCTTTCATTTGATACCCTTTCATTTGATACCCATATCATGAAAATGATAAATGTAGATAAATGTCCACTTTTTGGCGCCTTCGCCATTTTTTCTATTGCATTTTTGGTAATCTCCACGAAAATCCCTTTCATTTGATACCCTTTCATTTGATACCCATATCATGAAAATGATAAATGGACATAAATGTCCATTTTTTGGCGCCTCCTCCATTTTTTCTATTGCATTTTTGGTAATCTGCACGAAAATCCCTTTTATTTGATACCCATATCATGAAAATGATAAATGGACATAAATGTCCACTTTTTGGTGCCTCCGCCATTTCTTCTATTGCATTTTTGGTAATCTCCACGAAAATCCCTTTCATTTGATACCCATATCATGAAAATGATAAATGGACATAAATGTCCACTTTTTGGCGCCTCCTCCATTTTTTCTATTGCATTTTTGGTCATCTCCACGAAAATCCCTTTCATTTGATACCCATATCATGAAAATGATAAATGGAGATAAATGTCCACTTTTTGGCGCCTTCGCCATTTTTTCTATTGCATTTTTGGTAATCTCCACGAAAATCCCTTTCATTTGATACCCATATCATGAAAATGATAAATGGACATAAATGTCCATTTTTTGGCGCCTCCTCCATTTTTTCTATTGCATTTTTGGTAATCTCCACGAAAATCCCTTTCATTTGATACCCATATCATGAAAATGATAAATGGACATAAATGTCCACTTTTTGGCGCCTCCGCCATTTTTTCTATTGCATTTTTGGTAATCTCCACGAAAATCCTTTCATATGATACCCATATCATGAAAATGATAAATGGACATAAATGTCCACTTTTTGGCGCCTCCTCCATTTTTTCTATTGCATTTTTGGTCATCTCCACGAAAATCCCTTTCATTTGATACCCATATCATGATAGTGATAAAAAGAGTAATACGACACTTTTTGGCGTCCACCATATTTTTATCGTTAGCGGAATGTCCACAGGTTGAACTCATCGTAGTAGCTATGTATATATGTATGTATGTATGTACAAATGTAATTATGAAAACGACAACAATTGTTCTCCTCTTTATCTTTACACTTTTTTCTTTTATATACTTATTTATTTTATTTTTCACTTTTTATATTTAATTTCAATTTAATTTTTGATGTATAAAAAAATAATAAAATGACTTACGCACCTTTTATTATCCAGTGAAATTGAAAAAAAGGAAGAATAACGATACATTTTCCGTCGGAAAATTTTATGTGTATGTAGCTTTAGAAAATTTATTTTTAATTTATTGTTAAAATAGTATAAAGAAAATTAAAAAATTCAGTAAAGTGCGACTTTGACTCGCGCACGAAGGGTTCCGTACGTTGGGCTTTGAGCATTTTTTTAATAGTGTTTTTTACGTTTTTTCAGCTGAAATAATTTTTTTTTATTATTTTTCGCTTTTTTCTCGTTTTGGCGACTTTTTTAATTTTGGCGATTTTTTCTAATTTTGGCGATTTTTGTCATTTTTTCGATTTTTTTTTTATTTTGGCGATTTTTTTCATTTTGGCGATTTTTTCATTTTGGCGATTTTTTCATTTGGGCGATTTTTTTTTCATTTTGGCGATTTTTTCATTTTGCCGATTTTTCCGGTTCTTCGCGATTTATTTTCGATTTAGAAATTTTTTTTAATTTGTTTTAGCGATTTTTTTTCCGTTTGGCGATTTTATAATTTTGAGATTTTTTTGTTTTACCGTTTTTGAAAATTTCAAGAAGTTTGCTCTTACGGTTTCTAAGATACAGCAAGTTATCAAAATTACATAGTCGAAGTTACATTAACTGATGGTACACCCTTTAATTAAAATTTTTAAGTTTTAGTGTTAATTATTGTAGTCTGTATAAAAATACACTAACTTTACAAATTTCAAGTGTATATACATATAATTGTATGTATATTATGTACATCTGTCCGTCTGTGGCAGACAGACGGACAGCGTAGCGAAAACAATAGGGTTTCTTTTCACCTTTGGTGTACGAAACCCTAAAAATTAGCGCCTTTGATACAAATCCGGCTCGAATGGACCAAATGTTTGCGTATAGAGATGGAGGAAAATAAAAAAAAACAATTGTTTAAATTGTGTAAAATTAATGATACTTTATTTTCGGTATTTTACCTTTAAATTATATCGCTTTGCGTGAAGACGTGATAACTCTTGTTCAAGGCTCACAAAAAAAAGAGTGATCTTAATAAGCACAAACATAAGATATCAAAGTACCGAACGAACGAATAAACCAAACCGTTAGATATTTTACTAGTCAAAGTCCAAGAAAACACTCCGAAAAATCAAGAATGATTAAAGGAGGAATAAATTTGGACCTTGACTAAGTACTATTCAATTGAATAGGGGAAATTTTACAAACTATCAAAATATATATAAGAATAACGTTTTGGTTTAAACACCAGATCCCAGGCCTATTTATCAGGTCAACGCAATCGTCCTGATGATATTCTGTGTTTTCGTGTTTAAGCTGTCAAAAGTTATTTGCACCATATACTTTAGTTCATGTTTGTGTGTGGTTCTGAGAACTTAAACATAAAGTTGCTTTTTGTATTGCTGTGTTTTTGTAGAGTTGCGTTGACCTGATAAATAGGCCTTGACCAGATCTTTCAGTAACTTCCCTTGCAAATTTCGCCGGCATTGTAGTTGTGTTTGTTAACTCTGTACTCAGCTACCGGAGTTGTCAACTTTTTAATTTCAAAAAGCGCTAAACTCAGAGAAAATACCGAAAAAGCACTAACTTTCACATTTTTAGTTTAAATAACAATAATTTAATCACAATAATAATAATAATAGTGATAATAGATAGTAGTATTTCCTTAAGAACATATTTAAGAAAAATAGTGCGGAGTAGGTGAAGCTCAAAAAAAAAATTCAACGAAATATTTCAAAATATCCTTCTGAGCCAACTTTTTAGACTCAAAACGCGTAAAAAATTTTTGAAAAAGGGCTGAAAAGGGCTGAACTGAAAAAATATACGTTTGATGCAACATAAAGTAAAATTTTTGGAAAAAGCGCGAAAAGGAGCTAGTTTTAAACGTTTCTGTTGAAAATCAAAGCCAAAGTAAAGTAATATGTTAGAAAATAAATAACTACCATGAGATGAATACATAGATTGATATATAACATTTCAATAAGGTACATATGTACATATTTCATTTACATTTCAATAAGGAAAATACGTTGATTAAATAGTGTATATGTATATATACAGTAGTAGTATTAATACATACAGTAGAAGTATACATACATCTAGCTAAATTTAATATATAAAAATCTGTTTTTAGGGTATACTGAAAATCTTTGAAAACACAAAATTTTTTGAAGAAATAAAACATTTGTCCATATTGTTTATTCTTTTTTAAATTGGTAAAGCAAAATAAGAGAAGAAAATTAGTAAAACAATGCTGTCACGTTATTTCATAAGACGATATTGCTAGATTAAAGGAAGAAAAAAGTTCGTAAAAATTTAAATGTAGACATATCGACCAAAAAGAGGCTAAAAGGGCTGAAAGATAATTGTAAAAAGTGCTAGATAAACGCGTTTTATAGTTTCGGGCCAAAAAATTTTTTTCGTGTTCTGACTGACTGAAAACGGGCTAAATCTAGCCCGAAAATGGCTAAGTTGGCATCACTGCTTCTGAGTAAACGAAACGTCGATATGATAACGAAAGCCAAGGTGTATCTAACTAGGTGGCAGCGTTACTTCAGCTGATAATTTTTTGCTCTATGTGCTTTGTAGCTGAAAATGTCAAAAACTTCGATTTTGTTTTGGTTTTAGTACAATTATTTTTATGCTTTTGACATTCTTCGGTTTTACATAGCTATGGTTTTCGTATTTTTATATAAAGGGTGGTATTATTGATTCCGTACGGAAAGCAAAATTCAACGGAAATGAATATCGATCGATATGCAAATTGCAATTATTCATTCCTGCGGTATAAGCTTTCCGCGAAATAGATTTAACATCCCTGTTTTTATTAATTGTGGCGTGGTATGATGTCAGCTGTTGTAAAAAAAAAACATTTAAAAAATATTTTAAATGTATTGGACGTACAAACAACAGAATAATTTTATGTTAAAAACTCGTTTTAAGTGAAATATATAAAATATATACACGTGTTAAATATTAATATGGATACAATGGCCTTATTTAATGATAGTAGTGATGATGATTGCTTAGACATTAGGGTAGAAAGAAGGGCTTTGCGCTACAAATCTGAAAATGTGTTACAGATGAATGATAGAGAGTAAGTTGGAATAAATATATCTCATTACATGTTTAATGCATAAAAAGTTCATATTAATAATTAATTTTGCAGCTTTCAAAAAAATTTTCGCTTAAACAAGGCAGCATTTAAATATGTTTTGTCTGAGCTAGAGTCTGCGAGTTTCGGAAGCGTTCGTCAAGGAGCACTTTCTGAACAAGATAAACTATCTGCTTGTTTGAGATTTTTTGCAGAAGGCAGCTACCAGCATAGTGTTGGTAAGGATTTTAATGTCAATATAGCTCAACCAACGTTTTGCAAAGTCCTGTCTGAAGTATTAAACAAGTTAGAGAATTTGTTGTGCAGCAAATGGATATCTATGAGCATGAATGTTGATGATGGCTTTCTATGAAAAGTGTGGTATTCCAAATGTGATTATGGCCGTTGATGGTACCCATGTTAAAATTATTGCTCCGAATAGTGATAAGCACCTTTTTTTCAATCGTAAGGGATACTACAGCATAAATGTTATGATTGTAAGTATACCATTAAAAAATTATGCCTACATAAATCTTTTTATTATTTAAAATATTACAGATATGTGATCACGACCAGAAAATAAGATATGTGTCATCACAATATCCCGGAAGTTGCCATGATTCTCATATATGGGAAATGAACGCCGCGAAAAAATTCCTACAATCAAAACATAGCAATGGAAGAAATTCTCTCGTTTTGGGTTAGTAATTTAAAAAAACTATCAGCAATAAAGCTGTGCAAGTATATTTTAAAAACTTTTTCAGGAGATAAGGGATATCCTTTGCAGTCATGGCTATTAACACCTTTCAGAGAACCAATATCTTCTCCAAGGAAAACTAGGTTTAATACCGCACATTCCAAAGGAAGAATTATAGTAGAAAGAACAATTGGAATGATCAAATCAGTTTTTAGATGTTTAAATAATGAACGGGGACTACATTATACTCCAGAAAAGGCCGCGAAAATAATTAACGTCTGCTGTGCACTTCACAACATTAGACTTCATTATAATATTACCGACGAAGATCTTTTTATACCATTACCTGAAGAAGAAGATTCCATAAACGGTCTCATTGAAGATAATATTAGCGGCGAAGCAAATGAAACACGAAATCAAATACTACAATATTTTTAATTTGTTATTCAGTTTAATTTTATTTAGTTTATAAAATATGTAAATAAAAAATTTAAAAAAATTATCACAATTCAAATGATTATAAAATATTGGATTTCATGCCTATATACATTAATATATCGTGCCATAACCGACAAACTTAAGCGACAAATTTCCATACGAAATATGTTTTATAAATCTTTTGCAAATCAAATTTATGTTTTATAAATACGGCAGAAAGTGTAGTATCAAATAATAATTTATTATAACTAATTTCGTTGTATTTGTTTGTTTACTTTATTTATTTCAAGCTTTAATATTTTTTCTTTAAGTTCAATTTTTTTAATTAACAATTTTCTCATTTCTTCGTTGTGTTTCTTTTGTTCTTCCAGCTGCTGTCCAAGGATTTTGGTCTGTTTCTTTTTTTCATCGCTTATTGTATATATGGATTTCTTAATATCTCTTATAGCTTTATAATTTTCTTTGTTATGATACATAATCGACTCTAGAGAAGCTGATACGTCCAAAGCCATTTTTTTTTTTGTATATTAATTTGATCCTTTAGCAGTTCTGTATTTTCATTTTTTCTATTATTTGCCAAAGGTCGCAGTCTTACACTTACGGGAGAAATGGTTTCCGTACTGATCTCTTTATGCCCAGTTTCCCCAGTTGTCAAATCTTCCTCAACCAAAAATTCAGTTTCTTGTGTTATATTTCCTGACAAATCTATTTCTAAACATTCAGGCACTGCATCCATTTTTGACAACGAATTTCTGGAAACTCCGAAATTTTTCACATTAGATATTCCGTGTACCGCAGCATTTAAATTTAATAATGCACTAATATCTTCTTCTATTTCAGTTAGTGGAACTTCTCGGTATGGACCTCCTCCTGTTCCAGTTAAAAGGTGCTTGTTTTTTGTTAATTTCTTTTTCACACCGCTTTTGTAATCCGTCCATACCTAGAATGCAATACAGTTAATACTTGTGCAAACAAAATTTTGTTAAAAGCTGCCTTACCTTTTTCCAACCGCTGGCATCTTTTAAGGGCGGTCCGGAACCATTCAATGTTAGTGTCAAATCTTCCCAAAATTTTTTCACTGCTGCCGGAGGGCGTTCGCTAAAGCCGCACGCAATGTCCTTATTTTTTTTCATTAAATTCACCATTTCTTGAATTTGCAATTTGCTTGTGTATTTCTCTCTTTTATTCCTTCAAACATATTTTTCAAGAATAAAACAAACAAAATAGTTTTAAGTAAGTTCTATAATTTAAAATTTTTACATTTCCTTACATTTTTGATTTTTCCGCAAGCCTTCCGTTATTGAATTTGAGCGTAAGCAAAATGAAGAAAAATATCTATACTGCGGAATCAATAATATGGCAATACCATCACGGTAGAGTTGATACCGCAACTGAGGAAAAATACCGCAGTTACGGAATGAATAATTGCAAATTTTGCTTCCGCAGAAAAAATGCTTTCCGCAATCGCGGAACGGAATGAATAATTAGACCCAAAAAATCCTTACGCAGTCACCTGTATAATTACACCATGACGAAAGCATTATCCACAAAAGATACCAGAGTTGAAGAAACTGTTAAAAAGGGTCAAATAGTGTGTGTTTGTTATGAAAATTGCTTAGCAAAATAATCAAAACAAACAACAGGAAATAGAATAAAGAAATTTTAAAGTTTTAGAATATTGAAGTAATTTAAATTAAAAGGATTTATTTGTTTGTAATTGGAAAAATATAATGCGGAAAAGATTATTTGCAGTAAAATGTGTACATATTGAATTTTTTTGAATGGTATCGGTGTGTGTGCGTATAAAAAATTAAAATGCCACAATCAAGTCCCTGCCTACAAGAAAACTGTGGTTAATATATTAACAACATGAAATTGATAAAAAAAATAAAAGTGAAAATGAGGAGCAAATGGATGCCTTCAATCTTTGAAGGACGAATACTTGCTCCGGCGTGCGTCATGTGTCTTATTTGGGGATGGAGTTGATGGCTGCCAGGCATGCATGTGATGATGGTAATACAAGCAAACTGTGGCCAATATATAAAAAAACATGAAATTGATAAAAATAAATGTGAAAATGAGGAGCAAATGGATGCCTTCAATCTTTGAAGGACGAATACTTGCTCCGGCGTGCGTCATGTGTATTATTTGGGGTTGGGGTTGTTGGCTGCTAGACATGCATCTGATGATTATAATACGATACCTATTGCGAAGGTATTGAACCAGTATTTTATATAATTGGTTTCTTTTCATCATTCAGTGCGCTTGAAACATGGTAATCTAAACATCCGGATGTTATGTCCACTGTGGTTATATATATTTACTTGATCTAACTTTTCAACTTCGGAAAAATAATGAAATTGATTTATGTAAAGTTGGAGTTATTATTCGCCTTTATCGGGAATGAAAGTTCGCGTGGAATGTGTTCCCTTTCCCTAAAACTGTGCTCGCCAATGTCGAGCGTTGTTGTTGTGTCAGTATACTATTTTCCATTTTGTCCACAATTTCTTGTTAATGGGAAATATTTCAGGTAAACAAAATGTTTGCCCTTTATTCCCGATAAGGGTGATTATTTGTGAATAGATTAAGTTCGTTTGGATTTTTCTTTATGTAGCTAATTAAAAACAACTTACTTTATTTTGCAAATAAATTTATGAATTTTTTTCTATTTTGTCTTGAAATTTTAATTATAAGCATGTAAAGAAAGTATATTGAATTCAATTTATATTAAAACTTAATTTAATTTATTATTGTGTTGTCAAAATGTTTATTTAAAAAATGTAAAACTAGTAAGAGTGTACAATTGCAGTTATATAAATGCACAAAAGAGTTAAATATTGCATTAAACACAAATAAAAAGGTAAAGTAATACTTTCTTTTCCCATTAAGTTGTGTGTAAAATGAAAACTTTAAACTCGTTTTCTGGCAAACTTTTTTTTTTAGTTATTACGTTGTTTGAGTAAGAGACTGATATGATCCTTTTTATTGTATTGTATCATGTCTACAGTAATAAAAGTTAAAATAACACTTGAAAAAAACTTTGCGATATAACGAATTTTTCGGTATAACGAATGGGCCTGACATAATATCATTCGTTTACCGGGATTTGCCTGTCTTATTAAAAAAAATGAATCAGCGAGTTATGTGTTTCCTACTAAAAAACCCTCAAAAAAAGCTAAAAAACCAAAACTTTAATTTCTGGCGCCTCGAAAATTATTATTTTGCTAAGTCGTAGTGGAATTTTTTCCCCTCATGCCAAAAGCTATCGAAAAATCGATGGCACAATATCGGTTTTTTTATACAAATCGACCTGCTCTAATGGACATAGATGTCCGCCTTTTTGGCGCTTCGCCATTTTTTCTATTGCATTTTTGGTAATCTCCAAGAAAATCCTATTCATTTGATACCCATATCATGAAAATGATAAAAAAATCCCTTTCATTTGATACCCATATCATGAAAATGATAAATGGACATAAATGTCCACTTTTTGGCGCTTCCGCCATTTTTTCTATTGCATTTTTGGTAATCTCCACGAAAATCCCTTTCATTTGATACCCATATCATGAAAATGATAAATGGACATAAGCATCCACTTTTTGGCGCCTCCGCCATTTTTTCTATTGCATTTTTGGTAATCTCCACGAAAATCCCTTTCATTTGATACCCATATCATGAAAATGATAAATGGACATAAGCATCCACTTTTTGGCGCCTCCGCCATTTTTTCTATTGCATTTTTGGTAATCTCCACGAAAATCCCTTTCATTTGATACCCATATCATGAAAATGATAAATGGAGATAAATGTCCACTTTTTGGCGCCTTCGCCATTTTTTCTATTGCATTTTTGGTAATCACCACGAAAATCCCTTTCATTTGATACCCATATCATGAAAATGATAAATGGACATAAATGTCCATTTTTTGGCGCCTGCTCCATTTTGTATTGCATTTTTGGTAATCTCCACGAAAATCCTTTTCATTTGATACCCATATCATGAAAATGATAAATGGACATAAATGTCCACTTTTTGGCGCCTCCTCCATTTTTTCTATTGCATTTTTGGTCATCTCCACGAAAATCCCTTTCATTTGATACCCTTTCATTTGATACCCATATCATGAAAATGATAAATGGAGATAAATGTCCACTTTTTGGCGCCTTCGCCATTTTTTCTATTGCATTTTTGGTAATCTCCACGAAAATCCCTTTCATTTGATACCCATATCATGAAAATGATAAATGGAGATAAATGTCCACTTTTTGGCGCCTCCTCCATTTTTTCTATTGCATTTTTGGTCATCTCCACGAAAATCCCTTTCATTAGTAAAACAATGCTGTCACGTTATTTCATAAGACGATATTGCTAGATTAAAGGAAGAAAAAAGTTCGTAAAAATTTAAATTTAGACATATCGAGCAAAAAGAGGCTAAAAGGGCTGAAAGATAATTGTAAAAAGTGCTAGATAAACGCGTTTTATAGTTTCGGGCCAAAAAATTTTTTTCGTGTTCTGACTGACTGAAAACGGGCTAAATCTAGCCCGAAAATGGCTAAGTTGGCATCACTGCTTCTGAGTAAACGAAACGTCCATGATACAATTATACTAGGTACATGCACGACTACAACAATTGGAATTTTGTTGTATTTGTTGGTATAAACAAACGATAAATTGTCAGAAACAAATGTATTTTGTTTATAAAAATAGCAATTACAGGGTAACTAAAGTAGAATTGCAGACGCGGCCTTCCTGCATGTTTCAGTGTTGCCAATCTTTGTGTAGTTAAATAGTGTGTAATTTCTACTCAATTGTGTAGGCCATGGAATTAAATTCTTGTATAATCTGTGTGTAATTCTACTTTTGGTTCTATTTTTATTTATTTTTCTTTTAATTTTAACCTACACAAAACATGTGTAGTGTAATTTTCTTCAATGGGTAATTGCAGACACAGCTTTGTCTAAATTCATTGGCAACACTATAAACATTTTATTCACACACATACACTAACATTTTTCCAGCTTGTAAACAAAGTTTGACATTTATCTGCAATGTATACAGTAACAGGCTGGACTTGTGCATGTACCTGTTATAATTGTATCATGGAAACGTCGATACGATAACGAAAGCCAAGGTGTATCTAACTAGGTGGCAGCGTTACTTCAGCTGATAATTTTTTGCTCTATGTGCTTTGTAGCTGAAAATGTCAAAAACTTCGATTTTGTTTTGGTTTTAGTACAATTATTTTTATGCTTTTGACATTCTTCGGTTTTACATAGCTATGGTTTTCGTATTTTTATATAAAGGGTGGTATTATTGATTCCGTACGGAAAGCAAAATTCAACGGAAATGAATATCGATCGATATGCAAATTGCAATTATTCATTCCTGCGGTATAAGCTTTCCGCGAAATAGATTTAACATCCCTGTTTTTATTAATTGTGGCGTGGTATGATGTCAGCTGTTGTAAAAAAAAACATTTAAAAAATATTTTAAATGTATTGGACGTACAAACAACAGAATAATTTTATGTTAAAAACTCGTTTTAAGTGAAATATATAAAATATATACACGTGTTAAATATTAATATGGATACAATGGCCTTATTTAATGATAGTAGTGATGATGATTGCTTAGACATTAGGGTAGAAAGAAGGGCTTTGCGCTACAAATCTGAAAATGTGTTACAGATGAATGATAGAGAGTAAGTTGGAATAAATATATCTCATTACATGTTTAATGCATAAAAAGTTCATATTAATAATTAATTTTGCAGCTTTCAAAAAAATTTTCGCTTAAACAAGGCAGCATTTAAATATGTTTTGTCTGAGCTAGAGTCTGCGAGTTTCGGAAGCGTTCGTCAAGGAGCACTTTCTGAACAAGATAAACTATCTGCTTGTTTGAGATTTTTTGCAGAAGGCAGCTACCAGCATAGTGTTGGTAAGGATTTTAATGTCAATATAGCTCAACCAACGTTTTGCAAAGTCCTGTCTGAAGTATTAAACAAGTTAGAGAATTTGTTGTGCAGCAAATGGATATCTATGAGCATGAATGTTGATGATGGCTTTCTATGAAAAGTGTAGTATTCCAAATGTGATTATGGCCGTTGATGGTACCCATGTTAAAATTATTGCTCCGAATAGTGATAAGCACCTTTTTTTCAATCGTAAGGGATACTACAGCATAAATGTTATGATTGTAAGTATACCATTAAAAAATTATGCCTACATAAATCTTTTTATTATTTAAAATATTATAGATATGTGATCACGACCAGAAAATAAGATATGTGTCATCACAATATCCCGGAAGTTGCCATGATTCTCATATATGGGAAATGAACGCCGCGAAAAAATTCCTACAATCAAAACATAGCAATGGAAGAAATTCTCTCGTTTTGGGTTAGTAATTTAAAAAAACTATCAGCAATAAAGCTGTGCAAGTATATTTTAAAAACTTTTTCAGGAGATAAGGGATATCCTTTGCAGTCATGGCTATTAACACCTTTCAGAGAACCAATATCTTCTCCAAGGAAAACTAGGTTTAATACCGCACATTCCAAAGGAAGAATTATAGTAGAAAGAACAATTGGAATGATCAAATCAGTTTTTAGATGTTTAAATAATGAACGGGGACTACATTATACTCCAGAAAAGGCCGCGAAAATAATTAACGTCTGCTGTGCACTTCACAACATTAGACTTCATTATAATATTACCGACGAAGATCTTTTTATACCATTACCTGAAGAAGAAGATTCCATAAACGGTCTCATTGAAGATAATATTAGCGGCGAAGCAAATGAAACACGAAATCAAATACTACAATATTTTTAATTTGTTATTCAGTTTAATTTTATTTAGTTTATAAAATATGTAAATAAAAAATTTAAAAAAATTATCACAATTCAAATGATTATAAAATATTGGATTTCATGCCTATATACATTAATATATCGTGCCATAACCGACAAACTTAAGCGACAAATTTCCATACGAAATATGTTTTATAAATCTTTTGCAAATCAAATTTATGTTTTATAAATACGGCAGAAAGTGTAGTATCAAATAATAATTTATTATAACTAATTTCGTTGTATTTGTTTGTTTACTTTATTTATTTCAAGCTTTAATATTTTTTCTTTAAGTTCAATTTTTTTAATTAACAATTTTCTCATTTCTTCGTTGTGTTTCTTTTGTTCTTCCAGCTGCTGTCCAAGGATTTTGGTCTGTTTCTTTTTTTCATCGCTTATTGTATATATGGATTTCTTAATATCTCTTATAGCTTTATAATTTTCTTTGTTATGATACATAATCGACTCTAGAGAAGCTGATACGTCCAAAGCCATTTTTTTTTTGTATATTAATTTGATCCTTTAGCAGTTCTGTATTTTCATTTTTTCTATTATTTGCCAAAGGTCGCGGTCTTACACTTACGGGAGAAATGGTTTCCGTACTGATCTCTTTATGCCCAGTTTCCCCAGTTGTCAAATCTTCCTCAACCAAAAATTCAGTTTCTTGTGTTATATTTCCTGACAAATCTATTTCTAAACATTCAGGCACTGCATCCATTTTTGACAACGAATTTCTGGAAACTCCGAAATTTTTCACATTAGATATTCCGTGTACCGCAGCATTTAAATTTAATAATGCACTAATATCTTCTTCTATTTCAGTTAGTGGAACTTCTCGGTATGGACCTCCTCCTGTTCCAGTTAAAAGGTGCTTGTTTTTTGTTAATTTCTTTTTCACACCGCTTTTGTAATCCGTCCATACCTAGAATGCAATACAGTTAATACTTGTGCAAACAAAATTTTGTTAAAAGCTGCCTTACCTTTTTCCAACCGCTGGCATCTTTTAAGGGCGGTCCGGAACCATTCAATGTTAGTGTCAAATCTTCCCAAAATTTTTTCACTGCTGCCGGAGGGCGTTCGCTAAAGCCGCACGCAATGTCCTTATTTTTTTTCATTAAATTCACCATTTCTTGAATTTGCAATTTGCTTGTGTATTTCTCTCTTTTATTCCTTCAAACATATTTTTCAAGAATAAAACAAACAAAATAGTTTTAAGTAAGTTCTATAATTTAAAATTTTTACATTTCCTTACATTTTTGATTTTTCCGCAAGCCTTCCGTTATTGAATTTGAGCGTAAGCAAAATGAAGAAAAATATCTATACTGCGGAATCAATAATATGGCAATACCATCACGGTAGAGTTGATACCGCAACTGAGGAAAAATACCGCAGTTACGGAATGAATAATTGCAAATTTTGCTTCCGCAGAAAAAATGCTTTCCGCAATCGCGGAACGGAATGAATAATTAGACCCAAAAAATCCTTACGCAGACACCTGTATAATTACACCATGACGAAAGCATTATCCACAAAAGATACCAGAGTTGAAGAAACTGTTAAAAGGGTCAAATAGTGTGTGTTTGTTATGAAAATTGCTTAGCAAAATAATCAAAACAAACAACAGGAAATAGAATAAAGAAATTTTAAAGTTTTAGAATATTGAAGTAATTTAAATTAAAAGGATTTATTTGTTTGTAATTGGAAAAATATAATGCGGAAAAGATTATTTGCAGTAAAATGTGTACATATTGAATTTTTTTGAATGGTATCGGTGTGTGTGCGTATAAAAAATTAAAATGCCACAATCAAGTCCCTGCCTACAAGAAAACTGTGGTTAATATATTAACAACATGAAATTGATAAAAAAAATAAAAGTGAAAATGAGGAGCAAATGGATGCCTTCAATCTTTGAAGGACGAATACTTGCTCCGGCGTGCGTCATGTGTCTTATTTGGGGATGGAGTTGATGGCTGCCAGGCATGCATGTGATGATGGTAATACAAGCAAACTGTGGCCAATATATAAAAAAACATGAAATTGATAAAAATAAATGTGAAAATGAGGAGCAAATGGATGCCTTCAATCTTTGAAGGACGAATACTTGCTCCGGCGTGCGTCATGTGTATTATTTGGGGTTGGGGTTGTTGGCTGCTAGACATGCATCTGATGATTATAATACGATACCTATTGCGAAGGTATTGAACCAAAATTATAACAAATGACAATTTTTATATTTTAAGCAATGTAAAAATTGTCATTTGTTATAATTTTTATTTTGTCACAGAGCTTAGAATACGGGTATTAATTTCACTTTAATTTTTGATGTACATAAATGATGTTTACATTATGAACATACATTTGCTATGTGGAATGGCACTTTTTTTACACATAATATTTTATGTAGTATATGCCAAAGAAAAATGGGACTAATTTTTTATGAAAGAGAAATTAAAAGAAAACGTAAAAAAATTTCAATATAAAAAAATATTTTATCAAAAAAGTTATGTGAAAACAAATCTAAAAATATGAAAAAACTATTAAAAAATTGTGAAAAGTGCTAAACGTTGCACATTTTGTTACTGGTAGCTGCCGTGGAGAAATATTTTCAAATTTATGTGAATAATTTTTATTATTATTATGTTAAACAAATTATATTTTTGAAGTTTGAACTACAACCCATGTTGTTTTTTTTCGTTGTTGTATTTTTTCATTGTTTTTGTAATCCTGATATTACCTGGAAATGAATCTGTGCCTCGTTTCTGTAAGGAATGTGAGAACTTTTCGAGTCGAAAAAATTGTTATTATCCTGTGAAACACAGCGTGAGTAAGAAAAAACTGTATATGTTGATATGTTTTGTAAGTTTATATAAGTTTTTATGTGAGTAACCCTGTGTAAAATAGGACAACCAATATAATTATTTAATTTTGCCCGACGCGAGAACTTCTCACAAGTTACAGAAATGGGGTACTGTTTACTTACCAAATAAAATTTCACTACAGAATTATATATTGGTTTGTTTTTTCACGCAGAGATTTGAAAATTTTCTTGGTTAATTAAGATGTGCGAGCAGTGAAAAAAACACATACATAAGTATTTATGAATTTAAAAAAAGTACCTTCTTCACCAGCCATTTCTTTTTTGTTTATTTATTTATTTATTTATTGGAGTTCAGTCTGTTCAGTTTGTTTTGTTTATATGTATGTACCCACCCAGCTAAGAAATAATGTATGGTCCATATATGTTTAATATGTATATGAATGTATATAAATATATATGAATATGTATGAATTCATGTATGGAAATTTATAGGATTATACATTGCAAAGGTATTATACATATATGAGTTGATATATGGACTAATATATGAAATGTATTATAATGTATGAGGTCATATATGGAAATTTAATTATGAAGCTCTTCATATATATAGAAATAAGATATAATATATGGAGCCATATAAAAATGTATGCATAAATGATATCTCACATAAGATTGTTTTTGCAATCAAAAAAGGTTGCATTTTATTAACTCGATCTTTTTCTCTCTTTTTTTATCACTGGTGAGTTGCAAATCTATTAGAAAATACAAACGGTTTGCACAGTTTATATTCGTGCAGCCTCAGCATTTAAAAAATAAACCTATTTCTTGTACGATTTTTTAAATAGCCAAAGTTCTACTAAAATTGCATCTGCTCCAAAAATGTCTAGGGATAACAGCGCATCCTCTACTAATCGGCAAAACCAATTTAAAATATTGCAAGATGACAACGACAAACCCGCGAACAAAACCTCCAAGCCGTCATTAATCTATTTAAGAGAAAAAAACTCAAACGCTCTAATTAAAAAATTAATTTCGGTCATTGGTGGGAATAAATTTCATATTGTTCCAGTAAAACATGCTAACATTGATGAAACGAAAATTCAAAGTTATGAAGAAAAAGATTTGCGCAAATGGTTTCAGAATTTGAAAAAAGTAAAACAAATTTCTACACATACCTGCTCAAGAGTGCTAAAGGTCTGCAGTGTGTATTGAAGGGCATAGATTCCTATGATGCTCCCGAAGAAATAAAAGATGCACTCGTCCTCCAGGGATTTAAGATAAAAAATGTATCAAACATAATAAATAAGGAAAAGATCCCCCAACCTCTATTTTGCGTTGAACTTGAGCCAAATTATATAAAATTGAAAAAAATGAGACCCATCCAATATATAATTTGAAATATCTCTTATATCGAAAAATAACTGTTGAAGAACCACACAAGCGTTCAAAACCCGTACAGTACCATAATTGTCAACAATATGGCCATACTGAAATCTACTGCAATTAACCTACTCTTTGTGTTGTGTGCGGCGAAATACATGGCACTTCTAGTTGCAATAAGCCGAAAGATCAAAGTGACAAAAAATGCAGTAATTTCGGAGGTAATCACACCGCTAACTACAGATGTTGTCCTGTGTACTCTTTGGTCAAACAGACTATGGGGCAAAAACCTAAATTAGCTCCATCCTAATCAGCAAACGCTTGATCAGCCACTATTGCGCAAGTGAGCCAACCAGTTACTTCCCGTGTATCGTATACCGATGCTGCTAAGACAAATTCTATTCCTACACAAAATGTTTCATCACCAAATAATTCAACAAATATAAACTTGAAATTTAATTTCAATCGCCTTGAAGCTACTATTTATAACCAAGTGCAAACTATAAATAATTTTACAGCAAATATGACGTGCAATGACTACTAAGATATTTTTTTAATCCCACTCAATTAACACGATTTATCATCTTCACATATGGGTGAGCTAAGTCACTTCTCAATGGGCTACAAATTGTAACGATCGTGGGAGAGTGATCCGACGAGAGATCTAGGGAAGCTTCAATTTGAATTAAATCCCTAGAGATATTTTTCATGACGCCAAAATCTAGAACATCCGGAATTTTTTGTATGTCAGTAGGTCAATAAGTGGGCTTCCTGAAATGACATTGAAGCCCATTTTTGAAATTGTGTTGAACAACGCTCGACCTCTGGGTGTAATAAGATGCGAACACCAAAACGTATGTTTTGCATTGTAGTCGCCAGCTGCTACAAAACAAGGACCAAGAGATTTGTAGAAAATCTCGTTTTGATCCACAGTGATTGAAAATCTGGGGGGAGTAAATCGATGATATCACGAGATTTGTACAAAAATTATCAATGCCAATATTTGTTGCTTGTAGATGTTATTCCAAAATGTTGTCAAGAATATAGAGCCTGAGTCTTGACTTAATTAGAATTGCTGATCCTCCCGGGTCCTTTGATTCATATAAGGTATAGGTATAAATATTAAAAAGGCTTCTCGAAGTCAAATGAGTCTCTGAGACTAACATTATATCAATATTGTTTTCCGTCAGGAAGTTCTCAAGTTCATTTTTATGTTGGCGAATGCCGTTTGCGTTCCAGAAAAATATTTTTAACGTTTTCATGGTTTGCTAACTAAAGCTTGAAGCAATGTATTCTGCATTCGCAGCATTTCTTGCATCATGCTAGTGATATTTGTTGTAAAATTATTTATAGTTTGCACCATATTATCAATAGTAGCTTCAAGGCGATTGAAATTAAAGTTTGTTGAAACATTTTGTGTAGGAATATAATCTGTCTTACCTACCATTTACACATGAAACTAATTGCAAGAAAGTAGCAATACAATCACATTTTTCACTACCACACTCACATAGTTTTTAACTTCCACTCAGCTGTCAACTATTTTTTTAAGAAAGTAAATTTTTGATGTTTTCAGAAAGTAAAATGACAAAGACGTGAACACTGTTACCCACATCAAAAATTTATACAAATATATAGGATTGTGGCAAATAATTATTATAAATTATTCTTATTTTGTATAAATATTTAAATAATTGTAATTTCGTATCTTCAAATATACATGAAGAAGACAATTCCTGCCTATTTAAAACAATAATATTATTAAAATATTAACAATAATAATTATTCCCAACTTATTGGCATATAAATGTGTGTATGCGATAATCTGGGTAACTCTAATTAAGTAATAAACAAAGCAATAGAAATGGAAATTTTCGTTTCGACGACATTTTTAAAATGAACTTTCACTTTCCTATGAAAACGAACAAGAAATTTTCATGAAAGTAATTTTTTTCATTAAAATTTTTATTCATAATACGTATACAGAAATTTCAAGAAAGTACTTTCATGTGTAAATGTAGCGTTAGCAGCATCGGCATACGATACACGGGAAGTAACTGGTTGGCTCACTTGCGCTATAGTGGCGGATAAAGCGTTTGCTGATTGGGCTGGGACTAATTTAAGTTTTTGCCTCATAGTCTGTTAGACGAAAGAATACACAGGACAACCTCTGTAGTTAGCGGTGAAATTACCTCCACAATTACTGCATTTTTTGTCGCTTTGATCTTTTGGCTTATTGCAACTAGAAGTGCCGTGTAATTCACCGCACACACCACAAACAGTAGGTAGATTGCCGTAAGTTTTAGTATGGCCATATTTTTGGCAATTATGGCACTTGGATGGGTCTCATTATACCCTATACCAAAAAAATGGTAAAAGGGTATATAGGTTTGTCATTCCGTTTGTAATTTCTATAATATCAATAAGCGACCCATAAAATATATATATTCTGGATCCTTATGCATAGGGAAGACGAATAAGTGATGTCCGTCTGTCCGTCTGTCCGTCGGTCTGTACGTCAAATCGGTTTTCCGAAGCTCCCAGAAAAGCTAGAGACTTCGTTCTTGGACTGGTGTGTCAGAAATTTTCCAAAACAGATTGGTGTTGAAATTCAGCAAAATCGAGCAGACGATTGCAGAGCTGGAAAACTTAAACTTTATTTTGCCATATAAAAGTAACTACCGAAAACAAATTTTTTTTTTAATAAATAAACTTATTTTACACTTCAGTAAGACTAAAATTGGAATTTTAAATTAAAAGAATATAAAAAAATTAAAAAGACGTTTCCAGGGTTGGAAAACTTTAACTTTTTGTGTTATGTAAAATTAACTATGTCTAAAACTATGCAGGGTATTTTCTCGAGAACCGTAAGAGCTAGAGACCTGAAATTTGGACACATTGTGTAGACCTTTGGCCGCTACAACAACAAATATATGAGAATTGGAAATTAAAAGGTGTTCCGAAACGAGAACTGAAAAATTCTAAAATCTCATGTAATATACATACATACAATTATATGTATGTATGTATATACTCTTGAAATTTGTAAGGTTAGTGTATTTTTATACAGACTACAAAAATTAACACTAAAATTTAAAAAAATTTAAATTAAAGGGTGTTCCATCAGCTAATGCAATTTTGACAACTTGCTGTATCTTGGAAACCGTAAAAGCAAAACTCTTGAAATTTTCAAAAACGGTAAAACTAAAAAATCAAAAAATTATAAAATCGCCAAACCGAAAAAAATCGCCAAAAACAAAAAAAATCGCCAAAACGAGAAAAGCACCAAATTACAAAAAAAAATGTCTAAGACTAAAATAGATCGCGAATAATCGGAAAAATTGCTAAAATGAAAAAAAAAATCGCCAAAATTAAAGAAAATCGCCAAAATGAAAAAAAATCGCTAAAATGAAAAAAAATTGCCAAAACGAAAAAACCTCAAAAAAACAGAAAAAAAAATCGCCAAAATGAAAAACCCCAAAACAGGAAAAAATGGTCATAATGAAAAAAATCGCCAAACTGAAAAAAAGCCCCAAAAACAGGGAAAAATCGCTAAAATGAAAAAAATGAAAAAAAAAAATAGGAAAAAATCGCCAAAATGGAAAAAGAATCGCCAAAATGAAAAAATATTCAAAATGAAAATAAGCCCACCAAAACAGAAACAAATCGTCAAAATGAAAAAAAAACAAAAAAAAAAAATCGCCAAAAGGAAAAAAAGCGACAAAACTGAAAGAATCGTTTAAACTGAAAAAACTGCGCGAGTCAAAGTCGCATTTTACTGAATTTTTTAATATTAAAGGAATTAAATTAAACTAAATTTTTTCTTATTTCGTTTTTGCTTCGTTCACTTAGCATATTTTATGTATTTTTAAAAAAACTAGATTGGTATCAAAAATCAGAAAAATCCAAAATTATGACTCCAGGGTTGGAGTAACTATGTGAAGTTAGTTTTTTCTTTTTGTTTACAAGTTTTATATACTTTATGACTTAGAATGAAATAGTTTGGCATAGAAATTAAAAAAATAAAAGACATGGCTCCAGAGCTGGAAAACTTAAACTTTTTCTGGTGTATAAAACTAATTATTTCTTTGGTTATTAAATATATTCTAAATTTTATAAAGAAATAAATTAGTATTAAGAAACTCAGAAATATGGTTCCAGCGTTGGAGCTTAAAAAAAGTTTCGTAAAAAAATAACCAAAAATATTTTTTCTAAGCTAAACAAATTTCATGTTTTAGGAAAATCATTACTCAAGATTTTTTATACATGTTTAATTTTTTTATGGATATCTAATCTAATTGAAGTATAAACGAAGGTTTGTGCTTATTGTGCTCTCAGTATAATAACAATTAATTTTTAGTAAATGGAGATGAAACTAAAATTTATCGCTAAAGATAAATTATTGGACATGTTCCGTTTCATTTTCCTGATACCTCTCCTTTTTGCTGAGCAAATTTCAAAATCCTGCTGAGCAAATCCTGTAGGAATAAAACGTTTACATAATACCACGATGTACACATGTATACCATTTGTAATGGGAACTTTAAATCAAGACACTAAGCAGTTTTACAGCATCAATGATTATTAAATACGGGAAAATATAAAACAAGTTAGTTTACTTGGTATGGAGGTGCAATACTATGAATATTTTAGAGTTATTAAAAAGCAGCACGGTTTTTGAACATATCGAGAGTGAGTAAACAAGCCCCAATATTTTGGTAATGTATTGACGTGACGTCGATGTTGACTGAAATAAGAGTGAAGGTAAAATATATCTTAACCACAGAGTGTAGAGTAAAATATTCAACTATTGCTGATATCGAAAATAAAATAATTGAATCAAATTCTTTAATCGAAAAATACTGAAAAGTCACTTACTATTAATTGCTTTAGAGAAAAAAATTATAAATTTTTTCACAAAACAAATATGTATGTATTTGTCTGTATACTATATATGTACGCACGTTGGTAAAGGGTATATAAGATTCGGCACAGCCGAATATATCACTCTTACTTGTTTTTTTTTAATTTTATATTATTTGGCTCAAGTTCAACGCGAAATAGAGGTTGAAGGATCTTTTTCCTATTTACTATGTTCGATACATTTCTTACCTTAAATCCCTGGAGGACAAGAGCATCTTTTTTTCTTCGAGAGCAACATAGGAATCTATGCCCTTAAATTCAATCTGCAGACCTTTAGCACTCTTGAGCAGGTATGTGGTGAAATTTGTTTTACTTTTTTCAATTTCAGAAACCATTTTTCGAAAATCTTTTTCTTCATAAATTTAAAATTTTGTTTTATCAATGTTACCACGTTTTATTGGAGCAATGAGAAATTTATTCTGACCAATGAGCGAAATTAATTTTTTAATAAAAGCGTTTGAGTTTTTTTCTCTTAAATAGATTGGTGGCGGCTTGGAGGTTTTGTTCGCAGATTCAGCGGGTTTGTCGTTGTCATCATGCAATATTTTAAATCGGGTTTGCCGATTAGTAGATGATGCGCTGTTATCCCTAGACATCTTTGGAGAAGATGCAATTTTAGTAGAATTTGGGCTTCGCCCGCGCTTAACAATTGTGATGTATCTGTCTATTCCAACTTGGAACTTGGGTTTTGAGCTACTCTTATCTTCAGTGACAACTTAGTTAAGTGATGACTACGAGCCCGAAGTGGATGATATCGCTGAGATAAATGTAGAAGTACTAGGCAACGGTAATTTCAACGATTCACTAGTTGGCATTGGACAAAGCTGACGAAACTGTGGCTTTGCCGTTAGAAAAACTCTATCATCAGATTTTTTATTTTTATTAAGAGCTTCAGAACTCACAGTAAGTCTATCCTCAGTTTTTTTTATCATTATGAGTATCAAAACTCACAGTACAATAGGTGTTTTATATTATAACTCACTTCACAATTATTTGTATTTGACGAACTCTAATAGAGTATTCCTCAAGGGTACATTGTGTTTTCTGTTTAAGGTTTTCTTTGTTTTTGTTATTTCTATCTGTAAAAATACTAGCAAAGCAAAAAAAAAAGATTATTTATCAAAGTTAATATGTACTACGAATATTTTTTAATATGATTTTTTTGTTTAGTATGTATGTAAGACAAATTTCGCTGTTACGTCTTTTCACTATGAAGGTACAACGAGAACTCTAGAACTATCACTACTAGAGTTTTTCTTTTCCCGGACTTTTTCATTTCCCGGGAAAGCGGGAAAGATTTTTCGGTTTCCCGGGAAATCCAGGGAGTTCCCGGCCAGTACAAAACAATACAAAATATTTTTAAATATAATTTATTTCAACAAAAACAAATTATAATTCATGAGATCGATTAAATAATAACGTTTTATACACACATTATTAAAAAAATAATGCCGTTTCCGTTCTTTATATAATAATACATAGATACCAATATTATAAAAAATAAATACTCGTATTATTAAAAAAATATACAAAATATGCCCCTTATGAAAAAATCATTGTTAAACTTAAAATTGGTTTAACAAACGAATTTTGTATGGCAAAACCAGTTTTAACGCATGCTTTAACTTTAACAATCGTTTTTGCATTAGGGCATATTTCTTTGGAAATAGGACTTTAGTACAGAATAAGCTGTTAATGCTGTTAACCGTACCTACTATTTGCCAAAGAGAATCTGTAATTATTTGTAATTTTCTCTAATTTTCTTGCTCATTTTTGTTTTTTACTTTTATGATTTGTTGTAGAATTAAATTTTGATCGTCGCGTTCTGCTTTTTCCAAATAAAGGCATCTAAGCCTCAGAATGCATGTGTAGCAGAGGTAATCTCGGCCTTAGTTGTTGTAAAGCTTTAGCTATTGTGCTATTGCCATCACCTTATTATTGCACCATCGCATTAATAAAGTGAATAACGATACTTATCAAGGAATGTATACATACAAATTAAATTGCCATAACAAAATCAAAAAAATCCCGGGGATTCCCGCACAAATTTCCCGGGATTTCTTTCCCGGAAAATGTGCGGGATCGCCGGAAATTTTTCCCGGGAAATCCCGTGTGAAAAACACTAATTACTACTTATGTATTATTTATAACTATCACTAAGTTTATGTCCGACACTGGTCGGGCCTAATAATTATATTTTAGATTTAAAATTTGAATACTTATTGTTAGTTCATATATGAAGATTATAGTTTTTCTTTTCCCGGACTTTTTCATTTCCCGGGAAAGCGGGAAAGATTTTTCGGTTTCCCGGTAAATCCCGGGAATTCTCGCCCAGGAGGCTTATTCTGTAGTGCGATGCGAAAGTCAATGCTGCCCGAAAACATGCAAATGCGAAAACTTCCTATTCTGTGTTACGATGTTCGCAAAGTACTTTTTTTTACGCGAAAAGGTGGCAAGTCGATACATACAAAAATCACAAAATATATTCGACGGCAAAACAGTATTCGCAAAGCACAAAAATGTAAGTGAAAAATAATAATTTTGTTTATTTATTCTTAAATTAATTGTTGAAATTATTCAGGGAAACAAACAACAAGAGCACAAAATCGCACCAATTTGAAATAATGGTGGAATTTATTATGAAACATAGCCAAAAAAATTTTATAAGGCTGGAATAGAAATATTTTGCATAATTACTTGTTTTCAATGCTTCAAAATAAATTACCGATTTGCTTCTAAGCAATCTTCTTTGCACCCTTTCATTTTGGTCATGCACCTCTTCATCATCAAATTATAGTGCCACAGAATCCATTTTTGGTAAATTACACAAATATTATATAAATTAATGTTATTTTGTTAGCACAATCACAAATTTCATTTTCTTTTGTAAATTTAACTTTGACGTTTATTTTAAACCAGCGCTGTTATTTCTGGCCAGCGTTGTTATTTTTGTCCGGCGTTGCCGCAATTTAAAATAAAACTCGAATTGCGAAAGCCGTATTGAATACCAATTTTCTTTCGCATCGCATTTTATTTGCGCATCGCATTGATTTTCGCATCGCAATTCAGAATAAGCCTCCAGTACAAAACAATACTAAATATTTTTAAATGTAATTTATTTCAACAAAAACAAATTATAATTCATGAGATCGATTAAATATTAACGTTTTATACACACATTATTCAAAAAATAATACCGTTTCCGTACATAGATACCAATATTATAAAAAAGAAATTATACGAGTATTATTAAAAAAAATATTGCAAAATATCCCCCTTATGAAAAAATCATTGTTAAATTTAAAATTGGTTTAACAAACAAATTTTGTATGGAAAAACCAGTTCTAACGCAGCCTTTAACTTTAACAATCGTTTTTGCATAAGGGCATATTTTGGAAATAGGACTTTAATACAGAATAAGCTGTAATGCCGTACTATTTACAAAAGATAATCTGTAATTATTTGTAATTTTCTTTTATTTCCTTGCTCATTTCTGTTTTTTACTTTTATGAATTGTTGTAGAATTAAATTTTGATAGTCGCGTTCTGCCTTTTCTAAATAAGGGCATCTAAGTCTCAGAATGCATGTGTACCAGATGTAAACTCGGCCTTAGTTGTTGTAAAGCTTTAGCTATTGTGATATTGCCATCATATCATAAAGTGAATGACGCCACTCATCAAGGAATGTATACATACAAATTAAGTTGCCATAACAAAATCCAAAAATCCCGGGAATTCCCGCACAAATTTCCAGGGATTTCTTTCCCGGAAAATGTGCGGGATCCCGTATGAAAAACACTAATGAAGATACAATAAATAAAAAACATGTATTAATAAAAACAAATTTTTTTAATGAGTTATATCCTAGAAAGTAGGGTACCAAGGTAATGAATCTAAAAAATGAATTTTGCATATGAGATAGTTTGACGTGCTAGGGACGATATGACGGTCAGACTTATATTCCCACAGATATACACACACATACAATCGATCAATCTCAACAACACCTTGCCCCTTACAAATCATGATCAGCCGTAAACTCCGACAGACATATATATATATATATATATGTATATATATATATATATATATATATATATATATATATATATATATTCCTTATTTACAAAACAAACAACAATACAAATTGTATATTGCACATTTTAGTAAATGTTCATGAAGAACAAAGGGTGTCAACGAATTCTCTCCACTTTGCTCGATCATTAGCTAGGATCTTTACTTGGTTCCAGGTCATATTACGAGATGCACATTCATTCTTTACTATTCTGATCCATGTGCTTCGAGGCCTGCCAGGATTTCTATGGCCTTGTGGGTTCCACTCGAGCGCTTGTTTTGCAATCTCATCAGGAGGTCTGCCTAATATATGGCCAATCCAAGTCCATATGCGCCTGCAGATTTCATATTAAATGGGATTACAGTTTGCTAACAAAAGCAATTGATCGTTTGTGACCCAATTCGGCCAAAAAATGCGTAGGATTTGTTTAAAACATTTGTTGTAAAATGTTTGTAGTCTCCTTCGAGAGGTTTGGGAGGAACTCCAAAAAATATTCAAAATATTACAAGCAAGTGGATTAGGATGTGACTCGAGTTTAGTTAAATATTTGCCTGCGGATTTTGAAATTTCTTTAGTCACTAGTGGCATATTTAAATTACCATGTATATTTGAATTTTTGGTGTACCGATGTTATTAACCGTAACATTTTATTTTGCCTTCGTTGGATTCTCTTTATACAACCATATAGCAAAATAGATTTGACACTACAGTTAAAGATCCTAAGGTTCGTGTTGGTTGAAGTGTTGTTTGCGCGCCATATATTGTGTAGGGAGTAAAATGCGATTCAGGCTTTGTTGATTCCGTCCATTATATCAGCATAGGAACCACCGTCTTTACTATTGGTCCTGCCGAGATATGAGAAAGAATCTACATCATCGACTATCTGGCCTTGAAATGTTAATTGTGATGTGTTTCTAGTACCAATACGCATTAATTTAGTTTTCCTTACGTTAAGTTTTATCCCAGCTTTAATGGCGTTTTCTGAAAGGACGAGTAGCTTTTGCTGAATGTCCTTAAATCGATGTGCGAGGAGAGAAATATCGTCTGCGTAATCGATGTCGTGTAGCAGCTCTCTCTTGTTCCACCGGATGCCATAAGGTGCTTCGGAGTTTGATCGCTGGATTACACAATCTGGCAGAAGTAAGAAGAGTGTGGGGGACAGAACACAACCCTGCTTCACGCCAGCGCTGGTCATGAAGGGTGAACTTTCTTCACCTTTGTAGCGTACTCTGCATTCGGCATCGGTATATAGCTCGCGTATTAGATCAATTATTTTCAGCGGTATGCCCTTGGCGCTAAGTGCATCCCAAAGGGCCGGCCGGGATACCGTATCAAATGCACGCTCGAAATCAACAAAGAGAAGGTATAGGCTGCTGTTGTACTCAATAGACTGCTCTATAATAATACGAACAGTGTTTATGTGGTCCGCACAAGATCTTCCCGGCCTGAATCCTGCTTGTTCTTTTCGAAGGATAGATTCTTCCATTGGTGAGATCCGATTTAGGATCAGAGTTGACAACAGTGTGTTGACAGAGTTCAGCAGGGTTATACCTCTCCAGTTGTTACATAATCTAAGATCACTTTTCTTCGGAATTGGCACTACTACACCTTCTTTTCAGCATTTCGGTATATACTCCTGTTCCCACACCTTTCTGATTATGGGTGTCAACGCTTCGGCAATTGGTTCCCCACCATATTTTAATAACTCTGAGGGTATACTGTCTAGTCCAGGAGACTTCGAGTTCTTAAGGTTTGAAAGTGCGCTCAGTATTTCTGAAAAAGTTGGGACTGCTGTTGTGATATCCCTTCTTGGGATACGTCTACTTTCTGGCCACGGATAGTTCGGAGTTTGAGCTGGCATCGGCAGGTGGGACGGTGTGCTGAAAAAATCACACCAGCGTGCTAGTTGTTCACTGGTAGAGATGAGATCGGAGCCATTTTCATCTTTGACTACATCAGTGGTACTTACCTGCTTCCCACCCAACTGTTTAATGGCATTGTATACACCTCCCATATTATTCGCCGCTGCTGACTTTTCTGCTTCTGCTAAAATATTATTGTAATAAGCCTTACGATCCTTCCGAGCCATATATTTTACTTTATGCAGACATACATACACACAAATTCCCACGGTTACATATATATAACAACAACATCCTCACCCACCAAAAATCACGGACAAACTCAAATTCCTCCAAACATACACTCACGTACACACACAAAATCGAACTATCTCAGCTACACCTCCGCCCCCGCCAGTCACAGCAAGACTTAAATTCCCACAGCTAGATACACCCACAAATTCTACCGGTTACATATTACGTCAACACCCTCTCCCACCCAAAATCACGTACAGACTTAAATTCCCCCAGATATACACTCATACACACACATACAATCGATCTATATACACTACAACCCGAAGCCCACCAATCACAGCCTGGCTTAAATTCCTTCAGACAGGTACACCCACAAATTCCCCCAGACATACATACATACACACAATCGATCTACCTCTACTACACACCAGCCCCCACAAATCATAACCTGGCTTAAGATCCCACAGACAGATACGCCCATAAATTTCTACGGTTACATACTGTTACCCAAAACACGGTTAGCCTTGAATTCCCAGTCTACCAACACTCACAATTTTCCCGTCGGCATTAGGAAAAATCATTTATATCATTTTCCCGTCGGTATATATACACATAAAAAACCTCAAACCTATAAAGCACCATAATCCATTCCTACAAAATAATCACCCGTTCCCACACAATTAATGTTAACAAAAATTTATAATTTTAAATATTAAAATTTCAATTGTTTCCGGAGTGACAATCTGCAACTACTGCCTCGTACATCTACACAAATACACAGGCGTACATTACTAACTTATGTCACGCCTTTTCTTTGGTCGGGAGTTAAAAATATTAATTGCTTAATAAAACAGCGAACCGATCAGCAAGGATTTCTTATAAATAGATTTTGAGACTATGAAATTGCTGGAATTAAATTACGTGAAACGTTTCATTAGGCATTTCCATTAATTTTCTTTTGATTGAGAGTAGGTGTGAACGATTTAGTTTTGCTAATTAATTTTTGCAAAAACGCGATTTAAAAGTAAAATTGGAGTTAAATAAAATGCCAATCAAAATTTAAATAATATAAATGGGAAAAACATAGTTAGAGTTAAATGAAATTTTACTATAATGTATTAAAGTTAATATGTGATATATAAACAAGTACAAATTTAGGAGCATAAGCATGTGTTTTCTAAATTAGACTTTATCCAAGGGATAAATTTACTAACTCTTGTATAAACCCCTGGATATCCCTCTCTTCCGCAACCTACTCCCCATGAAACAATGCCAACTATAAAGTATTTAACACCGTTAGAAAGCAATAAAGGACCACCGCTATCTCCTTGACATGAATCCATATTTGATTTCCCGGCACAAAGCATACTTGAAGTTATCCTGAAGCTTTTGTATTTTCGATTTCTGCAATCTAGAGTTGACAATATGGGTACCTTTGCTTGATTTACAATCGATGGTAGTTCTCCTCCTTCTGTAGTTCTTCCCCAGCCAACAACCGTGCCAACACGTCCTGTAAGAAATATGAGTTTGTAGTACTTATTTTTTATAATTTTTGCAAGTTTTATGATAAGATATATGTATTTAGTGCGATTTTCTAATTTTTACGATTTGTAAAACAAAATCTACCTACAACTATTGTTATTGAAGTAATTGCTTTTGTAATCTGCATACATTTTGATAACCAAAACCTTATAATTTGCTATCACTGGCATCAATATCAAAATATATAGGGTTATTCATTTCGTGGTTTCAAAAACACCGATTCGGCAAGGCTGCCAACTGTAAAATATCTGCCATTTGCTGCATCATTTACATAGAGAAAGTTTTGCATTTAAGAATATAGATCGTTTAACAAACGCAGAATACGTAAAAGTAGTTTAAACATAGTACAAAAGTGATGATTTAAACACTTTTTGATCCTTACGGGGTGATTATGGTCGTCACATTTGACCTACTGTGCAAGCAATTGCCAAGAATTAAAAGAAATTTGAATATTTTTTATATTTTTTCCTTTTGATTATCAATACTTATGTATTATATATAACTACTACTAAGCTTATGTCCGACACTGGTCGGGCCTAATTATATTTTTATATTTAAGATTTGAATATTTATTGTTAGTTCATATATGAAGATACAATAAATAAAATATCATGTAAAAAAAAAAAAAAAATAGACTGGAAGCGTTACAGATGTTGTTGTACATGTGGATCATCATAATGTGCGCACTTCTGAAAATATTGCGTCTGTTATTAAAATTGTGGAAAAAGGGTTACCGCCAATTCAGAAAGCTATGGCCGCATTGTAACCGACTTTTTGGACTGAAATTAAAAAGTATGAACTGGATGATATGTAACTTCAACAAGGCGGTATTACCAGGATCGGTTTTTAATTAATTGCAATGAAAGCTTCAAAAACCCGTGCTTTCATTTTTGGCAGTAAAAATTAGAAGTAAAAATTTACTTCTGCAAACTGCTGACATCTCTAGTTTTGCGGTGGTAGCGAAGATCCATTTATTTGGATATTTTAGTTGTGTCCTTGTGGAGTTGTCTGCCAACCAAAAGAATTTGCATTTTGCTGATTGTCGGCTGTTAAAAATGTTGATTTCAGAGGAATCACTTCCCTCATTCTTCCTAAGTTTGAACTGGTTGCTATTGCATATAAATATATTACCTTTAGGCGTAATACAGTTTGATATCTCATGGATTATGAATTAAGTGTATTCGTCTCTATGTAGGCTTATGGCAAGAAATGATTCTTCTGAGTTGATTGATATTAAATTATTGTCCCTTATGGTCGGTACCGGAATTATGTTGAAGAGTTCTAAATATTGATGGATGACTAAAGGTAACATTACCTAGAAAATTACTTAATTCTTAGTTACTGCTCCTTTGACCTTAGTTAATTTGTATAGTTGGATTAAACTATCGTGTTCAATTGAAAGTGTTCGGCTTGTTGGAAGATGAGCCTATATTACCCTTAGTTCGTTCTTTATTTGTAACGGGGACAATAAAAGTGGACTAATTTTTCCATTGTGGGTATTGTTTAGTACGTCAATAATCTCCCTTTCAACTCCTTGTAGGTTTATTGCTCTCAACGTCAACTGGTTAGCTAGAAGTGCGATTAATTGCATTTGGTTGGTTTGGTCAACCTGCTTAGCTATTGCATTCTCTTGTTCATTAACTTTGTCAATTATATCCATTATTTGGAGTACTCTGAGTACTTTGTTTGTCTTGCTGGATGATATTAATGGTTGAGTCAATAATAGATGTTTAATTTTTAAGCAGTTGAAACAAATAGTTTGATTCTTCCTTAGTATGATTGATGGTGTTTGACATTTCATTTGCATACTCGGAATCAAGAACGCCAAAATAAGATCGTGCAACATTTCCAATAATTTTGAAGGCTCCCATTTTTACTCTTCTGCTGGAGAAAAGCTCGATCTCTTGAATCAATTCATTTTTTATTTGATTGAAGTTGATTGTCAAAATGTTGCAAGTTAGTTGATGTTTAATGGGCGAACAGGGCTGTTGTAGGGTAGTTATTCCTGACTGGATGGCCTTCAACTCGGAAGAAAATGGTGCTAGATCATAGTATATCATTAGTCTCCATTCATCCGTCACTAGTTTTACATTTCCAATTCCCTCAAAGTATAGTCCTGGGCTATCATGAAAGTTGGTTATTTTGACATTGCTACTCATTGCTGCTGGAATTAAAAATAATGTTGTTATTATACTAAGGCCTAGATTTTTTTGATGGTGGACTGTCTGTTTCATCAACTGCTTTCGGGCGAGTGAGCTTGGTCACTTCATTTGTTGGTAGTTCTTCGTGCTGCAGTAGTGGAGCTAATCTATCAATAGGTCTTTTCTTTACTCCGGAGGCTGTCTTTATATCTGCTACCCTGACCTTGCCGTCAGTTCCCTTATAAGTTTTCAGGATTCTACCCAGTGGCCATTACGGGCGAATTGTCCTCCTTTACTATGACTAAATTTCCTTCTTTCGCATTTTGAGATGATGTTTTCCATTTCAGTTTTACTTGTAGCTGGTGCAAATATTCCAATGACCATCTTTTCCAAAATTCGTGTTTAAGCTGCGACACAAGATTCCATCTTTTTGTCAGTGAGCAAGTACGATTAGAGTCGAAATGGCCGTTTGGATCACTTGATAAAGGAATAAGGGGCCGTGAGTTCAGAATGGCCTCAATTTCAATGATGACTGCTTATAATTCTTCATGCGTTAGCGAAACCGTTGATATACTGCGTAAAAGTAATTGTTTTGTTGACTTAACAGCTGCCTCCCACAACCTACCGAAATGTGGTGCCTTAGGAGGTATAAACTTGAACTCTATTCCGTCATTACTGCAAGATCGAGTTATTGCTTCTTGTGAAGGTTAGAAAAATGTGGCATTCTTTAGTTCTTCGAGCTGGTTCTTTGCCCCAACGAAGTTCGTAGCGTTATCTGAATAGATTGTTTGACAACGTCCACGTCAGGCGATGAACCTCTTGAGAGCTCCAATAAATGCTTTTGTAGTGAGGTCAGTTACCACTTCTAAATGTACTGCTCTTGTTGAGAAGCATACGGAAACTGCAATGTAGACCTTGTGCGGTCTCTTACCTCGTAGTCTATAATGAACCTACAGTGAACCACAGTAGTCGACGCCTGATATTATAAATGGCTGAGTCGGAGTCACTCTGGAGGCAAGTAGATCTCCCATGATTTGTTGCATTAGTCTTGGCTAAAAAAAAGTATTGCTCTGTGCTGTTCATTGAAGTTTCTCAGGCATTTGATAAAGTGTGGCATGAAGGCCTAATTTTAAAATTAAAAACTTACCTACCAATAAACATTCTAAATCTTCTGGAAAGTAACATTATTGCCCGGAAGTTCACTGTTGTGGAAGGAAACTTTATGAGAACGCCTGAAATAATTTCATCCGATGTGCCACAAGGGAGTATACTGGGGCCAGTTTTATATTTGATTTAAACTTGTGATATGCCATTAAGCAGTAATATTCACACATCTTCATTTGCCGATGATACAGCCTGCCTTAGTATGCACGAAAACCCTCACGAGGCTTTCCAATATCTTCAGCAACATATTACTCAGCTAGAACTATGGTTAAACATGTGGAGAATAAAGGTAAACGAACAGAAGTGTGCTCAGGTAACATTTACCCTAGGAAAAGACACTTGTTCCCCCATTACAATCAATAATCAAATTGTACATCAAAACTTACATGTGAAAAACCTTGGTATACATCTTGATAGAAGGCTCACATGGAAATACCACATTAACTCTAAGCTAACGCAAATGAAACTTAAACTAACTCAGATATATTGGCTGGTTGGTAGAAATTCAACCCTCATCCTAGATTGTAAACTTTTAATATACAAGTCGCTCTTAAAACCTATATGGTGCTACGGAATTCAGCTATGGGGTACTGCTTCAGCTTCTAATGTCGAGAGAATCCAACGAAGGCAAAACAAAATTTTACGGTTAATAACATCGGCTCCATGGTATATAAAAAATTCAAATATACATCGTGATTTAAATATGCCACTAGTGACTGAAGAAATTGCAAAATACGCAGGCAAATATTTAACAAAACTCGAGTCACATCCTAATCCGCTTGCTCGTAATATTTTGAACTTTACTGGACACATCCGCCTAAAAAAGAGGGATACAAGGGCTCTTATTCACAGCACTCCAGATGGGACTTCTTGAAAATTTTATTTTTTACTTGTTCCCTTTTGATTATCACTACTTATGTATTATATATAACTATTACTATGCTTATGTCTGACACTGGTCGGGCCTAATTATATTTTTAGATTTAAGATTTGAATACTTATTGTTAGTTCATATATGAAGATACAATAAATAAAAATCATGTATTAAAAAAAAAATCCACATCACCTGCTACTGATTTTGCGTAAAATATTTCTTTATTTGCTAGGGGTTTTTCAAGGAATGTTGGTTGTATGTAGTTTCTTGTTGACCCTGTGTCGATAAGAATTTCCAAAATGTCACCGCTCCTCGATTTACATTTTATATAGGGCAACGAGGGGCTAGTTATCCCAAAAAATGTATAAAACTAAATTCCAATTGTTCGCTTTCAAGCATTGTCGGTTCTTGTGTGGAGGAGTAGTAGGGAAATGCGGCTCCCACGTCAATTAAAATTTTGAAATTTTAAAATTTTAATTACCCAAATTTTAAAATTCTTGGAAATTTGTGAAATTTGATACCTACGAGGGTGGTTCAAGAAGTCCGTCCAACTTTTTGTTTACATAAGGAATTTTTTATTTACATAAGGGGTTTTGTTTGTTTACTACATACGAGGGTGGTTCAATAAGTCTGGTTTTTTATGACCGTGGGAATTTGTATGTATGTATGTTTGTGGGGGTACGTTAAGTGCGTTCATAGGTTGGAGGTTTTTCTTTTTTGTAATGTATGTATTAGGGTGGGCAAATGAAGAAAATGTATCGATATATATCGTATCGATATTTTTGAACAGTATCGATATATATTTTTTGAAAACATCGATATTTCGATATATCGATATTTTTTGCTGCATTAATTTCGAATGCACAATTACTTACTTTAAGAAATTTAATACAAAAAAACTATTTATGTTAAGTAATACGTAACCTACTGTAGCTCCTTAAGACTTCATTAGTCTTTACTTTCTGTTGCTGCTCTGTGCTGTGCCGTTCTGTTTCTAAATTTTACTTTTTCTGTAATAAATTATCAGCTGTTTCGGACCAGAATGGTCTCAGTTTTCCACTAAAGTGATGAGTTTTGCATCGTCCATTGTTATTAGATTTTTTCTTTGCCCGGACTTTTTCATTTCCTGGGAAAGTGGGAACAACTTTTCGGTTTTTAACGTTTATAAACACATGTCAAAAAAAGAATACAATTTCAGTTCCCGGGCGTAATTGTTGTAAAGTTTTAGCTATAGTTCTACCATCGCATTCATAAAGTGAATAACGACATGCATCGAGGAATGTGTACGCAACATAACAGAATTAAGGAGAGAAAAACTAATGGCTTATATGTATATGATTTTTATAAACCAAAAAGAGTCAGCTGATTCGTAACATAACAGAAAGTAAAAACAAATTCTGCCCTTAGGCTTATACTTACACAATCCAAAAAGTCACCTGCCTTAGTTGGGTCACAGTTAAAAAACGGCTATAGCTCTTAAAAGTATCGAAACCCGATACTCGTAAATAAGAATCGATGTATCGATATATAGGTTTTTGAAATATCGGCGATATATATCGATATTTATTTTCTCAAATATCGATATTTCGATATATCGATATTTTTTGCCCATCCCTAGTATGTATGTATACATATATATGACTACAGGAAAATCATGAATATGATTTTTCTTAATACCAATGGGGAAATTGTGAAAATTAATTTTTCCTAGTGCCTACGGCAATTCATGAATATTTTTCCTAATGCCTACGGCAATGCATTAATATTTTTCCTAATGCCTACGGCAATGCATTAATATTTTTCCAAATGCCGACGGCAAAACATGATTGTTATTTTTTCCAAATGCCGACGGCAAAACATAATTATTTTTTTCTAATACCAAAGGGAAAATTGCCAGTGTTGCCAGACTGTAGAAATTTGTTATCGTAATACTATATCATATATATTATATATATATTATGTGTTCACATGTATGTGAACCCCCTAATACTTGTGTGTGGGGGGTCCAGCTTTATTGTCGTTGGTAATTTAATATTTTGTGTATTTGTTTAAGAAATATGTATGTATGTATGTGTATGTATGTATGTGTATGTATGTATGTATGTATGTGTATGTATGTACGTATATGTATGTGTGCATGTATAAATGTGCGATCGTGGGTACTTGTGCGTGGAATATTTTGTAGAATACATATATATTTTGCAACGTAATCATTTTCTTTGTCTACGATTATTTTAAAGCAGCAAACTAAGTACAGTCAGCAGCAGAAAAACAAAAAGTAAAATTTATGAATGCTGCAAGGATACTGCTTCTAATTTTAGTATAAATACGCCAATTTTTCTAACCAACATATCAGTACGTTATTGTATTTACAAGAAGTGTCATGAGCAATTGCCTTAAAGTGAAATAATAATAAAATAATTAAAAATGAGTTATACAGGTTATCAGTGTAATACATGCAATAAGGTAGACAAATACCAAAAGTCCTTTTTGGAGCATGTTAAAAACCATAGTGTGCAGGATCAAGTGGTCGTAAGCCGGGGCATAAATCAAGAGCTACCGCAGACATCTCTTCAAAATCACCAAACTTCATCATCATCATTCATTCATCAACAATATCCTTCTCTACAGTATCCTCAATATTAGTTACCATTAAATTTTCAACAATACGGTATGCCATGGAATAGTCAGTTTTTGGGATACAATTATAATCCCAATTTGATGCAATGGCAGCCTCTTAATTATCATCAACAAGAGTACCAGCATCAACAACAAGATCATCAACAACAAGCTCAACAACGACACAAAGTAGACCAGAGTTGAAGAAAGTGACTTATGAAAAAAGCTAAAATCATTTGTCGCGCAGATTCTGCGAGAAAGGGACAACTGCAGTATATTTATTATTAAAATGTTACCAAAAAAATCAAAACAAACAAGAGAAAATGTGCACTTTGTGAAACAAACACTTGTACATACATACATACGTACATACACATTTACAAAATTAAATTGAAGAATTTAATTTGTTGCATTTAATTAAAAAAACCGAATGTGAAAAGGATTATTTGTATTAAAAAGTAATTAAAATTTGTTTGCAAATGATTCCTGATTTAACTTTAAGCATTTTCATTGAAAAATTTTAATTTTTACCTTTTATTTACAAAAATCACTCAGCGAATAAGAGTACAAAGTGTTAGACGAAAAAGATATCAACAAGTAAACAACACAGACAATTTTACAAAATTAGATGAAAGAATTTTTTGTGTTGAATTAAGAAACAAAGTGCGAAATAGCTTACAACTATTAAAAAGGCAATTACAAATGGTTTTAAGATGATTGCAGATTTCATTTTTAACATTTTCATTAAAAAATATTAATTTTTATCATTTATTTACAAAAATCGTTAAGCGACTGAGGTTACAAAGTATAAATTGAAATTAAGCTACAAAATTCCACCACGAAAGAAGTTTAAAGAAGACGCAGTGACAGAGTGAGCGAAAGATCCGAAAGCACAAATTATCTTCCGTCTCGTGTCACCTCTGGTATACCCTGTGACAACGAGGTGTGGGTATCCTTGGTGGGTATCGTACTGTATTCGACGATGCTATGGACATAAGCTTACCGGAAAGTGCTGGAGAAGTAGAAGACAGAAGAGAAGAAACTCTGCCAACTCCAAGGAATACTTCGCATGCTAGAACAGAAGAAGTCGAAGCGAATGTGCGATATTATAAAATCAGAGTTCCTCGTTGTACCTTCATAGTGAACAGACGTAATAGCGGAATTTTTCTTATATACAAACTAAACAAAAAAAAAAAGCATACAAAAAATATTCGTAGTACATATTAACTTTGATAAATAACCATTTTTTTGCTTTGATAATATTTTTACATATAGAAATAACAAAAATAAAAAAAAAAACCGTAAACAAAAAAAACATACAAAATACCCTTGAGGAATACTCTTTATGAGTACCCCAGAGGAAAAAAATAGTGAAGTGAGTTCTAACGGCAGAAATGCCTATTTTACTGTGAGTTTTGATGCTCATAATGATAACAATAAAAATAAAAAATCTGATAATAGACTTGCTGTGAGTTCTGAAGCTCTTAATAAAAATCAAAAATCTGATAATAGACTTTTTCTAACGGCAAAACCACAGTTTCGTCAGCGATCAACTTCGCTTTGTCCAATGCCAACTAGTGAATCGTTGACATTATTGCCTAGTACTTCTACATTTAACTCAGCGGTATCATCCGCTTCGGGCTCGTGGTCAACAATTAAACAAGTTGTTACTGAAGACAACAGTAGTACAAAACCAAAGGTACAAGTAGGAATGGACAGATATATAACCATTTTAAAGCGCGGGCGAAGCCCAAATTCTACTAAAATTGGATCCGCCCCAAAGATGTCTAGGGATAACAGCACATCTTCTATCAATCGTCAAAATCGTTTTTCATTATTGCAAGACAAAAACGACAATCCCGCTGCATCATCGCAAAAGTCTTTTAAGCCACCACCTATTTATCTGAGAGAAAAAAATTCAAACGCGCTTCTAAAAAATCTACTGTCGACCATTGGTGAAAATACTTTTCACATCATTCCAATTAAACGAGGTAATATTGATGAAACTAAAATCCAAATATATGATGAAAAAGATTTCCGAAAAATTGTTAGTGAGTTTGAAAAAATAAAACAAATTTTTATACATATCAACTTAAGAGTGCTAAAGGCCTACAAATTGTATTAAAGGGCATAGATTCATATGTTGAGTCCGAAGAAGTAAAATCTACACTTATCGACCAAAGATTTAAGGTAAAAAATGTTACCAATATAATCAATAGAGAGAAGATTCCCCAGCCTTTATTTCGTATTGAACTGGAGCCGAATGATATACAGCTGAAAAAAAACGAGACGCACCGAATTTATAGTCTAAAATACCTCTTATACCGAAAAATCACAGTTGAAGAGCCACGTAAGCGTTCTGAACCCGTACAGTGCCATAATTGTCAAGAATATGGCCACACAAAAACTTACTACAGTTTGTGTTATTTGCAGTGAATTGCATGGTACTGCTAGTTGTACTAAGCCAAAAGTACAAGCTGAAAAAAAATTCAGTAATTGTGGAGAAAATCACACCGCTAATTACAGAGGATGCCGTGTATATTCTTTCGTTAAACAGGCTATGGGTCAAAAATCTAAATTAGCTCCAGTTCAATCAGCAAATGCTTACTCCGCCACTCTGCCTCAAACTAGCCAACTAGTTAATTCACGTGTATCGTATGCCGATGCTGCTAAGACTAGTTCTATTCCCACACAAAATGTTCCACCGCCAAGTAGTTCAACAAATGCAAACTCTAGCTTTAACTTTAGTCGTCTTGAAGCTACTATTGAGAATCTGGTGCTAACTATAAACAACTTTACAACAAATATGACTAGCATGATGCAAGAAATGCTGAGAATGCAGAATACTCTGCTTCAAGCATTAGTCAACAAACCATGAACACGTTAAAACTATGTTTCTGGAACGCAAGCGTCATTCGCAAACATAAAAATGAGCTTGAGTACTTCCTCACGGAAAAAAATATTGATATAATGTTGGTCTCTGAGACTCGAGAAGCTGCTTTAAAATAAATGGTTACACTCTATATGATTCAAAATACCCGAGAGGGAGAGCATGCGGTGCATCAGCAATTCTAATTAAGTCAAGACTTAAGCACTATATCCTTGAGAACGTAAGTGAATAATATATGCAAGCAACGAATATTTTCGTAGAAAATTTTTGTGCGAACTTCGTGATATCATCAATTTACTCACCTCCCAGATTTTCAGTTACCGAAGATCAGTATGAGAAGTTCTACAAATCGCTTGGATCTTGTTTCGTGGCAGCTGGTGACTACAATGCAAAACATACGTACTGGGGCTCGCGTCTTGTTACACCTAGAGGTAGAGCGTTGTTTAATACAATTTCAAAAATGGGCTTAGATGTCATTTCGAGTGGGGAGCCTACTTACTGGCCTACTGACGTAAGAAAAATTCCAGATGTTATAGATTTTGGCGTCACGAAAAATATCCATAGGGACTTAATTCTGTAGATCTGTCCTCCGATCACTCTCCCACAATAGTTACAATTTTCAACCCACTAAGGAGTGATTTAACTAACTCATATGCGAAAACGATTAATAGGGTCAACTGGCTAGGATTCAAAAAATATATTAGTAGTCACTGCGTAGAAAACATTCAGCTAAGATCACCTGATGATATTGAATTTAATATTGCCAATCTTAACGAATATATTAAACAGGCTGCTGAACATGCCACTACTTCCTATCCGCAGACTGGCTTTAATAGAATTTATTCTACGGAAATTGAACGTCTTGTATGTGAAAAAAGGAGAGCTAGAAGAGAATGGCAACAACACCGATCACCCCTAAATAAAATCAGACTTAAAGAATGTACTAAACGACTCAAAGAGCTGCTATCGTCGGAAAAGACTGCATTACTGGAAAAGTATTTAGAAGGTCTTGATGTAACGTCTACTAGAAATCTTAAAAGACCCGTTGATCTCAAATCACCATTGCGTGCTTCGACTGGAGGCTGGGCAAGAAGCGATAGTGAGAAAGGTAACTTATTTTCTGAGCATTCAAAATCTGTATTCACTCCCAATTCATGTACGGGTGCTGCCGATTTACCAAGTGTAGTCTCTCTACCCCCTCGTCCATTAAGGTTTAAGATGCGTGAACTACAAAAAATAATAGTTGAACTCGACCCAAAGAAAGCTTCAGGTATTTATGGCATTAGTAACAAGATGCTGATAAATTTGCCTCATATTGCAATAAGAATTTTGCTATTTATTTTTAATGCCATTTTACGAATGCAGTATTTTCCACATAACTGGAAACTTGCCAAGATTAAAATGATTCCAAAGCCAGGCAAAGATCTTACCAAAGCTGAGTCATATAGGCCTATAAGCTTACTTTCAACCATTTCAAAGCTTTTCGAAAAGCTGCTCATGACTAAATTGTCCACAATTTAAGCTGATAGTGGGTGCATCCCGGACCATCAATTTGGCTTTAGAAGTCAGCATAGCACTATTGAGCAAACGCATAGATTGGCCAAGTTGTAAGAAGAACATTTGAGGAAAATAAGTATTGTTCTGCTTTCTTTATTGATGTTTCTCAGGCATTTGATAAAGTATGGCACGAAGGCCTAGCTTTAAAATTGAAGACATACCTACCTATAAACATACAAAAGCTTTTGGAAAGTTATATTATTGATAGGAAGTTCACTGTTGTGGAAGGAGAGTTCACGAGTGTGCCCGAATCTATATCTTTCGGTGTGCCACAGGGTAGTATTCAAGGGCCAGTTTTGTATTTAATATATACTTGTGATATGCCACACTTCTACATTTGCCGATGATACAGCCTGCATGAGTATGCACAAAAACCCAGATGAGGCATCCCTCCATCTCCAAGAACACATTACCCAGCTTGAAATATTGTTGAACTTATGGAGAATTAAAGTAAATGAGCAAAAGTGTGTCCATATAACGTTTACGATAAGAACAGATACTTGTTCTCCCATTCGAATCAACAATCAAAATATTCCTTTCAAGTTAAATACCTTATTGAATAAATATTGAAAAAATCCAACGAAGGCAAAACAAAATTTTACGTTTGATAACATCGGCTCCATGGTACATTAAAAATTCAAATATACATCGTGATTTAAATATGCCACTAGTGAGTGAAGAAATTGCAAAATACGCAGGCAAATATTTAACAAAACTCGAGTCACATCCTAATCCGCTTGCCCGTAATATTTTGAACTTTGCTGTACACATCCGCCTAAAAAAGAGGGACACAAGGGCTCTTATACTCAGCACTCCAGATTTGACTGCTTAAAAATACTTCTTTTTTCCTTTTTGATTATCCTTACTTGTGTATTATTTACAACTATCACTAAGCTTATGTCCGATATTGGTCGGGCCTAACAATTATATTTAGATTTAAGATTTGATTACTTATTGTTAGTTCATTTTTGAAGATACAATAGATAAATATGTATGTATATGAAAACAAAAAATATTATAAAATATCGAAAGCATTCAAAAATCATATTGCCACATATGCAATTTTAAATAAAAAAGATCAACTTCTCTTGGAAGAATTTGTTGAAGAAAATAAAAATGTTTTTATGGAGAGACTTCAAGTGAATTTAAGTAAGCATTCAATAATTAAATTTCATCTGAGTATTGTGGCGGAGTATATCAAAATTGTTGGAGAAGAATTGGAGTTGTGCATAATATCACATGTAGCCAAAATGAGTTTGCTACAGTGTATTATTGTCTCTGAATTTTTAAAAATCAGATAAGTTGAAAAAAGTTTTAGATCGAAATACCGGATTACATGCATTAATTAAAACAAGAAATAATATATTTTTTAATGAAAGTGAAGCAGATGAATATATTGCAAACCTATCTCCATCTGAAGTATTGGCATCTAAATTTGCTCCAATTATATCTTGCGATGTCGAACGAGTTTTTTCCATTTATTCAACTGTTCTATCCGAAAATAGGAGATCATCTATTTTTGACAACTTGCAGAAACATGTTATTGTACTGTGCAATTAAAATTTAATAAAATAAATTGTCATTAAAAAACATATTATTTCTTTTGCCAGTTTTGCCATTTTGTGCCATTTTCGTGCCAATTATTATACTTTTTCGTGGCACTTTGCCAGCCATTTTGAACCATTTTTCGCGCCACAAAAAACTTGCCCTGCTAATGTATATGATTAAATCTAAGCTGCATCAAATATACATATACTAGTAAATTAAATAAGGTAGTCTTAAGTTATGGAGACGATAACAGAAAAATTAGGTCAAATAACACATATGCAAGGTATCATTTTCATATTAAGGAAACTAACCCTGAATACGAACTTGACATGTTACTAGATGAGATTGCTAGAATGCAAGAAATTTGTTAAAATTAATAAATTTTTAAATTGTATATTAATCTTAGTTAATTAGTTAATATTTAAATTGTATTTGAAATCTTAGTTAATAAGAAAAATTATTGTAAATAAAATCTTAGTTATTAAGAAAACTTATTGTAAATAAAATCCTATTTATTAAGAAAAATTATTGGTAATAAAATCTTATTTATTAAGAAAAATTATTGTATATAAAATCTTAGTTATTAAGAAAAATTGTTGTACATATGTAAATGAATTTTTAAGAAAAAGTTTTAAATAAAATATAATAAAAAGAATGAAATATGTGAATGGTTTTTATTTCTTTATTGGCTTTACTTCGTTGGATCAAAAAAATTTTGTTTTTGCTTATTTGCAAATTCTTGTTTTCATGTCGCTTAAACATGCACAGTCTTGTTTTCATATCACTTAAACATGCACATTCTTGTTTTCTTTGAGAGCTTCAAGAGAAATTGAATTTCACAATATTATGAAATTCCATTAGATATTTCCATAAAGAGAAATAATTTAGATAATCGGATAAATCCTCATATTTTTCACTACATACAAGTTTCTGTTATTTTATATTCGAACAGATTATTCCTAGTTTTCCTTTAGAAAAAAATTATACAAAACAAGGAATATTTTAATAATACAATTTTATTTTATTTTATTATTTATACAATTTAATTTCATTTTTATTTATTTTATTTATAATGATGGAAACATTTCGTAATATCCCATTACTAGATGTTCTAATATATTTTATCGTAAAAAATATATTATACATCTACAAGTATCAGGTCCTTCCTCACACTCAGGATGATACCAAGGACAGCTTTTGTAGTGTCCTTCAGTGTTGTCTTCATCTTCCATGATACCATATTCTTCGTTCTCATCCAGCATATTTTGGAAACATTTTATCATCTCCCAATGATCAAAAAGCCTGAAGCTTTCAAAATCTCTTATAAATTGGTTTAGAGTACGTCTAATTTGGATCATTTTATTTGCTGATGAATGAATAATGATGAATGTTTGAAACTAATTTGTTCTGTAAATTTTTAAAATATCTACATATATGGTCTTTAAAATATCTATACTATAATCTATATGCCATATTTCTTTTTAGCACTCTCTCTCTCTCTAATCCTTTTCTCTCTATAAATATCTCTTTCTGTCTATCACTATCCCCCACTTATTTCACCATAATTATTTTCGATTAGCCTTTTTGAAGCCAGCATCGCTACTTTTAAGATCATTTCAGCTAAACATTCAAAGTAATAAGAACTAAATAAAAAAATTGACTCCACAACAAATCTAATTGCAAAATTTAATGCTCTAAATAACAAAACTTTAATCAACGTAAAGGAGCTTGAATCTTCAACGAAATATACTATTCGAAATGTGTTAGGTGTAACAACTAAATATGGACCAACACTAAAAGTTGAAATGAATAAACACATAATGTTCTGCCGAAACGATATAATATTTTAACAGATGACGATATTAAAGATCTCTCGAGAGGATCATATTGCCTAAGTGGAGAAGGTGAAGTAAACCTAATTGTTGAGAGTGAGCTGAGTGAATTTCTAATTCAAAATTCCCAATTTCCTGTTTGGCAATAAAGTATATTAATTATGTATTTTAAATTATGAATAAAAAGACATTAAAGAGTTTTGTAAAATATAAATGTTTGTGTTTTATTTAATATTTTCAGTTATTTCATAAAGAAATTTAAGACATAAATGACCACAGGTAAATGTATTAAAATTCTGATGTTGATTATAGTTGTATTTTATATTTGCACCAATATATTTTACTACTTCCCAAGGAGGTTGTAAGTTTCCAAAGCTGTCGAAATATTCTTTTTCATTGTTGTTTTTGTAGTATGCTACCCAATGTGTACCAGGCCTTGTTGATACAACTAAATTGATTATTCCACATTCAATTTTCTTTGTTCGTTTTGGTAGAGTATTCAACATGAAAACTCCTCTAAAATATGGAATTTTTAGAGAGAAATAGTTTAGGTCCGCATCAGATAGTGGTCTGTTGGGCAGCATCTTTAAGAGTTTTTTGATTCCTCTTTGTGAACTAAACCATAACCTTTTTTATATGGTTTTAAGTAAAGTCCTTTTCCAACTGCTATAGATTCCATCGCTCTATTATGTGTAGTTGCTTCATCAAGTTGATTTTTTGCATTCTTTGTTGCATTTACAGCTTTAGCTATGGCAGCACTTCCAGTTTTTAAACTACCAATTGCACCCAGAGCAGTTAAAATCGGTATTAGAGGTAAAAAACCACCAATTTTTGGAACACGTATTACACGTGGTACTACAATTTGAGACTTTCTTCCTTTTAATGATTTGTTGATAGTTTTTCGTGCAATTTTAATAGCTGAGTTAATATCTAATGGTTTTTCCTTCTTTAATATTTTAGTTGCAGCTCTAATTGATGTTCTAAACAGTTTTTTATCATTTAGCTTGTTCTTTTTAACATTTTTCTTTTTCTCCACACCCATACCAAATTTTGTTTTGGCTTTCATTGCGTTAGTAACCATATAAGCAAATGATTTTTCTAGAAGACTACTGTCTTTTGATAAAACTCTATTCCAAGCTGAATTTTCAAATATTTTATTAGCCTTATGTCTAGTACTTAAATCCTTATTTTTTTAATAAGCAATAGCGTGATTTTTACAAGCAGAGTCCAATAAATTAATTCCTTCGTCACCTCGATTTAAACGTTTTTGTAGTTTTCTTCCAGGTCCACAGTACTGATATCCAGGAAGATGAAGCTCAACAGGTAGAGAATTTATTATTTTATCTACTATACCTCTTCCAACGAAGGTGTTTTTATGACTGAACGTTTTCTGATATCGTATAACCATATTATCTAATTTTTTCTATAATAAAAGGTAACATTTATAAAATGTATTTAGTTACAAAAATGCAGTTAGTGAAACAACATAAAAATAGTTTAGTTCGTAATATTGATGATTCAGTGAACATCAGTTCAAAAATAAAGCATAGCCCCCTCTTATCAAATTCTATTCGTGCTCTAATAGTGGGACTATCAAATTTGGAAAGACTAATGTTATGATTGGCTTACTAGAAAGTCCTAATGGACTCAAGTTTGAAAACATCTATTTATACTCAAAATCTCTATATCAACCCAAATATGGATACCTAAGGAAACTAAATTCACCAATTAAAGGAATGGGATATTATACATTTACAGATAATGAATCAGCTATTCCACCTGACGAAGCTAAAACTAATTCAATTATGATATTTGATGATGTTGCATGTGAGAAGTAGAATAATATACGTACACATTTTTGTATGGGGCGACATAGGGCTGTTGATTCATTCTACTTGTGTCAAACTTATACTAGAATTCCCAAGCATTTAATAAGAGACAATGCCAATGTTATTGTAAGGTTTAAACAAGATGAGACAAATATGAAGCATGTTTATAGAGATCCTGTTAGCAGGGATATGAGTTACGAAAAGTTTCATGAAATTTATCGAGAGTGTTGGAAGGATAAATATGGATTTTTGGTGATCAGCAAAGATAATGAATTGAATAATGGACGCTACAGAAAGCAATTTGACTATTTCATAACTATATAAACTACTCTTCATAAACATTTACTTTATTTATTAATCTAACTTTAAACTTGATACATCTATTTGCTATAACCTCATCTGATACCTGATAAGCTGATCTCAAAACCAGACCAGCTACCTAATAACCTGATTTGATACCTGATAACCTGATCTGAAAACCAGACCAGGTCCTGATAAGCTGATCTGAAAACCAGACCAGGTCCTGATAAGCTGATACGAAAACCAGACCAGGTCCTGATAAGCAGATCTGAAAACCTGATCAGGTCGTGATAAGCTGATCTGAAAACCAGACCAGGTCCTGATAAGCTGATCTGAAAACCAGACCAGGTCCTGATAAGCTGATCTGAAAACCAGACTAGGTAACTGATAACCTGATCTGATAGCTGATTCCTGATCTAATAGCTGATACCTGATCTAATAGCTGATACCTCTTATTTGCTATTTTTAAACATGGATGAGAAATTTTAAAAATAGTTGATGTTGACAAGTAATGTTTTGGAGAAAAAGCTTCGTAGTATAAAAACTGGTGAAATAGATACACGTGAGCAACTAAGAGATACATTTAAACCTATAACAGAACCACTCAAAGAATTCATAAACAGTTCTAAGAAAATTAAAAGAATTCCCCTAAATGAAGAAAATAAAATGAAGACAGAAGTTGAAAATAATACAAGTTTAAAGCCTGAAAAACCATCACTCAAGATATAGACAAGTACACCAAAGAAACTAGCAGAAGGAACAATATTTGATAATACAATCTTATTTAATGAAACGAATACTAAAAATGATGATGACGATGACGATGAAGATGAGTTTTACTCACAAACTTCCAATACAGAAGATGCTTATACTGATTTATCAGTCTTGGAAGGTAGAAATGAACTAGATACAAACTATGGTCCACATAAAGATTTAAATAATGAATAGAAATTTGGTGATAAAATACAAGTTGGTGGTCAAATATGGGCTCTAACACCAGGACTATTTTCTCTAATGTTTCATAAAATACCAAAAAATTATGATAAATTTGAACTCGAAATCTATAAAAAGATATTAATTACTACTAATGCATATAGAAGAGACTATAAACCTGATGGACATATTATTAAGAAATTTATTGACGAGAAAAACCAGAAGAATTTATGTGAATAATAGGATCTAAGCCAAAAGGTAGCTACTTAGGTGATGGAATGATGGAACTTAACACTCATAAGCTCAACTATATATACTGGGATGATCCAAATGAGCTAGTAGATCGACTTCGACTACTGCTCGCATCACAAGCTGCAGGTCATACTAATCACAATAACGAGATTGTATCAATTATTGAAGAACTACGTGAAGGCAATTTAATACATTAACTTCAATAAAGTATATAAAGCATGGCTGTTGATAAATTTGGACATTATTTAAACGATACTAGCGACATAATTTCTTTGAAAAATGCACCTAAACTGCTGGGGTTCTTTGTGGATACGAACAACAACATTGATGTCCAAAACAAAAGGATCAAAAATTTTGCAAAAGCTGTGGAGGAAAACGATGTTATCAATAAATTGTTTCTGCAAACTCAAATCGAAAAACTAGAAGATAAATTATTAGCATACTTTAAGAGATACAGTACTATAATTCAAGAAACTATTCAAATGCAAATTGAGGATCTACATCGCGAAATAAAATTAGATATAGAAGAAAATTATAAAATTGAAAAAGATATTCTAAAAATTAAAACATCCTTTGAAGAACAAATATAACAGATTAATGAGAAAATTTATAGATTAGAAAATTACATGTTTGTATCAATAGCTGAAAGTGCTTCAAGTAGATCACAACACTCTTCAAAAAATCTCTAAAAACAACTTAATGTCTTCAAAAAGAAATTTAGTAAACGAACTTCATAAGCAGGCACGAAAACATTTTGTGCGTCGCAGAGTTGTAACGAAAGGAATAGATGATCTTTGGCAAGCTGATTTAGTTGAAATAGAGAACCATTCTAAAGAAAATAGAAATTGTGAGTGTTAGCTTTGTTTTTGACCAATTAATTCTTTTAGTATTCTAGGGGTTGCCTTAGGCTGATTTTTCGGTCAGTTTATGTTTTAAATCATGAGTAAAACAATATTATTTAAAAAGTGTATATAAGTTAATCTTTTTGTCCTTTTTAATTAATTAAAAAAAAGATTTTTTTATTTTATATTTTACTAGCTGACCCCGGTCCGCGTTGCTGGCCCTAAGCAAACATTAGTGGTGTATATGGCATTGGTGGTACAATATGAAAATTGGATTTTGCCCACGAATAAACTAAATACTGCGCCATCTGCCGGACGAAGTTCAAACTACACAAAAACACTCCTCACGCCCTATAGAGCATGTATATAAAGTTTGGTCTAAATCGGAGCAGTAGTTCTTGAGTTACGGTGCGAAATCACAAAAAAAACTAAATATGGCGCCATCTGTCAGACGAACTTCAAACTACACAGAAACACTCCTCACGCCCCATAGAGCATGTATATAAAGTTTAGTTTAAATCGGTGCAGTATATTGCGCCATCTGCCGGACGAACTTCAAACTACACAGAACTGCATAAAAACATTTTCAATTTTATCCATACATTTGGAAATAATCAATAAAAAGGCTCTCCTGTAAAGTTTGGTTATTGTCGCTTACGATAATGTTGCGCTCAAGGCTCGATATGTGCATTCCAATAATGTATTTTTTTCCCATTAGGAAGGATATTCCGTAGTAGTATAAATGTAGGGATACTGGCTCAATGTATTTTTTCCATAAGGATCAAAATACATGTAGGGATACTGGCTCAATGTATTTTTTCCATAAGGATCATTCTAATTAGTATATGTGCATTCCAATACATGTATTTTTTTTCCCATTAGGAAGGATATTCCGTAGTAGTATAAATGTAGGGATACTGGCTCAATGTATTTTTTCCATAAGGATCAAAATACATGTAGGGATACTGGCTCAATGTATTTTTTCCATAAGGATCATTCTAATTAGTATATGTGCATTCCAATACATGTATTTTTTTCCCATTAGGAAGGATATTCCGTAGTAGTATAAATGTAGGGATACTGGCTCAATGTATGTTTTCCATAAGGAAGGATATTCTAATACATACATATATTCCTACAACAAAGTTAACTTCAAATGAGAATATATTTTTCTCATAAAAAGTTTAACGAAGACATTTTTGTAAATGGAACAATTCGAATGAGATTCTCATTTGAGTAATTATATAAAAAATGAGAGTTCGATTGACTCAAAAATATGTATATAAAAGACCAATTATAATTTAGTTTTAGTTATTGTTATTCAAAGATCCTTGAAATTACGTTCAACAACAATGGTAAGAATGAAGTTTAACATAACATTAGAATTTTTTTATTTATTATATGAAAGTTTAAGAAATACATATAAAATTTAACTAATTTTTTTGTTTGTTTTTAGATCTATCAACAAATAATTAACATTGCGCAAGGAATAAAATCTGAATACACAAAAATTGATGATATTCCCTTAAATGAACCTTACAAGATTTTAAATTTTGAATGGAAGGTTACACAATATGGATCCAAAGTTATTGTATATTTAAACAACAATAAGTGGTTTTATCTTCCGCAAAGAATCGTTAAATATTTAAACAGAGAGGATCCTTACTTATCAAAAATGAATGACAAAATTTGGACAATTATTTACAAAGGACGTCAATCACCAAATGGTTCAGCAATATTCGAACTAAACTATAGCTAAATTTTTTTTTTCACCGCGAAAGTTTATTAAGTTTCCGTCTTGGTCGACAACTTTCAAAATTATATTATTTATTGTTCTTGAATTTACAGGTAAGTATATTACAGTGGTTGGAGTCTCTGTTATTTTATATCCAGGACTAACGTTAAGCGAAAACTGATGTAAAATATGCGTAGACATGTTGTTTATATACGAACCGCATACAATATTGCATTCAACGATTACTGTATTAATTTTGGTTATATCTATCGTTTTATCGGAGTAATGTTCTATTCCAGGTGCTAGTACTTTTCTATTAAAGCCTAATAATGATCCAATTGAGGATTTTTTATTAAAATAAATTGAATCAGAAGTGCTTTTTATACATGTTTGAAGTGTATTATAATTTGCTCGTACATCAAGAGAACCGGTTGGATTCATATCATGATATTTAATTTTTAGTAGTTCAGCTATATCAGTTAATTCATATGACCCAACTGGAACTGTTATTTCATGATTTCCAATATGAAATAAATTGTTTTCAACATCTTCATTTGGAATTGAATGATATGTATCAAAACTCATTAAGCCACAAACATAATTTTCATTTAGTTCAATTGGCGGAAAATAGTTTGCGACAAGATGCGAAGAGTCTCCGTTTAAAGTTAATGTAATTGACATTTTAGTGGTTCATGAATGATTAAGTTAATTATTAAATTTTTCACAGTTTTTATTATTAATCATAATTTGTATTAATCCAAGAATTATGTTCTGAAGAAAAACCAAGCCATTTAACATAAATTTTGTTGCTTTTCCTTTTCAAAACCTTTTCAACCAAATAAGTTTCAGGAAATCTAGTTTTCATTAATTCAGACTCATAAAACCCTCCTTTAATTTCATGTCCTTGATAATCTTTTAATATATATGTATTTGGATTAGTATTTTTTATAGTTTTAACCGTAAATACTTCAGTAGTCCAATTTGGTGTATAACCTTTTTCAAATATATGTTTATATTTACTTATTCTAACATTATCATTCACTTTGAACTTTGGTTTTGTAAATACTTTTAAATTGTTGTAAGCTGTATCCAATAAAATTTTTTCGTTTGATGAATTTACTTCATTGGGCGACATTTTTATTGTTCTGTGGTAAGTATTATTATATTTCTCTACAAGGTTCTTATATATGTTTAACCATTTATATGTTCCTTGATAACTAAACTCCTTCCACATCAGTCCTTTAAGAGTTCTGTTAAATCTTTCTATGATGGATGCTTTCAGAACACTATATGTTGAATAGTGGTTGATTTGATTCAATTGCATTAAGTGACGAAACTGATTATTGAAGAACTCCTTACCATCATCTGTTTGTAAATTTTTTGGTTTACGATTGCTTTTTATGAAAATGTTTTTCATGGCGTTCGTTATGTTGAGTGCAGTTTTATTTTTCACTGCTATAGCCCAAGCTTTTTTTGAAAAAGAATCTATTACTGTTAAGAGATAACGGTGACCGTTATTATATGTTGCGTAGTTGCCCATCTCAACCAAATCCGCCTGCCATAAATCATCGATTCCTTTTATGATAACCCGTCTTCTTTTAAAATTTTTTCGCGCTTGCTTATGAAGTTCATCAACTATTTCTCTTTTATCTAAGTTCATTTTGAAATAAGATTCTTTACTATTAAGCATTCAGATATGAGTGTCAAATATTTATATAAACTTTTTATCCTTTAATTTTAGGAAATTCAAGTTTTCGTTTTTTCACCTCAACGTTTACATCATTTCTCTTCATCGATTTAAATATAAAATCCTCAAGTGTATTGAATCTCTCTTCGATATTCTTTGAAAAGTCTTCATTTGCATAACTTATTTGATTCGTCACTATTTTTTCAATAGCTTCAACATTTTCATTGATTCCTTTTGTAATTAATTCTTGTAATACTTTAACATCCCTTTTGATAATGTTTAATTGAGAATTATAATCGTTTTTAAGTTCTTCACGTTGTTCGTTAATAGTTTTAATTATATTATCCAGTTTTTCCATATCTTTTGTTATGTTATTCAATTGCAAATTATATTTGTATAATTTTAACTTTGAGTCATTTAGATTATGTCGGAAAGAAGTTTCTCCAAACTTATTTATATAAGTCATTTTTAGTTTAATATATTATATCAGCTTCTTTCAATTCTTCAATAATGGAAATTATTTCGTTATTGTGATTATTATGACCAACACTTTCTGATGAAATAAGTAAACGTAATCTGTCAACTAATTCATTTGTGTCATTCCAGTATATATAACTAGATCTACGATTATCAATAGTCTTTAACGAGAATCCACTACCTTTCGTTAGAATATTTGGTTTAGTATTAAATAAATTTTTTATTATACGAATATATTTATAAGCTCGTGTACCTTTAATTTGACTTTTTGATTGATATTGACGTTTGTGAGCATTGGTACTTATTAAAATTTCTTTATTTTTTCTTAAATCATTTTTATTATAATGTAGAGGCTTTGAATGGAAAACTAATTCAAATAATCCTGGAGTCATTTTCCACGTTGAATTCCCTATTTGAATAGAGTTATCAGCATTAAAATTTAATTCATTATTTGCATATCGCCAATTTCCGCTTTCATCTATGTTGAAACCATAAATTTTATCTATTGTTTTATTATTGAGGAGTAATTCTATATTTTCAGCTAATGGATATTTTTTCAAATCAGTTTCAGTAACTTGGTTATAATCTATTGCATCATCAAAATTGTTTGAACTGTCGTCGGATGGTAGTGGTGGAAGTTGTGGATCTGTTATGTTATCATTAGATTGATAATCATCTGAGTTATAATCATCATCTTTTTTTATTATTTTATTCAAAGGTTTGGTTATGGACTTAGATGTATCATTCAATATATCATCAGTTTGATATTCATTAATTTTTCCAATTATCGTATTTAAAGGTTTAGTTATTGGTTTGAATGTATCTTCTAAAATATTAACTCGTTCTATATTGTCTAATTTGAGATTTTTTAATTTTGCTTTCAATACTCCTCTTGTCTTAACAATATCCTTTAACAATTTATTATCCATAGTTATTGTTTTTATATGTGCTTGAAATCTGCTTTATATTTGATAATGATCTGCCTGATATCTGCTTAAGCAACTGATATTTATCTGCTAATGATCTGTTTTATGTCTGATTGCAATCTGCATTATAACTATTTAAGATCTGCTTACTTATAGTTCTATGAATTCATCAAAACCTTTTCTATATCGCCCTTTATTTATCAAATTATCCTTACTGATAACAAGAAAGCCATATTTATTTTTCCAACATTCACTACATATATTTGTAAATTCTTTAAATGACATATCACCAATTACATGATCATTATATATATGTCGTAAATTCATTTCATCCTGTTTAAATATTATAATCATATTCGCATTATCACGTATAAGATGTTTAGGGATTTTTGTGTACGTTTGACATAAATAAAAACAATCTATATTCTTATGTCTGCCCATACAAAAGTAATCTCTTATAGTGTCTTGTTTTCCACAAATAACATCATCAAATATTATGATAGAATGTGAGTTCGCTTCTGTAGGACTAATAACTTTCTCGTTTTCCGCAAATGTAAAAATATTTATTCCTTTTATTGGGTGTATCAATTCCTTGAGATAACAGTATTTTGGTTGATATAAAGATTTTGAATATATGTAAATGTTTTTAAAACTTAAACCGTTGGGGCTCTCTATTAGACTAATCATAACATTAGTTTTGCCACAATTTGAAGGACCTACAATTAATGCTCGTATTGAATTTGGTAAAAGTGTACTATGTTTAATTTTCGGTTCGTTTTCTTGTGATTCATCCGCATTTCTTACTACAATTTGTTTAGATTGTTTTACTAATCGCATTTTTATAACTAACTTGGTTTTGATATAAATTTCTTATTATATAGCGAAACCTCATCATTTAAGTTTATAGTGTCAATCCCATTACACATATCATATAATTAATAAAAAATGAATATAAACTATAAAAAGGGAGTTAAAGATAATCAGTATAATATTGGTAGTGGATTAGTAAACAACTTAATAAACAAATTACCTGTTGAACTACATTTACCTGGTTATCAGTTTTGTGGACCTGGAACAAAACTTGAAAAACGTTAAGCAAGAGGTGATAAGGGGATAAATGCCTTAGATGCAGCTTGTAGGGAACACGATATTACATATTCAGAAACAAACGATATTAATAAGAGACATAAAGCGGATAAAATTTTAGTTGAAAAAGCTTGGCAACAAGTGCAATCTAAAGATAGTGATTTCAAAGAAAAGGCTAACGCTTGGTTCGTAACAAACGCTATGAAATCAAAACTTAAATTCGGATTAGGTATGAACAATATAAAAATTCATATATCTAAAAAGTCACAGAAAAAAAAGAGTCAAATGAAAAAAACATGTGATAGAAAATTGTTTTCAAAAGCTGTTAAAAATACTCTTAACCTCTTGAGAAATGAAAAACCAGACAATTTAAAGGCTGCTGTTAAAATTGCGTTAAAATCCATTACTTCGAACTTCAAAGGGAAGAAGAGGGCTAATATTGTGATACCGAGAGTTATACCAATGCCCAAAATCGGTGGATTTCTTCCACTAATTCCAATCCTAACAGCTTTATCCGCACTTGGTGGTTTGGCTACGGGTGGATCGTCTATTATTAAGGCTGTAAATGATATTAAAAATGGAAAAGAACAACTAGCCGAGGCTACTCGGCATAATAGACACATGGAATCAATTTCTATGGGAAAAGGCTTATATCTTAAACCATATAAATCTGGATATGGACTGTATTATAAACCGATTCCAAAAAACTTTTAGATAACCTACCCAATCGACCATTAACTGATCTAGATTTAATAAAATATGGTAAAAAACTCGAAAATTTTAGAGGTGTGTTTATGCGAGATCGTTTGCCTAAAAAACCATTAGTTCAAGAATGTGGTATTGTTAATCTAGATAACTCTCGTGGTGCTGGAACTCACTGGGTAGCCTATTATAAAAATCATAACTATAAAGAATATTTTGATAGCTTTGGAAACTTACAACCTCCAATTGAACTTGTTAATTATTTAAAGATACCCATTGAATATAATTATGAACGAAAACAACACTTTAATACATTTAATTGTGGTCACCTATGTTTAAAATTTTTATTCAATAAATGTAACTTGAAATAAATAAAACAAATATTTATACATATAAACGTGTGTTGCATTTTATTTTATTTCTTTTTTTTTTTTTTTTAATTTTTTTTTACTTAATCAAGCTTTTGGTTTAAATTATGTCACAATATTGTTTATTAATTGTAAAAATAGATATTCTAGTTATATACAAACTAATATTTAATTTTCTTAAAAATATCATCATCCTCATCATTTAGAAATATATCTCTAAAATTATTTATTCTTTGTTCATCTATATAATCAATTTCCATTAGAGAATCATCGTTAGTATCATTCATAAATTGTTCTTCATAATGTCCCCAAGCAAGGGTATCTACATTATTTTTGCGAACATATCTTTTCTCATCTACATAGCTTAAAGATATTTTATTTATTAAGGAAGTATACAGATTGTGTAGCTTTGACTTAAATATATACATATTCGCATAGTAAATTTGTTTATTGTATAAACAATTTTTATAATCACTTAAGCTTAACTTAGCACAACAATTATTTTTTACACCTTTTGCTTTTTTTATTTCTCTCCCTTCTTCAGTACTAAAAGAATACATTTTAGATCTTAAACCAATGAATTCCCTCATGACGACTCCATTATTTTCATCCTTCATCATTCCCAAAATTTTTTTATTTTTCTGGGGAATATTAAATTTATTATCACTTTCATAATCAGACGTATCGAATCTATCATCAATGTCATTGTAAATATCTCTATAAAAATCCTCAGTATAGATTATATAAATAAAGGAGTCTGTATCCATATAATTAAGTTCTACATTAGATTCATATTTAGGAAGCATATAATCATAATGGAAATTATACATTTTCCACTTAGATATCTCTAAAACACAAAATCCAAGATATATTGGTTTATTATATATAGAATGCGTTTTATTTAATTCAATTGCAATCATATTGTCATCAAAAATACTTAAAGAACTGAATTCTGGTTTGGCAATTAGAGCTCGAGATCCAAGCTTTTTCCCAACATTATCCCAAGAGTTAACAATTTTTATATTTTTCCGTTTGTCTACGTTCTCCATTGTTTTTCCGTATATTGCGTTATTTAATAACTTAAAGAAATTTTGTTAAAATTTATTCTTAGCATTCATCCTATGAAATGTATTTAAAGATATGTAACTTTTTAACCAATCGGACTGCTTAAATTTCAATATTCTATGTATTTTGTTTAACTTTAAACCATGTGTTAGACACTGTTGCAAGTTTTCATAATATATAACATATTTAGTTTTGTTAGTCAAACCCAATATAAGCTTTGAATCTTTAGCCATTGGAGGTACTTTGTTTTCGCAACAAAATGGTAAGAAGTTATGACGATCATGAATCTCTGTTGGATATGTCAAATCCACTTCTAGAATATATCCAACAGATGAATCGTCGGGAATGGAATGTAAGGAGAAACCGTCAATGTCACTAACCCATTCAAATCCACTTTCTGGTAAATATTGTGACATAGCCCACCCATATAAATTATTTGCATCTAAATACATTAGATACTTAGATTGAAGCTTATTGTTGAAATCTGTCATATATTTATTATTAGCTTTTGAATGTCTTTTCGAACATTGAACAATTCCTCCTCTTATTCCCTTTTGGATGAATGTAATCATGTCAATATCAGTCAAAAGTTGTAATTTTATTTTCGTAATTTTAAGCATTGCATCCCATGAAAGCCCTGGCGCTGTATAATAATGACATGGATCTAATTTATATATGTGTTTACATAATAGTCTGAAATTCTCAAAAACGTCTGTCAGAAGTAAAACATCAGTTTTGAGGTAAATCATTAGATAATCTTCTAGTGTCTCACAATTAAAAGCATTCCACACTTCCTTGGCATGGTTGTAATCGTCTACTGAACATTCTGTCTCTGTAAGTATATTGAAAAATTGTTCCCTCGTTGGTAAATTCCGTTCTTTAAGTTTGTCAACTGAATTTAAATAATTATATGGAAAAACTCCTTTTCTCATTAGTAAAGAAAATTGTTTTTCATCTTCAAAACTTGACTTTAATGTAGTAAAATCAGTTCTTGATAAATTATGTGCTAATGAGTCTAAACTTGACTGCATAAATCTGTATGAGTCTAAAAATCTAATTTCAATATTGATATTATCTATACTGATAATTTTTGAAATGGATATGTACAATGCCTTATTTAATGGGAGAATATTTATTGAACCCTTATTAATATGATTAAGTTCCTTTATAAACAAATGTGAATCATACGAAGAAAGATTATGAAAGACAACAGGAATAAAACGTGGAACTTTGAAATTTAAATTACATTTTTGATGTGCAGGTCCTCTATATTTCCCACTTAAATGACAATGGTCTTTAACTTTATCTTCATTTACAATAGGTTTTAAACAAATATGACAAATAGTAGACTTCCTAAAGTGTAATTCTTCGCCTTCATTCAAAGGGATCATTGGTTTTATATCTTTTAAATAATTTGTATATAAGAAGACTACATCCTTCACTAGTTCACTTATAAATTCTTTGGGTGAATCTTCCCCCTTAAAATACTTAAACTTATCTAAATTCTTATCATAACTACATTTTAAATAATATGAGAAAGCATATGGGATATGTTTGTTTATCAATGTTGTTGATGATTTATTTGGATTCGGAATGCATGTTTCAAAATTCTGAAATATGCATTCAGAATCCGCATAAATAACAAATGGTACATCCATTGCTTTCTCATGATCTTTAAATTCTAAAATTACCTTATCTTCATTTGGAAGATATACTACCCGCTTTCTACATTCTGACATGTGTTTTGTTAATCTGTCCTCCTTTGTAAAGTGCTGCAAACAAAAGTTGCACAGATAATTTCTCCCCTTAAACTTGCTGGTTTGGTTCCTAATTAATCTATATAATATATTATAACAAACAAAATAATCAATTTGTAGTGCTTAGTAATATTTAAATTAAAAATCCAAACGATTGTAATAGCACTTGCGTCTTTATTTGTCTAGGGAAAAAGTTAATATGAGATCTTACATTTTCTTCTTATATTACAATGTTGGCTGCCCTTTTTCATATTCTTACATTCTTATGCTTATATTCTAGTGTTGTCTGCGCTTACGTAGTTGCTCAGAAGAGTAAGGTACTTATTTTATACACTGCTGCTTATAGACATGACATGACATACAGAGGGCGTCAAGTAAACAAACACCAGGGTTAGAATAACATGCAACTGCACTCACTACAACTCGGCCAACCTGACTTTTGATTGCCCTCAATCAAATTAATTAATTTATCCATTTTCTCATTCGAGATGCTTCTATTACCCCATCGTATGGCAGCTGGGTAATTTGGCAGTTTTCAATGTCTCTAATAATGTATCGATCGTTAGGCAAGATTTTATGGACAACATAAGGACCTCGGTAAAGCTCAGTTAATTTTTTATTCTTTCCAATAGTAGTGTCAATATATCGAATGACGACAAAATCTCCTTTGCTGAATAATTTCGCTGGTTTGCTCCTTTCTAAGAAATATTTCAAATATTTCTCTTGCGACCTTACGATAGCGTTCGACGCGTTGGTTCGAATTTGCTCTAAGTCACGAGAATAGTCGCTACTCTTCCCTTGCAAATACTCAGTTAAAAAATCTATATTCGGTCCACGCTGTTCAACGCCAAATAATAATCTACTGGGAGATTGCCTTGATGAGCAATGAGGTGTGTTATTTAGGGCAAACTCAATCCGTGTGAGCATCTGTGACCAATTAGTATGATTTAGGGGAGTTGTAACTTTACTTAACATTGCCTTAATCACCCTGTTTACCCTTTCGACTTGTCCATTTGCCTGCGCGGATGCCACTGCAATTCGAATGTGATCTACATTATTTTCTAAGAGATAAGAACTAAATTCGGAAGATGTGAAACATGTTCCCCTATCACTTATAATCCGTCTGGGTCTTGAGTAATTAACAAAATATTTGTTCAAACATGCAATGACTTCCTTGGTACTAGTTGATTTTACCGCAAATAGTTTAACGAACTTTGTAAATGCGTCAATTACTACTAAAATATGCTTTCGCTGAGAGCTTACGGAGGGGAGTGGACCAAAGTGATCGATGTGTATCGTATCAAATGGTATAGGTTCTTAAGTATGTTGTATAAATTCTGTTCATGTATTCTAACCGGAGGGGAGCACATAATGCATCGAATACAGTTTTTTATAAATTTATCAATTTTTTCTTTCATATTTCTGAACCAATAGTTTTTCTTTGTTTGCTCGTAGGTCTTACCAATGCCCATGTGGCAAGTTCGCTCGTGTACTGATCTAATGACATTTTCCTCCAATTCGCGAGGGACCCACAATAATAACCTGTTCATATAGTCCTCTCGGAATACTATGCCATCAACTAACTTAAAATTCTGTATTTCCTCCTTTTCTAAACGTAACCTCATCTCCATTATCTCATCGTCCCTGTTCTGCGTTACCTGAATCATGAAATCTATCTCTCTTTCATCAGACACACTCACGACCTTACACGGAATAATATTCGGTATGTCAAAGTCATCATATTCTTCGGATCGGTCAGCGGATGGTTCTTTATTCATAGTAACAGTAGTTGGTAGAAGAGTATTTGTGTACGGAGGTAAATTATCTTGAGGGAAGATTCAGTTTCAGCCTCGGAGGGGCATTCAGAGTCAACGTAATTGATTATCTGTTCCGATTTCATGCAGAATCTTTTCGATATATTGTCGTAAAAATCGTTCGATATCGGATGTGGTTCATGACACCTACTCAGAACATCGGCATGACCCATCGTCGTTCCTCCCCTATGTACAATCCTATAGTCGTAGTGCTCCATCTGTAGGCTCCACCTGGCAATTTTGGGGCTAACTTCCTTTTTGTTTAGGGTCAATGCAAGAGCATTACAGTCGGTAACAATCTTAAAGGGGATGCCCCTCAAATAAATATCGAAGCGATTAAGAGCATGAATGATTGCCAGTGTTTCGAGTTCAAAACTATGCATTCGGGATTCGGACGCTGTGGTAGCCTTAGAAAAGAAAAACACAGGGTGGAATTTTCCATTTGTTTGCCTTTGCAGCAATACAGCCCCGAATCCAACTTTACTTGCATCTGTATGTAATTCAGTTTCATTCTGAGCGTTGTACAGAGCTAAAACCGGTGGAGAAGCCAGTTTTTTCCTCAACTCATAAAATGACAGCTTACAAGAATCATCAAACTTAAAATATTTACCATCTTTCAGCAAGCGTTGTAGAGGATACACAATTTTCGCATAGTCCTTTACAAACTTTCGAAAGTAAGAAAAGAGCCCGAGGCATGATTGCAGCTGTTTGAAATTTTCCGGAGGAGGATATTTTGCCAAAGCCCTCAGATGTAAATCACTCGGACGAATACCTTTTTCGTCCACAGTGTAACCCAAATATTCTATAGCATCGTAAGCAAAGTTACACTTTTTCAAATTTAGCTTCAGGCCCAAGGATGCTAATCGACGTAAAACTTCGGATAAAATAATGCAATGTGCTTCGAAATTCGGTGTGGCAATGGATATGTCGTCGAGATAAACAATTATCTTACCCGATTCTATTAGATCACGCAAAGCGCAATGAATGTACCTTTGAAAAACTGCTGGTGCATTTTTTAGACCGAATGGCATACGATTGTACTCAAACTGTCCGTCAGGTGTGACAAAAGAAGTATATTTTTTTGATGCCTCGTCTAATTCGACATGAAAAAACCCATTTTTTAAGTCTAGTGTAGAAAAATATTTATTACCACCTAAGTATTCCATACATGTTTCAATCAATGGTAATGGAAAATTATCCCTCACAGTAATTCTGTTCAATGCCCTATAATCAACGCATTTACGATATTCCCCGTTTTTTTTCAAAACCATAACAACAGGAGAAGCATATGGTGACTCACTCTGTCTTATCACTCCCTTTTCTAATAACCCGGTAATAATTTGTCTAAGTGCTGTACGTTCTGCAATAGCTAATCTGCGTGGCCGGAAAAAAAATTTATTGTCGCTATTCAACCTAATCGTCATTTTATATTCAAAGGGGCAAATATCATTACTACGTTTCAAATATTGTCCCTCGATTATTTCAGTAATAATGCATTTTTCACGTTGAGCTAATCTAGGGTTTATGTTAAACTTATCGGACTCACAGTCTAGGTCAATGGCCATAATCTGACTCCGAGCAAACTCATACGCAGACAAGGATTGTCGTTCAATCGAATCAAGTTGGTTATCAGTTTGCATTGTACATATCTCCTTAGGATAATTAATACAATTGTTTATAAAAGCGGAGGGTACACAATCAAAAAAATTCAAGTCTTTTCTTTCCGGAATATCTGAATCCAGCGAACACAAAAGTAAATTCTCATAATTTTTAAAATTCAATTTTTTCAGAGATTTAGTCGATTTATCCATTTGACACAAACGAATATTAAAAATTTTCAGAAAGTTTCGCCCTAATAATAAAGGGATTGGTAGAGTTTCATCAGGAACCACAAGTAATGTAATGAAATGAGATTGATTTTCAAATGAGATTTGACACGTAAGCTTTCCAAAAGTACTTAGTTTCGTCCTACCAAGACCTTGATATTTAGTTTTTATTAGATTTCTATTAATTTCAAAAGGGACCTCAGATTCGCGTACCAAATTTACCGGGCTGCCAGTATCGAAAATAGATAAAGTAATTTTACAATCACTAAGTTGTTCATTATTTGAATTAATAAACCTTAAACATACCATATTAGCAAAGTTGACAGAGTCCGTATCTTCATCTTCGTCATTATCTGTAACAGCAGCAACAGTTGTCTTCAGTCTTTGTATGCGCTTTGTGTTGTTGCACGATTTGTGATCGTGACCCATTTGCCAACAATTGAAACAGCCACCAACTGGTCGCTCTTCATAAGGGCATTGTGGCTTCATGTGTCCCATCTTTGAACAATTGTAGCAACGTATTCCTTCGTTGGTTTTTGGTCCACTGGTTTTAGATTCAGTCACATTTGTTCTTATATTTGATGTACCATCTGCGCCTCCTCTCACACTCTGCCTTTGTTCGTACATATGTACAGCATTTTTTATATCATCCATAGTTTTTGCAGCAGTAAAAAGAATGAAATCAGATATACGGCCGTTTAGACCCTCTTGTACAAATGCTACGAGCTCAAAGTCACTCACATCACTACGTATAGCAATAGACTCCATTTCCATAACGTATCGTCTTACGCTTTCGTTGGGTTTTTTTATTCGGCGTCGTAGCGTATTGTAGATTTCTTGACGGCTGACCGTACACCCAAATTCTTTTATCAGTTTCGCTTTTAGATCGTCGTATGTCATCGCTCCTCTGCCAAGCATCAAACGTGCTGGTCCAATTAAGCAGTTTCTTAGTGTTAGAAATTTAAATAGCTCGTCAGCTTTCACGTGCTCTAATACTTCCTCAAGATTCCTAAAAAATTCCATAATCCCGAACGTGCGGTCTTCACCACTGTATTTTATTAAAGCGTGTTCGATATCGTGGAAATTAACAACACGCTTAGGTGAAGTAGAGTTATCTGAATCAACATATACATTTCTTTCCATTTGTTCGATTTCCTTACGCAGACGTAAAACTTCATGACGTCGGCGTAAAATCGCTATTTCGTCGTCCAGTCTCTGCGCCTGTATTTGATCGGAGTTATCGATTAATGATGTCATCGATACATGAGGTGTAGCGGCGTTACGAATATCAGCATTGTCGGCGACGGGGTTTACATTCATTGGGGCGGCTAAAAAATTTTGGCTTTCTAAAGTAGTCTGGGTGAGAAGTTTTGAAGCCGTAAGATCTTCGTTTGTTGCAGCGTAGTTATCATCGGCGGTCGTCGAGCACTTTATGAAAGTAGATGCAGCTGAGGTTGTGGCACGTATTGCGGAGCTAGCCAACACTTCACTCCGTGGAACGGTAGGGGGAGCTGAATATGTGGCCTTAGAAACTATCATCGGCGGTTCTGTATAGGAAGCGGCAGCAGCGGTTTGGGAATTAGAACACAAAATGAGCTGAGTATTTGCAGATGACGTCGGAATGACTGTCGGTGTAGAATCCTCTAAATCGTCGGATGCCTTAATTTCGTCATTGATGTTGTTTTCATCCTTTTTATCTACTTCGTTAATTACAGTAGGATTCTCTTTTAAGGCGGCTTCGACCTTATTACGATGCTCAGAAAAAATTCTGCGAAGACCATCAATGGAGCACCTAGTAGGAACTGATATTCCTACGAATTTTAGTGCATCTTGCAGCTGTCTTCTATTTAGATTCAACTCCATATTGACAATTTCTTTCTTTTCGTATCCCACTTCTGACGATATAGTGCTTAGTAATATTTAAATTAAAAATCCAAACGATTGTAATAGCACTTGCGTCTTTATTTGTCTAGGGAAAAAGCTAATATGAGATCTTACATTTTCTTCTTATATTACAATGTTGGCTGCCCTTTTTCATATTCTTACATTCTTATGCTTATATTCTAGTGTTGTCTGCGCTTACGTAGTTGCTCAGAAGAGTAAGGTACTTATTTTATACACTGCTGCTTATAGACATGACATGACATACAGAGGGCGTCAAGTAAACAAACACCAGGGTTAGAATAACATGCAACTGCACTCACTACAAGTTGAAAGGAATTTATAAAAAATTTTATGTTTTATATTACCTTGAAATATTTTTTATCCACACATAATGGCCTGTTGTTGTTGAGCTAATTTCCTTTTGAAGAAAGAGAAGATTGATATGATGTGATTTAACTTCTTTTGTTTTATAATATGGTCCGATAATAATATTATGTTCCTCATCATATCCGAAAACATTTACACTTATCCATTCGTTAAGCACTTCAAACAGCTCTACATCTTTTATCTGTAGAGGGAAGCATAAACCTTCAAAATTCAAGAGTCCTCTATGTGTATTTATTTGGGTTAAATTTATGTTGACTGGATATGATGATATACGATTCGCATTTTTGCTAAAATTATATATTGAGGAAACTACAGCCCATTCAAAACAAAATTGGTCATTGTTCTGCACATTTACACAAGCTTTTCTACTGCTCAGCTTCTGTGGTAGTGGAAAATATGTAGAACCTTTCAATGGTTGATATTTATTAAGGTTTGTCTCCAATTTTATAATTTGAACCAACGTCCATCCACTGTCTCTTTCCTGGAACTCCTCCATTTTATTTATAACTTCTTTTATTTTATGGATAAAGACTTCATTAAGGCTATTTTCATTAAAAATTGGTTCCATTTTCGTTTTAAATGTTTTAATCTGTAATGAAGTATTTTCCATATCTTCTGTAGAAAGCTTGGCGTATAATCCCGATAGCTCAATATTAATTTTCATAGCTTTATATACATTCAAACACAAATTAATTTCGGGTTTTAAAGCTAACCAAGCCTTATTCAAAAATTCCTCAGGAAAGAGACATCCATCATCACTGTTTTCAAATAGCAATGTTTGTATTCTAGACTTGAATGCGCTTTGTAGTCTCTTAACACCGTTTTGAGGAATAGGGAATTCTGCTACATGTTTCGATGATCTAGCATGGGTTTTTTCATGTTCAAATAAAATTTTTGTATTACTGAAAAATTTTCCACATTGAATACAACTATATAAGTTTTCCATTTTTTATACAATTTAAAGTTTTGGGAATTGAACTTATCACTGGTAAAATAATTTTTATTTAATTTAAAATTGTTGAAAGTCTTCTTATTTTTCGTTGTTAATTTTAATGAAAATTATTTATTTTTAATGAATACACTTATCACTGCAAAAATAATATTCATATAATTCAACAGTTTTTAAATATTGTTTTAGTTTTTTGAATGATGTTGTAAGACTAGAATTTTGTTTGAAAAAACATTCTGTTTTATACTTTTTCTCAGAACAAATAAAATGTAAATTTCACCAAGGCACCCACGTAAATCTACACGCACAAAAAGCATGCATACGCATGTCCCTCGTTCTTAATACTTTAATACTTAATATCATGTGTCTTGCATGTGCATGTCCTATCCTTTTTTTTTCTTAAAATGAAAATTAGAGTAAAGCAAAGTACATCTAGGTTCTGTGACATGAAAAAGCATGCAAAAGCATGCATACGCATGTCTTATGGAAAAATACATATATTGGAATATCCTTCCTTATGGGAAAATACATGTATTGGAAATATCCTTCCTTATAGGAATATTTTTTCATGTAATTTTTTGGTAAGAATTTTGAAAATTTCCATATAAATGAAAAAAGTAATAAAACATTGTAATGCATACATATACATATGACCATGTGTCTTGCACATGCATGTTTAAATTTCATGTCTTGTACATGCATGTTTAACTTTCATTAAATAGATAACTTATTTTAAACATAAACTCTCATTTTCATAAAATTTAAATGAATTTGAAATATATGCATTTTATTTTAATTTTTTCAAACAAAATTTTCCTGAAATGGATTTCAAATTCACTTTGTTAACGTGCATGTGCATGTTTAACATAAAACCAAAAATCAATAAATAATAGGGGCTCACTTCACTTTACTAAATATATTTATTGTTTTAAAAATTGTGTAACTACATAAAATTTCTTATGACAAATGAAAAAATTTAGCTATAGTTTAGTTCGAATATTGCTGAACCATTTGGTGATTGACGTCCTTTGTAAATAATTGTCCAAATTTTGTCATTCATTTTTGATAAGTAAGGATCCTCTCTGTTTAAATATTTAACGATTCTTTGCGGAAGATAAAACCACTTATTGTTGTTTAAATATACAATAACTTTGGATCCATATTGTGTAACCTTCCATTCAAAATTTAAAATCTTGTAAGGTTCATTTAAGGGAATATCATCAATTTTTGTGTATTCAGATTTTATTCCTTGCGCAATGTTAATTATTTGTTGATAGATCTAAAAACAAACAAAAAAATTAGTTAAATTTTATATGTATTTCTTAAACTTTCATATAATAAATAAAAAAATTCTAATGTTATGTTAAACTTCATTCTTACCATTGTTGTTGAACGTAATTTCAAGGATCTTTGAATAACAATAACTAAAACTAAATTATAATTGGTCTTTTATATACATATTTTTGAGTCAATCGAACTCTCATTTTTTATATAATTACTCAAATGAGAATCTCATTCGAATTGTTCCATTTACAAAAATGTCTTCGTTAAACTTTTTATGAGAAAAATATATTCTCATTTGAAGTTAACTTTGTTGTAGGAATATATGTATGTATTAGAATATCCTTCCCTATGGAAAAAATACATTGAGCCAGTATCCCTACATTTATACTACTACGGAATATCCTTCCTAATGGGAAAAAAATACATGTATTGGAATGCACATATACTAATTAGAATGATCCTTATGGAAAAAATACATTGAGCCAGTATCCCTACATGTATTTTGATCCTTATGGAAAAAATACATTGAGCCAGTATCCCTACATTTATACTACTAATGTATTTAGTTACAAAAATGCAGTTAGTGAAACAACATAAAAATATTTTAGTTCGTAATATTGACGATTCAGTCAACATCAGTTCAAAAATAAAGCATAGCGCCCTTTTACCAAATTCTATTCGTGCTCTAATAGTTGGACCATCAAATTGTGGAAAGACTAATATTATGATTGGCTTACTAGAAAGTCCCAATGGACTCAAGTTTGAAAACATCTATTTATACTCAAAATCTCTATATCAACCTAAATATGAATACCTGAAGAAACTAATTTCACCAATTAAAGGAATGGGATATTATACATATACAGATAATGAATCAGTTATTCCACCTGACGAAGCTAAAACTAATTCAATTATGATATTTGATGATGTTGCATGTGAGAATCAGAATAATATACGTACATATTTTTGTATGGGGCGACATAGGGATGTTGATTCATTCTACTTATGTCAAACTTATACTAGAATTCCCAAGCATTTAATAAGAGACAATGCCAATGTTATTATAATGTTTAAACAAGATGAGACAAATATGAAGCATGTTTATTTTGATCATGTTGGTGGCGATATGAGTTATGAAAAGTTTCATGAAATTTATCGAGAGTGTTGGAAGGATAAATATGGGTTTTTGGTGATTAGCAAAGATAATGAATTAAATGATGGACACTACAGAAAGCAATTTGACTATTTCATAACTATATATAAACTACTCTTCACAAACATTTACTTTAGTTATTAATCTAACTTTAAACTTGAAACATCTACTTGATATAACCTCATCTGATAACCTGATTTGATACCTGATAAGCTGATCTGAAAACCAGACCAGGTCCTGATAAGCTGATCTGAAAACCAGACCAGGTCCTGAAAAGCTGATCTGAAGACCAGACCAGATCCTAAAAAGCTGATCTGAAAACCAGACCAGGTCCTGAAAAGCTGATCTGAAAACCAGACCAGGTCCTGAAAAGCTGATCTAAAACCAGACCAGGTCCTGAAAAGCTGATCTGAAAACCAGACCAGGTCCTGATAAGCTGATCTAATAGCTGATACCTGATCTAATAGCTGATACCTGATCTAGTAGCTGATACCTGATCTAATAGCTGATACCTTTTATTTATTAAACATGGATGAGAAAATTTTAAGACAGTTGACAGGTGTTGACAAGAAATGTCTTGAAGAAAAAGCTTCGTAGTATAAAAACTGGTGAAATAGATACACGTGAACAACTAAGAGATACATTTAAACCTATGACAGAACCACTGAAAGAATTCATAAATAGTTCTAAAAAAATTAAAAGAATTCCCATTAAAGAAGAAAATAAAATGAAGACAGAATTTGAAAATAATACAAGTTTAAAGTCTGAAAAACCATCACTCAAGATAGAGACAAGTACACCAAAGAAACTAGCAGAAGGAACAATATTTGATAATACCATCTTATTTAATGAAACTAATTCTAAAAATGATGATGACGATGATGAAGAAATGAATTAGATACAAACTATGGTCCACATAAAGATTTCAATAATGAATGGAAATTTGGTGATAGTAAACTTACACTTAATGAAGATAAAATACAAGTTGGTGGTCAAATATGGACTCTAACACCAGGACTATTTTCTCTAATGTTTCATAAAATACCAAAAAATTATGATAAATTTGAACTCGAAATCTATAAAAAGATATTAATTACTACTAATGCATATAGAAGAGACTATAAACCTGATGGACATATTATTAAGAAATTTATTGACGAGAAAAACCAGAAGAATTTATGTGAATAATAGGATCTAAGCCAAAAGGTAGCTACTTAGGTGATAGAATGATGGAACTTAACACTCATAAGCTCAACTATATATACTGGGATGATCCAAATGAGCTAGTAGATCGACTTCGACTACTGCTCGCATCACAAGCTGCAGGTCATACTAATCACAATAACGAGATTGTATCAATTATTGAAGAACTACGTGAAGGCAATTTAATACATTAACTTCAATAAAGTATATAAAGCATGGCTGTTGATAAATTTGGACATTATTTAAACGATACTAGCGACATAATTTCTTTGAAAAATGCACCTAAACTGCTGGGGTTCTTTGTGGATACGAACAACAACATTGATGTCCAAAACAAAAGGATCAAAAATTTTGCAAAAGCTGTGGAGGAAAACGATGTTATCAATAAATTGTTTCTGCAAACTCAAATCGAAAAACTAGAAGATAAATTATTAGCATACTTTAAGAGATACAGTACTATAATTCAAGAAACTATTCAAATGCAAATTGAGGATCTACATCGCGAAATAAAATTAGATATAGAAGAAAATTATAAAATTGAAAAAGATATTCTAAAAATTAAAACATCCTTTGAAGAACAAATATAACAGATTAATGAGAAAATTTATAGATTAGAAAATTACATGTTTGTATCAATAGCTGAAAGTGCTTCAAGTAGATCACAACACTCTTCAAAAAATCTCTAAAAACAACTTAATGTCTTCAAAAAGAAATTTAGTAAACGAACTTCATAAGCAGGCACGAAAACATTTTGTGCGTCGCAGAGTTGTAACGAAAGGAATAGATGATCTTTGGCAAGCTGATTTAGTTGAAATAGAGAACCATTCTAAAGAAAATAGAAATTGTGAGTGTTAGCTTTGTTTTTGACCAATTAATTCTTTTAGTATTCTAGGGGTTGCCTTAGGCTGATTTTTCGGTCAGTTTATGTTTTAAATCATGAGTAAAACAATATTATTTAAAAAGTGTATATAAGTTAATCTTTTTGTCCTTTTTAATTAATTAAAAAAAAGATTTTTTTATTTTATATTTTACTAGCTGACCCCGGTCCGCGTTGCTGGCCCTAAGCAAACATTAGTGGTGTATATGGCATTGGTGGTACAATATGAAAATTGGATTTTGCCCACGAATAAACTAAATACTGCGCCATCTGCCGGACGAAGTTCAAACTACACAAAAACACTCCTCACGCCCTATAGAGCATGTATATAAAGTTTGGTCTAAATCGGAGCAGTAGTTCTTGAGTTACGGTGCGAAATCACAAAAAAAACTAAATATGGCGCCATCTGTCAGACGAACTTCAAACTACACAGAAACACTCCTCACGCCCCATAGAGCATGTATATAAAGTTTAGTTTAAATCGGTGCAGTATATTGCGCCATCTGCCGGACGAACTTCAAACTACACAGAACTGCATAAAAACATTTTCAATTTTATCCATACATTTGGAAATAATCAATAAAAAGGCTCTCCTGTAAAGTTTGGTTATTGTCGCTTACGATAATGTTGCGCTCAAGGCTCGATATGTGTATTCCAATACATGTATTTTTTTCCCATTAGGAAGGATATTCCGTAGTAGTATAAATGTAGGGATACTGGCTCAATGTATTTTTTCCATAAGGATCAAAATACATGTAGGGATACTGGCTCAATGTATTTTTTCCATAAGGATCATTCTAATTAGTATATGTGCATTCCAATACATGTATTTTTTTCCCATTAGGAAGGATATTCCGTAGTAGTATAAATGTAGGGATACTGGCTCAATGTATTTTTTCCATAAGGATCAAAATACATGTAGGGATACTGGCTCAATGTATTTTTTCCATAAGGATCATTCTAATTAGTATATGTGCATTCCAATACATGTATTTTTTTCCCATTAGGAAGGATATTCCGTAGTAGTATAAATGTAGGGATACTGGCTCAATGTATGTTTTCCATAAGGAAGGATATTCTAATACATACATATATTCCTACAACAAAGTTAACTTCAAATGAGAATATATTTTTCTCATAAAAAGTTTAACGAAGACATTTTTGTAAATGGAACAATTCGAATGAGATTCTCATTTGAGTAATTATATAAAAAATGAGAGTTCGATTGACTCAAAAATATGTATATAAAAGACCAATTATAATTTAGTTTTAGTTATTGTTATTCAAAGATCCTTGAAATTACGTTCAACAACAATGGTAAGAATGAAGTTTAACATAACATTAGAATTTTTTTATTTATTATATGAAAGTTTAAGAAATACATATAAAATTTAACTAATTTTTTTGTTTGTTTTTAGATCTATCAACAAATAATTAACATTGCGCAAGGAATAAAATCTGAATACACAAAAATTGATGATATTCCCTTAAATGAACCTTACAAGATTTTAAATTTTGAATGGAAGGTTACACAATATGGATCCAAAGTTATTGTATATTTAAACAACAATAAGTGGTTTTATCTTCCGCAAAGAATCGTTAAATATTTAAACAGAGAGGATCCTTACTTATCAAAAATGAATGACAAAATTTGGACAATTATTTACAAAGGACGTCAATCACCAAATGGTTCAGCAATATTCGAACTAAACTATAGCTAAATTTTTTTTTTCACCGCGAAAGTTTATTAAGTTTCCGTCTTGGTCGACAACTTTCAAAATTATATTATTTATTGTTCTTGAATTTACAGGTAAGTATATTACAGTGGTTGGAGTCTCTGTTATTTTATATCCAGGACTAACGTTAAGCGAAAACTGATGTAAAATATGCGTAGACATGTTGTTTATATACGAACCGCATACAATATTGCATTCAACGATTACTGTATTAATTTTGGTTATATCTATCGTTTTATCGGAGTAATGTTCTATTCCAGGTGCTAGTACTTTTCTACTAAAGCCTAATAATGATCCAATTGAGGATTTTTTATTAAAATAAATTGAATCAGAAGTGCTTTTTATACATGTTTGAAGTGTATTATAATTTGCTCGTACATCAAGAGAACCGGTTGGATTCATATCATGATATTTAATTTTTAGTAGTTCAGCTATATCAGTTAATTCATATGACCCAACTGGAACTGTTATTTCATGATTTCCAATATGAAATAAATTGTTTTCAACATCTTCATTTGGAATTGAATGATATGTATCAAAACTCATTAAGCCACAAACATAATTTTCATTTAGTTCAATTGGCGGAAAATAGTTTGCGACAAGATGCGAAGAGTCTCCGTTTAAAGTTAATGTAATTGACATTTTAGTGGTTCATGAATGATTAAGTTAATTATTAAATTTTTCACAGTTTTTATTATTAATCATAATTTGTATTAATCCAAGAATTATGTTCTGAAGAAAAACCAAGCCATTTAACATAAATTTTGTTGCTTTTCCTTTTCAAAACCTTTTCAACCAAATAAGTTTCAGGAAATCTAGTTTTCATTAATTCAGACTCATAAAACCCTCCTTTAATTTCATGTCCTTGATAATCTTTTAATATATATGTATTTGGATTAGTATTTTTTATAGTTTTAACCGTAAATACTTCAGTAGTCCAATTTGGTGTATAACCTTTTTCAAATATATGTTTATATTTACTTATTCTAACATTATCATTCACTTTGAACTTTGGTTTTGTAAATACTTTTAAATTGTTGTAAGCTGTATCCAATAAAATTTTTTCGTTTGATGAATTTACTTCATTGGGCGACATTTTTATTGTTCTGTGGTAAGTATTATTATATTTCTCTACAAGGTTCTTATATATGTTTAACCATTTATATGTTCCTTGATAACTAAACTCCTTCCACATCAGTCCTTTAAGAGTTCTGTTAAATCTTTCTATGATGGATGCTTTCAGAACACTATATGTTGAATAGTGGTTGATTTGATTCAATTGCATTAAGTGACGAAACTGATTATTGAAGAACTCCTTACCATCATCTGTTTGTAAATTTTTTGGTTTACGATTGCTTTTTATGAAAATGTTTTTCATGGCGTTCGTTATGTTGAGTGCAGTTTTATTTTTCACTGCTATAGCCCAAGCTTTTTTTGAAAAAGAATCTATTACTGTTAAGAGATAACGGTGACCGTTATTATATGTTGCGTAGTTGCCCATCTCAACCAAATCCGCCTGCCATAAATCATCGATTCCTTTTATGATAACCCGTCTTCTTTTAAAATTTTTTCGCGCTTGCTTATGAAGTTCATCAACTATTTCTCTTTTATCTAAGTTCATTTTGAAATAAGATTCTTTACTATTAAGCATTCAGATATGAGTGTCAAATATTTATATAAACTTTTTATCCTTTAATTTTAGGAAATTCAAGTTTTCGTTTTTTCACCTCAACGTTTACATCATTTCTCTTCATCGATTTAAATATAAAATCCTCAAGTGTATTGAATCTCTCTTCGATATTCTTTGAAAAGTCTTCATTTGCATAACTTATTTGATTCGTCACTATTTTTTCAATAGCTTCAACATTTTCATTGATTCCTTTTGTAATTAATTCTTGTAATACTTTAACATCCCTTTTGATAATGTTTAATTGAGAATTATAATCGTTTTTAAGTTCTTCACGTTGTTCGTTAATAGTTTTAATTATATTATCCAGTTTTTCCATATCTTTTGTTATGTTATTCAATTGCAAATTATATTTGTATAATTTTAACTTTGAGTCATTTAGATTATGTCGGAAAGAAGTTTCTCCAAACTTATTTATATAAGTCATTTTTAGTTTAATATATTATATCAGCTTCTTTCAATTCTTCAATAATGGAAATTATTTCGTTATTGTGATTATTATGACCAACACTTTCTGATGAAATAAGTAAACGTAATCTGTCAACTAATTCATTTGTGTCATTCCAGTATATATAACTAGATCTACGATTATCAATAGTCTTTAACGAGAATCCACTACCTTTCGTTAGAATATTTGGTTTAGTATTAAATAAATTTTTTATTATACGAATATATTTATAAGCTCGTGTACCTTTAATTTGACTTTTTGATTGATATTGACGTTTGTGAGCATTGGTACTTATTAAAATTTCTTTATATTTTCTTAAATCATTTTTATTATAATGTAGAGGCTTTGAATGGAAAACTAATTCAAATAATCCTGGAGTCATTTTCCACGTTGAATTCCCTATTTGAATAGAGTTATCAGCATTAAAATTTAATTCATTATTTGCATATCGCCAATTTCCGCTTTCATCTATGTTGAAACCATAAATTTTATCTATTGTTTTATTATTGAGGAGTAATTCTATATTTTCAGCTAATGGATATTTTTTCAAATCAGTTTCAGTAACTTGGTTATAATCTATTGCATCATCAAAATTGTTTGAACTGTCGTCGGATGGTAGTGGTGGAAGTTGTGGATCTGTTATGTTATCATTAGATTGATAATCATCTGAGTTATAATCATCATCTTTTTTTATTATTTTATTCAAAGGTTTGGTTATGGACTTAGATGTATCATTCAATATATCATCAGTTTGATATTCATTAATTTTTCCAATTATCGTATTTAAAGGTTTAGTTATTGGTTTGAATGTATCTTCTAAAATATTAACTCGTTCTATATTGTCTAATTTGAGATTTTTTAATTTTGCTTTCAATACTCCTCTTGTCTTAACAATATCCTTTAACAATTTATTATCCATAGTTATTGTTTTTATATGTGCTTGAAATCTGCTTTATATTTGATAATGATCTGCCTGATATCTGCTTAAGCAACTGATATTTATCTGCTAATGATCTGTTTTATGTCTGATTGCAATCTGCATTATAACTATTTAAGATCTGCTTACTTATAGTTCTATGAATTCATCAAAACCTTTTCTATATCGCCCTTTATTTATCAAATTATCCTTACTGATAACAAGAAAGCCATATTTATTTTTCCAACATTCACTACATATATTTGTAAATTCTTTAAATGACATATCACCAATTACATGATCATTATATATATGTCGTAAATTCATTTCATCCTGTTTAAATATTATAATCATATTCGCATTATCACGTATAAGATGTTTAGGGATTTTTGTGTACGTTTGACATAAATAAAAACAATCTATATTCTTATGTCTGCCCATACAAAAGTAATCTCTTATAGTGTCTTGTTTTCCACAAATAACATCATCAAATATTATGATAGAATGTGAGTTCGCTTCTGTAGGACTAATAACTTTCTCGTTTTCCGCAAATGTAAAAATATTTATTCCTTTTATTGGGTGTATCAATTCCTTGAGATAACAGTATTTTGGTTGATATAAAGATTTTGAATATATGTAAATGTTTTTAAAACTTAAACCGTTGGGGCTCTCTATTAGACTAATCATAACATTAGTTTTGCCACAATTTGAAGGACCTACAATTAATGCTCGTATTGAATTTGGTAAAAGTGTACTATGTTTAATTTTCGGTTCGTTTTCTTGTGATTCATCCGCATTTCTTACTACAATTTGTTTAGATTGTTTTACTAATCGCATTTTTATAACTAACTTGGTTTTGATATAAATTTCTTATTATATAGCGAAACCTCATCATTTAAGTTTATAGTGTCAATCCCATTACACATATCATATAATTAATAAAAAATGAATATAAACTATAAAAAGGGAGTTAAAGATAATCAGTATAATATTGGTAGTGGATTAGTAAACAACTTAATAAACAAATTACCTGTTGAACTACATTTACCTGGTTATCAGTTTTGTGGACCTGGAACAAAACTTGAAAAACGTTAAGCAAGAGGTGATAAGGGGATAAATGCCTTAGATGCAGCTTGTAGGGAACACGATATTACATATTCAGAAACAAACGATATTAATAAGAGACATAAAGCGGATAAAATTTTAGTTGAAAAAGCTTGGCAACAAGTGCAATCTAAAGATAGTGATTTCAAAGAAAAGGCTAACGCTTGGTTCGTAACAAACGCTATGAAATCAAAACTTAAATTCGGATTAGGTATGAACAATATAAAAATTCATAAATCTAAAAAGTCACAGAAAAAAAAGAGTCAAATGAAAAAAACATGTGATAGAAAATTGTTTTCAAAAGCTGTTAAAAATACTCTTAACCTCTTGAGAAATGAAAAACCAGACAATTTAAAGGCTGCTGTTAAAATTGCGTTAAAATCCATTACTTCGAACTTCAAAGGGAAGAAGAGGGCTAATATTGTGATACCGAGAGTTATACCAATGCCCAAAATCGGTGGATTTCTTCCACTAATTCCAATCCTAACAGCTTTATCCGCACTTGGTGGTTTGGCTACGGGTGGATCGTCTATTATTAAGGCTGTAAATGATATTAAAAATGGAAAAGAACAACTAGCCGAGGCTACTCGGCATAATAGACACATGGAATCAATTTCTATGGGAAAAGGCTTATATCTTAAACCATATAAATCTGGATATGGACTGTATTATAAACCGATTCCAAAAAACTTTTAGATAACCTACCCAATCGACCATTAACTGATCTAGATTTAATAAAATATGGTAAAAAACTCGAAAATTTTAGAGGTGTGTTTATGCGAGATCGTTTGCCTAAAAAACCATTACTTCAAGAATGTGGTATTGTTAATCTAGATAACTCTCGTGGTGCTGGAACTCACTGGGTAGCCTATTATAAAAATCATAACTATAAAGAATATTTTGATAGCTTTGGAAACTTACAACCTCCAATTGAACTTGTTAATTATTTAAAGATACCCATTGAATATAATTATGAACGAAAACAACACTTTAATACATTTAATTGTGGTCACCTATGTTTAAAATTTTTATTCAATAAATGTAACTTGAAATAAATAAAACAAATATTTATACATATAAACGTGTGTTGCATTTTATTTTATTTCTTTTTTTTTTTTTTTTAATTTTTTTTTACTTAATCAAGCTTTTGGTTTAAATTATGTCACAATATTGTTTATTAATTGTAAAAATAGATATTCTAGTTATATACAAACTAATATTTAATTTTCTTAAAAATATCATCATCCTCATCATTTAGAAATATATCTCTAAAATTATTTATTCTTTGTTCATCTATATAATCAATTTCCATTAGAGAATCATCGTTAGTATCATTCATAAATTGTTCTTCATAATGTCCCCAAGCAAGGGTATCTACATTATTTTTGCGAACATATCTTTTCTCATCTACATAGCTTAAAGATATTTTATTTATTAAGGAAGTATACAGATTGTGTAGCTTTGACTTAAATATATACATATTCGCATAGTAAATTTGTTTATTGTATAAACAATTTTTATAATCACTTAAGCTTAACTTAGCACAACAATTATTTTTTACACCTTTTGCTTTTTTTATTTCTCTCCCTTCTTCAGTACTAAAAGAATACATTTTAGATCTTAAACCAATGAATTCCCTCATGACGACTCCATTATTTTCATCCTTCATCATTCCCAAAATTTTTTTATTTTTCTGGGGAATATTAAATTTATTATCACTTTCATAATCAGACGTATCGAATCTATCATCAATGTCATTGTAAATATCTCTATAAAAATCCTCAGTATAGATTATATAAATAAAGGAGTCTGTATCCATATAATTAAGTTCTACATTAGATTCATATTTAGGAAGCATATAATCATAATGGAAATTATACATTTTCCACTTAGATATCTCTAAAACACAAAATCCAAGATATATTGGTTTATTATATATAGAATGCGTTTTATTTAATTCAATTGCAATCATATTGTCATCAAAAATACTTAAAGAACTGAATTCTGGTTTGGCAATTAGAGCTCGAGATCCAAGCTTTTTCCCAACATTATCCCAAGAGTTAACAATTTTTATATTTTTCCGTTTGTCTACGTTCTCCATTGTTTTTCCGTATATTGCGTTATTTAATAACTTAAAGAAATTTTGTTAAAATTTATTCTTAGCATTCATCCTATGAAATGTATTTAAAGATATGTAACTTTTTAACCAATCGGACTGCTTAAATTTCAATATTCTATGTATTTTGTTTAACTTTAAACCATGTGTTAGACACTGTTGCAAGTTTTCATAATATATAACATATTTAGTTTTGTTAGTCAAACCCAATATAAGCTTTGAATCTTTAGCCATTGGAGGTACTTTGTTTTCGCAACAAAATGGTAAGAAGTTATGACGATCATGAATCTCTGTTGGATATGTCAAATCCACTTCTAGAATATATCCAACAGATGAATCGTCGGGAATGGAATGTAAGGAGAAACCGTCAATGTCACTAACCCATTCAAATCCACTTTCTGGTAAATATTGTGACATAGCCCACCCATATAAATTATTTGCATCTAAATACATTAGATACTTAGATTGAAGCTTATTGTTGAAATCTGTCATATATTTATTATTAGCTTTTGAATGTCTTTTCGAACATTGAACAATTCCTCCTCTTATTCCCTTTTGGATGAATGTAATCATGTCAATATCAGTCAAAAGTTGTAATTTTATTTTCGTAATTTTAAGCATTGCATCCCATGAAAGCCCTGGCGCTGTATAATAATGACATGGATCTAATTTATATATGTGTTTACATAATAGTCTGAAATTCTCAAAAACGTCTGTCAGAAGTAAAACATCAGTTTTGAGGTAAATCATTAGATAATCTTCTAGTGTCTCACAATTAAAAGCATTCCACACTTCCTTGGCATGGTTGTAATCGTCTACTGAACATTCTGTCTCTGTAAGTATATTGAAAAATTGTTCCCTCGTTGGTAAATTCCGTTCTTTAAGTTTGTCAACTGAATTTAAATAATTATATGGAAAAACTCCTTTTCTCATTAGTAAAGAAAATTGTTTTTCATCTTCAAAACTTGACTTTAATGTAGTAAAATCAGTTCTTGATAAATTATGTGCTAATGAGTCTAAACTTGACTGCATAAATCTGTATGAGTCTAAAAATCTAATTTCAATATTGATATTATCTATACTGATAATTTTTGAAATGGATATGTACAATGCCTTATTTAATGGGAGAATATTTATTGAACCCTTATTAATATGATTAAGTTCCTTTATAAACAAATGTGAATCATACGAAGAAAGATTATGAAAGACAACAGGAATAAAACGTGGAACTTTGAAATTTAAATTACATTTTTGATGTGCAGGTCCTCTATATTTCCCACTTAAATGACAATGGTCTTTAACTTTATCTTCATTTACAATAGGTTTTAAACAAATATGACAAATAGTAGACTTCCTAAAGTGTAATTCTTCGCCTTCATTCAAAGGGATCATTGGTTTTATATCTTTTAAATAATTTGTATATAAGAAGACTACATCCTTCACTAGTTCACTTATAAATTCTTTGGGTGAATCTTCCCCCTTAAAATACTTAAACTTATCTAAATTCTTATCATAACTACATTTTAAATAATATGAGAAAGCATATGGGATATGTTTGTTTATCAATGTTGTTGATGATTTATTTGGATTCGGAATGCATGTTTCAAAATTCTGAAATATGCATTCAGAATCCGCATAAATAACAAATGGTACATCCATTGCTTTCTCATGATCTTTAAATTCTAAAATTACCTTATCTTCATTTGGAAGATATACTACCCGCTTTCTACATTCTGACATGTGTTTTGTTAATCTGTCCTCCTTTGTAAAGTGCTGCAAACAAAAGTTGCACAGATAATTTCTCCCCTTAAACTTGCTGGTTTGGTTCCTAATTAATCTATATAATATATTATAACAAACAAAATAATCAATTTGTAGTGCTTAGTAATATTTAAATTAAAAATCCAAACGATTGTAATAGCACTTGCGTCTTTATTTGTCTAGGGAAAAAGTTAATATGAGATCTTACATTTTCTTCTTATATTACAATGTTGGCTGCCCTTTTTCATATTCTTACATTCTTATGCTTATATTCTAGTGTTGTCTGCGCTTACGTAGTTGCTCAGAAGAGTAAGGTACTTATTTTATACACTGCTGCTTATAGACATGACATGACATACAGAGGGCGTCAAGTAAACAAACACCAGGGTTAGAATAACATGCAACTGCACTCACTACAACTCGGCCAACCTGACTTTTGATTGCCCTCAATCAAATTAATTAATTTATCCATTTTCTCATTCGAGATGCTTCTATTACCCCATCGTATGGCAGCTGGGTAATTTGGCAGTTTTCAATGTCTCTAATAATGTATCGATCGTTAGGCAAGATTTTATGGACAACATAAGGACCTCGGTAAAGCTCAGTTAATTTTTTATTCTTTCCAATAGTAGTGTCAATATATCGAATGACGACAAAATCTCCTTTGCTGAATAATTTCGCTGGTTTGCTCCTTTCTAAGAAATATTTCAAATATTTCTCTTGCGACCTTACGATAGCGTTCGACGCGTTGGTTCGAATTTGCTCTAAGTCACGAGAATAGTCGCTACTCTTCCCTTGCAAATACTCAGTTAAAAAATCTATATTCGGTCCACGCTGTTCAACGCCAAATAATAATCTACTGGGAGATTGCCTTGATGAGCAATGAGGTGTGTTATTTAGGGCAAACTCAATCCGTGTGAGCATCTGTGACCAATTAGTATGATTTAGGGGAGTTGTAACTTTACTTAACATTGCCTTAATCACCCTGTTTACCCTTTCGACTTGTCCATTTGCCTGCGCGGATGCCACTGCAATTCGAATGTGATCTACATTATTTTCTAAGAGATAAGAACTAAATTCGGAAGATGTGAAACATGTTCCCCTATCACTTATAATCCGTCTGGGTCTTGAGTAATTAACAAAATATTTGTTCAAACATGCAATGACTTCCTTGGTACTAGTTGATTTTACCGCAAATAGTTTAACGAACTTTGTAAATGCGTCAATTACTACTAAAATATGCTTTCGCTGAGAGCTTACGGAGGGGAGTGGACCAAAGTGATCGATGTGTATCGTATCAAATGGTATAGGTTCTTAAGTATGTTGTATAAATTCTGTTCATGTATTCTAACCGGAGGGGAGCACATAATGCATCGAATACAGTTTTTTATAAATTTATCAATTTTTTCTTTCATATTTCTGAACCAATAGTTTTTCTTTGTTTGCTCGTAGGTCTTACCAATGCCCATGTGGCAAGTTCGCTCGTGTACTGATCTAATGACATTTTCCTCCAATTCGCGAGGGACCCACAATAATAACCTGTTCATATAGTCCTCTCGGAATACTATGCCATCAACTAACTTAAAATTCTGTATTTCCTCCTTTTCTAAACGTAACCTCATCTCCATTATCTCATCGTCCCTGTTCTGCGTTACCTGAATCATGAAATCTATCTCTCTTTCATCAGACACACTCACGACCTTACACGGAATAATATTCGGTATGTCAAAGTCATCATATTCTTCGGATCGGTCAGCGGATGGTTCTTTATTCATAGTAACAGTAGTTGGTAGAAGAGTATTTGTGTACGGAGGTAAATTATCTTGAGGGGAAGATTCAGTTTCAGCCTCGGAGGGGCATTCAGAGTCAACGTAATTGATTATCTGTTCCGATTTCATGCAGAATCTTTTCGATATATTGTCGTAAAAATCGTTCGATATCGGATGTGGTTCATGACACCTACTCAGAACATCGGCATGACCCATCGTCGTTCCTCCCCTATGTACAATCCTATAGTCGTAGTGCTCCATCTGTAGGCTCCACCTGGCAATTTTGGGGCTAACTTCCTTTTTGTTTAGGGTCAATGCAAGAGCATTACAGTCGGTAACAATCTTAAAGGGGATGCCCCTCAAATAAATATCGAAGCGATTAAGAGCATGAATGATTGCCAGTGTTTCGAGTTCAAAACTATGCATTCGGGATTCGGACGCTGTGGTAGCCTTAGAAAAGAAAAACACAGGGTGGAATTTTCCATTTGTTTGCCTTTGCAGCAATACAGCCCCGAATCCAACTTTACTTGCATCTGTATGTAATTCAGTTTCATTCTGAGCGTTGTACAGAGCTAAAACCGGTGGAGAAGCCAGTTTTTTCCTCAACTCATAAAATGACAGCTTACAAGAATCATCAAACTTAAAATATTTACCATCTTTCAGCAAGCGTTGTAGAGGATACACAATTTTCGCATAGTCCTTTACAAACTTTCGAAAGTAAGAAAAGAGCCCGAGGCATGATTGCAGCTGTTTGAAATTTTCCGGAGGAGGATATTTTGCCAAAGCCCTCAGATGTAAATCACTCGGACGAATACCTTTTTCGTCCACAGTGTAACCCAAATATTCTATAGCATCGTAAGCAAAGTTACACTTTTTCAAATTTAGCTTCAGGCCCAAGGATGCTAATCGACGTAAAACTTCGGATAAAATAATGCAATGTGCTTCGAAATTCGGTGTGGCAATGGATATGTCGTCGAGATAAACAATTATCTTACCCGATTCTATTAGATCACGCAAAGCGCAATGAATGTACCTTTGAAAAACTGCTGGTGCATTTTTTAGACCGAATGGCATACGATTGTACTCAAACTGTCCGTCAGGTGTGACAAAAGAAGTATATTTTTTTGATGCCTCGTCTAATTCGACATGAAAAAACCCATTTTTTAAGTCTAGTGTAGAAAAATATTTATTACCACCTAAGTATTCCATACATGTTTCAATCAATGGTAATGGAAAATTATCCCTCACAGTAATTCTGTTCAATGCCCTATAATCAACGCATTTACGATATTCCCCGTTTTTTTTCAAAACCATAACAACAGGAGAAGCATATGGTGACTCACTCTGTCTTATCACTCCCTTTTCTAATAACCCGGTAATAATTTGTCTAAGTGCTGTACGTTCTGCAATAGCTAATCTGCGTGGCCGGAAAAAAAATTTATTGTCGCTATTCAACCTAATCGTCATTTTATATTCAAAGGGGCAAATATCATTACTACGTTTCAAATATTGTCCCTCGATTATTTCAGTAATAATGCATTTTTCACGTTGAGCTAATCTAGGGTTTATGTTAAACTTATCGGACTCACAGTCTAGGTCAATGGCCATAATCTGACTCCGAGCAAACTCAAACGCAGACAAGGATTGTCGTTCAATCGAATCAAGTTGGTTATCAGTTTGCGTTGTACATATCTCCTTAGGATAATTAATACAATTGTTTATAAAAGCGGAGGGTACACAATCAAAAAAATTCAAGTCTTTTCTTTCCGGAATATCTGAATCCAGCGAACACAAAAGTAAATTCTCATAATTTTTAAAATTCAATTTATTCAGAGATTTAGTCGATTTATCCATTTGACACAAACGAATATTAAAAATTTTCAGAAAGTTTCGCCCTAATAATAAAGGGATTGGTAGAGTTTCATCAGGAACCACAAGTAATGTAATGAAATGAGATTGATTTTCAAATGAGATTTGACACGTAAGCTTTCCAAAAGTACTTAGTTTCGTCCTACCAAGACCTTGATATTTAGTTTTTATTAGATTTCTATTAATTTCAAAAGGGACCTCAGATTCGCGTACCAAATTTACCGGGCTGCCAGTATCGAAAATAGATAAAGTAATTTTACAATCACTAAGTTGTTCATTATTTGAATTAATAAACCTTAAACATACCATATTAGCAAAGTTGACAGAGTCCGTATCTTCATCTTCGTCATTATCTGTAACAGCAGCAACAGTTGTCTTCAGTCTTTGTATGCGCTTTGTGTTGTTGCACGATTTGTGATCGTGACCCATTTGCCAACAATTGAAACAGCCACCAACTGGTCGCTCTTCATAAGGGCATTGTGGCTTCATGTGTCCCATCTTTGAACAATTGTAGCAACGTATTCCTTCGTTGGTTTTTGGTCCACTGGTTTTAGATTCAGTCACATTTGTTCTTATATTTGATGTACCATCTGCGCCTCCTCTCACACTCTGCCTTTGTTCGTACATATGTACAGCATTTTTTATATCATCCATAGTTTTTGCAGCAGTAAAAAGAATGAAATCAGATATACGGCCGTTTAGACCCTCTTGTACAAATGCTACGAGCTCAAAGTCACTCACATCACTACGTATAGCAATAGACTCCATTTCCATAACGTATCGTCTTACGCTTTCGTTGGGTTTTTTTATTCGGCGTCGTAGCGTATTGTAGATTTCTTGACGGCTGACCGTACACCCAAATTCTTTTATCAGTTTCGCTTTTAGATCGTCGTATGTCATCGCTCCTCTGCCAAGCATCAAACGTGCTGGTCCAATTAAGCAGTTTCTTAGTGTTAGAAATTTAAATAGCTCGTCAGCTTTCACGTGCTCTAATACTTCCTCAAGATTCCTAAAAAATTCCATAATCCCGAACGTGCGGTCTTCACCACTGTATTTTATTAAAGCGTGTTCGATATCGTGGAAATTAACAACACGCTTAGGTGAAGTAGAGTTATCTGAATCAACATATACATTTCTTTCCATTTGTTCGATTTCCTTACGCAGACGTAAAACTTCATGACGTCGGCGTAAAATCGCTATTTCGTCGTCCAGTCTCTGCGCCTGTATTTGATCGGAGTTATCGATTAATGATGTCATCGATACATGAGGTGTAGCGGCGTTACGAATATCAGCATTGTCGGCGACGGGGTTTACATTCATTGGGGCGGCTAAAAAATTTTGGCTTTCTAAAGTAGTCTGGGTGAGAAGTTTTGAAGCCGTAAGATCTTCGTTTGTTGCAGCGTAGTTATCATCGGCGGTCGTCGAGCACTTTATGAAAGTAGATGCAGCTGAGGTTGTGGCACGTATTGCGGAGCTAGCCAACACTTCACTCCGTGGAACGGTAGGGGGAGCTGAATATGTGGCCTTAGAAACTATCATCGGCGGTTCTGTATAGGAAGCGGCAGCAGCGGTTTGGGAATTAGAACACAAAATGAGCTGAGTATTTGCAGATGACGTCGGAATGACTGTCGGTGTAGAATCCTCTAAATCGTCGGATGCCTTAATTTCGTCATTGATGTTGTTTTCATCCTTTTTATCTACTTCGTTAATTACAGTAGGATTCTCTTTTAAGGCGGCTTCGACCTTATTACGATGCTCAGAAAAAATTCTGCGAAGACCATCAATGGAGCACCTAGTAGGAACTGATATTCCTACGAATTTTAGTGCATCTTGCAGCTGTCTTCTATTTAGATTCAACTCCATATTGACAATTTCTTTCTTTTCGTATCCCACTTCTGACGATATAGTGCTTAGTAATATTTAAATTAAAAATCCAAACGATTGTAATAGCACTTGCGTCTTTATTTGTCTAGGGAAAAAGCTAATATGAGATCTTACATTTTCTTCTTATATTACAATGTTGGCTGCCCTTTTTCATATTCTTACATTCTTATGCTTATATTCTAGTGTTGTCTGCGCTTACGTAGTTGCTCAGAAGAGTAAGGTACTTATTTTATACACTGCTGCTTATAGACATGACATGACATACAGAGGGCGTCAAGTAAACAAACACCAGGGTTAGAATAACATGCAACTGCACTCACTACAAGTTGAAAGGAATTTATAAAAAATTTTATGTTTTATATTACCTTGAAATATTTTTTATCCACACATAATGGCCTGTTGTTGTTGAGCTAATTTCCTTTTGAAGAAAGAGAAGATTGATATGATGTGATTTAACTTCTTTTGTTTTATAATATGGTCCGATAATAATATTATGTTCCTCATCATATCCGAAAACATTTACACTTATCCATTCGTTAAGCACTTCAAACAGCTCTACATCTTTTATCTGTAGAGGGAAGCATAAACCTTCAAAATTCAAGAGTCCTCTATGTGTATTTATTTGGGTTAAATTTATGTTGACTGGATATGATGATATACGATTCGCATTTTTGCTAAAATTATATATTGAGGAAACTACAGCCCATTCAAAACAAAATTGGTCATTGTTCTGCACATTTACACAAGCTTTTCTACTGCTCAGCTTCTGTGGTAGTGGAAAATATGTAGAACCTTTCAATGGTTGATATTTATTAAGGTTTGTCTCCAATTTTATAATTTGAACCAACGTCCATCCACTGTCTCTTTCCTGGAACTCCTCCATTTTATTTATAACTTCTTTTATTTTATGGATAAAGACTTCATTAAGGCTATTTTCATTAAAAATTGGTTCCATTTTCGTTTTAAATGTTTTAATCTGTAATGAAGTATTTTCCATATCTTCTGTAGAAAGCTTGGCGTATAATCCCGATAGCTCAATATTAATTTTCATAGCTTTATATACATTCAAACACAAATTAATTTCGGGTTTTAAAGCTAACCAAGCCTTATTCAAAAATTCCTCAGGAAAGAGACATCCATCATCACTGTTTTCAAATAGCAATGTTTGTATTCTAGACTTGAATGCGCTTTGTAGTCTCTTAACACCGTTTTGAGGAATAGGGAATTCTGCTACATGTTTCGATGATCCAGCATGGGTTTTTCATGTTCAAATAAATTTTTTTATTACTGAAAAATTTTCCACATTCAATACAACTATATAAGTTTTCCATTTTTATACAATTTAAAGTTTTGGGAATTGAACTTATCACTGCTAAAATAATTTTCATTTAATTTAAAATTGTTGAAAGTCTTCTTTTTTTTCGTTGCTAATTTTAAAGAAATTTATTTATTTTTAATGAATACACTTATCACTGCAAACATAATGTTCATATAATTTAACAGTTTTTAAATATTGTTTTAGTTTTTTTGAATGATGTTGCAAGACTAGAATTTTGTTTGAAAAAACATTTTATTTTATAATTTTTCTGAACAGAATACAGGCATACATTCATCTATAGAAAATTATCTTTGATCAGAAAATCCTCATATTCATCTACATTTAAGATCTTGTAAATTGTTAAGTTTAAACAATGAAATAGAACGATTTGCCTGTCATTCATAGAAAGATATTTTTGTGAAGTTTTTTTTTTCGTATACCCTTTTTCTCAGAATAAAATGTAAATTTAACCAACGCACCCACGTAAATCTACACGCAAAAAGCATGCATACGCATGTCTCTCGTTCTTAATACTTTAATACTTAATACCATGTGTCTTGCATGTGCATGTTTACCTTTCATTAAATTTTTAAATGCCCCATCCTTTTTTTTTTCTTAAAATGAAAATTAGAGTAAAGCAAAATACATCTAGATGATGTGGCATGAAAAAGCATGCATACGCATGTCTTATGGAAAAATACATGTATTGGAATATCCTTCCTTATGCGAAAATACATGCATTGGAAATATCCTTCCTTATAGGAATATTTTTTCATGTAATTTTTTTGGTAAGAATTTTGAAAATTTCCATATAAATGAAAAAAGTAATAAAACATTGTAATGCATACATATATGTACATATGACCATGTGTCTTGCACATGCATGTTTAACTTTCATTACATTTTTAAATGTCCCATCCTTTTTTTTTCTTAAAATGAAAATTAGAGTAAAGCAAAATACATCGAGATGATGTGGCATGAAAAAGCATGCATACGCATGTCTTATGGAAAAATACATGTATTGGAATATCCTTCCTTATGGAAAATACATGTTTTGGAAACATCCTTCCTTATGGAATATTTTTTCATGTAATTTTTTTGGTAAGAATTTTGAAAATTTCCATATAAATGAAAAAAAGTAATAAAACATTTTAATGCATATGTTTATATACATATGACCATGTGTCTTGCATATGCATGTTTAAATTTCATTAAATTTTTAAATGTCCCATCCTTTTTTTTTTTTCTTAAAATGAAAATTAGAGTAAAGCAAAATACATCTAGATGATGTGGCATGAAAAAGCATGCATACGCATGTCTTATGGAAAAATACATGTATTGGAATATCCTTCCTTATGGAAAATACATGTTTTGGAAATATCCTTCCTTATGGAATATTTTTTCATGTAATTTTTTTGGTAAGAATTTTGAAAATTTCCATATAAATGAAAAAAAGTAATAAAACATTTTAATGGATATGTTTATATACATATGACCATGTGTCTTGCATATGCATGTTTAAATTTCATGTCTTGTACATGCATGTTTACCTTTCATTAAATTTTTAAATGTCCTACCCTTTTTTAATAAAATGAAAATAAATAAGATAACTCATTTAAAACATAAACTGTCATTTTTATAAAATTTAAAATGAATTTGAAATACATATGTATGTATATACATTTTATTTTAAATTTTTCAAACTAAATTTTCCTGAAATTAATTTCAAATTCACTTTGTTAACGTGCATGCGCATGTTTAACATAAAAAAATCAAAAAATAAGCAGATCTCACTTCACTTTACTAAACACATTTATTATTTTAAAAATTTTGCAACTACATAAAATTTCTTATGACAAATAATAAATTTAGCTATAGTTTAGTTAGAATATTGCTGAACCATTTGGTGATTGACGTCCTTTGAAATAATTGTCCAAATTTTATCTTTCATTTTTGCTAAGTAAGTATCCTCTCTGTTTAAATATTTAACAATTCTTTGCGGAAGATAAAACCACTTATTGTTGTTTAAATATGCAATAACTTTGGATCCATATTGTGTAACCTTCCATTCAAAATTTAAAATCTTGTAAGGTTCATTTAAGCGAATATCATCAATTTTTGTGTATTCTGATTTTATTCTTTGGGCAATGTTAATTATTTGTTGATAGATCTAAAAAAAAACAAAATTTAGTTAAGGGCCCGATTACGGTTTACAACAGTTGTAATTTAAGTGTTGTACTTTTGAAAAAGCGATTATGGTTTACAACTGTTGTCAGCACTGTTGTATAAAGAGTTGTCTATGTAAATTTCTACTGATTACGGTTTACAACATGTGTATTTATGTGTTGTCAGCAATGTCAAAATCTAACAACAGCTCATTAGCTGTTGTTTTATTAACGTTACAAGTTGAAAAACGAATATGGAGAAAAATTTGTGAGTATACATACAAAATTTGTTTTGCAAAACATAAAAAATAACTAATTGTTAATATTTTTAGCAAAATTACAAACAAAAAACAAATGGAAAGGCTGGTTGAGCTTATGAAAATGAATCCAGATATTGGCCTAGGCAAGTTACCATTTGGATGCAACAAAATGCAGCTCAAGGACAAGTGGAATCAATTTGCAGATCAATTAAATAGCTTGGGACCGCCAATTAAAAATACCAACGAATGACAAAGAGTTATTAGCAAATGTACTATCTAATTTATATTATTTTAAAACTATTTTATTTATTTATCATAGGTATGGACTCACTATAAAGCCAATTTAAAAAGAAAATTGGCTGTAAACAAAAGAAATTTTCAAGCTACTGGTGGTGGTCCGTCCACAGAAGTAAGCTTGAACCCATTGGAACAGACCACTGTGGAACTTGTGTCAATGCAAACACAAGTAAACCCAAATGGCTCTGCAATGGGTTTGTTAAATGAAGATTGCGATGAAGCAGAATCAACGCTTAGACCTGCGGAGCCTTCACCGAATGTTGAATCGACACAACCACAATTGGCAAAAAACCGCAGACCATCAAAGAATAAGCTAGAGGACGAACGCTTGCAAGTACTAAAAACTCAAGCAAAAAATCAGGAGGAAATCTTAAGGACGTTATTTGAACTGTCGCGAATTCTTTTCCGGAAACGTGCCATGTGTGTTCTTTTATTGCTCTCATTATCATCATCATCATCAAAATATAGATCAACGTTAATATCCATAATTTTTAATACTTTTTTAATTCAATACTGTTTTATTTATTTCTGACAAAGTATACACTTTTTTCAATTTCTTTTTTGAACTTGACAGTTTTTGGTAACCATATATGCATTTTTACGGAAAAATCTACTACAATTAAAATGCAACTCTGTGACATACACAACACCTAGATGTTGTAAACCATAATCGCTAAAAGGATTAATGTTGTGTTGTAGCAGAAACAACACAACACTTGTGTGTTGTAAACCATAATCGGGGCATAAATTTTATATGTATTTCTTAAACTTTCATATAATAAATAAAAAAAATTCTAATGTTATGTTAAACTTCATTCTTATCATTGATGTTGAACGTAATTTCAAGGATCTTTGAATAACAATAACTAAATTCTGATTGGTCTTTATATACATATTTGTGAGTCAATCGAACTCTCATTTTAATAAAATTACTCAAATGAGAATCTCATTCGAAGTGTTCCATTTACAAAAATGTCTTCGTTAAACTTTTATGAGAAAAACATATAGAGGGCAATTATGAATAAAATTCCGTGAGAAATTTTTCCCGGGGAACAATTCCAACTAAGGATGGGCAAGTGCAGAAAATGTATCGATATATATCGTATCGATGTTTTTGAACAGTATCGATATATATTTTTGCAAAACATCGATATTTCGATATTTTTTGCTGTATTAATTTCGAATGCACAATTACTTACTTTAAGAAATTTAATACAAAAGAACTATTTATGTTAAGTAATACGTAACCTACTGTAGCTCCTTAAGACTTCATTAGTCTTTACTTTCTGTTGCTGCTCTGTGCTGTGCCGTTCTGTTTCTAAATTTTAATAGTTACTTTTTCTATAATAAATTATCAGCTGTTTCGGACCAGAATGGACACAGTTTTGCACTAAAGTGATGAGTTTTGGATCGTCCATTGTTATTAGTTTTTCTTTTCCCAGACTTTTTCATTTCCCGGGAAAATGGGAACAACTTTTCGGTTTTTAACGTTTATAAACAAATGTAAAAATAATAATACAATTTCAGTTCCCGGGAGTAATTGTTGTAAAGTTTTAGCTATAGTTCTACCATCGCATTCATAAAGTGAATAACGACATGCATCGAGAAATGTGTACGCAACATAACAGAATTAAGGAGAGAAAAACCAATGGCTTATATGTATATGATTTTTATAAACCAAAAAGAGTCAGCTGATTCGTAACAGAACCGAAAGTAAAAACAAATTCTGCCCTTAGGCTTATACCCACACAATCCAAAAAGTCACCTGCCTTAGTTGGGTCACAGTTAAAAAACGGCTATAGCTCTCAAAAGTATCGAAACCCGATACTGGTAAATAAGAATCGATGTATCGATATATAGGTTTTTGAAATATCGGCGATATATATCGATATTTATTTTCTCAAATATCGATATTTCGATATATCGATATTTTTTGCCCATCCCTAATTCCAACTAATGGAAAATGATAGGGAAAATAAAAAATTCCAATTGGAAAAGGGAGAAATTTACCTCGGAATTTTATTCATAATTTCCCTGATATTCTCATTTGAAGTTAATTTTGTTGTAGGAATATATGTATGTATTGGAATGTCCTTCCTTATGGAGAAAATACATGTATTGGAATATCCTTCCATATAGGAAAATATATATATATTGGAATATCCTTCCTTATGGGAAAATACATGTATTGGAATGCACATAAATATACTAATTTGAATACTCCTTATGGAAAAATATGTGTGCTAGAATGCCCATAAATATTTTAATTAGAATGATCCTTATGGACAAATACACTATTATTAATTAGAATGATCCTTATGGGGAAAATACACGTGTGCCAGAATCCCCATAAATATACTACTTTGGCATGACCTATTTTTTTATTAGTTTGATCCTTATGGAAAATATATGCATCAGAATTATAAAATTTTTCTAATTGGAATGATCCTTATGGGAAAAATGCAGATTCTAATTAGAATGATCCTTATGGAAAAAATACATTGAGTCAGTATCCCTACATTTATACTACTATTATGCTTCGTAATATAAAAATCCACCAAAATTATGCAACGGAACAAGACTTGCGGTCAAAATATTAATGAATTATGTAATTGAAACAACAATTTTAAATGGGAAATTCAAAGGCGAAGATGTTTTAATACCACGCATCCCAATGATTCCCACTGATATGCCATTTCAATTTCAACGATTACAGTTTCCCGTTCGTTTGGCTTTTGCATTGACTATTAACAAAGCTCAAGGCCAGTCGTTGCAAGTTTGCGGAATAAATTTAGAATTTCCTGTATTTTCACACGGTCAAGTGTATGTTGCATGTTCACGTGTTGGGAAGCCGTCGTCTTTATTAATTTTTTTTTGAAAATTACAATGCTAAAAATGTCGTTTACCACCAAGCTCTGCAATAAATTTTTTTTACTTTTGATGTTCTCCCAATGTCTATTCTAGAGTAAAAAGGGGTGCATTCAATATCGTGGGAAATGTAGCCAGGTCATTGTTTGGAGTGCTGGACCCAGACTATGCCAATGAAATGTCAGACACCATTAAAAGGGCGAAGGTCGAAACAGACTATATTTTTAAATTATTTTAGAACCAAAGATCAATTATTTATTCCACTATTAATATAATTAAACAAGATGAACTTAGCACACAAAAACAACTAACGGAAATTGTTGCAATCAACAGTGAAGCAAATGCACTTGATAAGGAATCTTCAGAAATCAGCCAAACACAATTAATATCACTTCTTGCCAATCAATTAACATTGACAGCACTGAACTTGCAAAGGGTAAAAAGGGAGATTATCGACGTACTAACTGATGCTCACCATGAGAAAATTAGTCCATTTTTATTATCACCTCATCAGCTAAGGACTGAATTAACCACAATAAAAGCACATCTACCAGTGCAACGTACGCTTCCAATTGAAGACGATAGTTTGGTGCAATTATAAAAACTAATGAAGACAAATGGTGCAGTGACAAAAGACGGTCCTCTTCGAAATTAAGTTGCCACTGATCGATCAACAGTTCCTAGAACTCCTGAAGATAACCCCGGTCCCAACAATAAGAAATAATGCTTTAATATCCATCTAATCCAATGTACCTTTTCTAGCGGTGAATCCACACAGAGATGAATTTATTTCATTTACAACCGACGATTTGTCAAGCTGTACTATGACAAAGGGGGATACATATATATGCCAAAATAAGCAACTTAGATTTAAAAAGGATATGAATTCCTGTGAAATTAATATCCTCAATAGCCTAAACACAGGTAATTGTAGCATTACCCGGCTGGTAGATAACACAACATGGACGCAATTAAAAAATCCGAATAAATGGATCTTTGCTACCACAACAAAAATAGAAATTTCAGCAGTTTGCGGCACAACAACAGTGTAACGTGCCGCCACAAAATTCCATATGTCATATATTATGTTACGTACACCATGACTGCGGGGTATCTACCAACCCAATTTATGTAGGATACATCACCAATGGTTTATTCGCAGTTGTGAGTAAACGTACATATTGACAGAATATACCTTAGAAGTCTCATCAAGTTAATCAGCGAAACAGTATAAGACTTCGAGCTTTATACTCAGTCGGGGAGCAAGGCACGATATCGTACGATTGTTTCTTGTTCCGAAGTAGTTATACGCATGCTGTATTGTAGCTATTAACACTGTATCTAGCCAAGTGTACGATCTTCCGCATTATTCGTGCATTCATATTCGTAGTTATTAACACTGTATATAGCCGAGTGTACAATCTTCCGCATTATTCGTGCATTCATATTCGTAGTTATTAACACTGTATATAGCCGAGTGTACGATTTTCCGCATTATTCGTGCATTCATATTCGTAGCTATTAACTCTGTATCTAGCCGAGTGTACGATCTTCCGCATTATTCGTGCATTCATATTCGTAGTTATTAACACTGTATATAGCCGAGTGTACGATCTTCCGCATTATTCGTGCATTCATATTCGTAGCTATTAACTCTGTATCTAGCCGAGTGTACGATCTTCCGCATTATTCGTGCATTCATATTCGTAGCTATTAACTCTGTATATAGCCGAGTGTACGATCTTCCGCATTATTCGTGCATTCATATTCGTAGCTATTACCTCTGTATTTAGCCGAGTGTACGATCTCCCGCATTATTCGTGCATTCATATTTGTAGTTATTAACACTGTATATAGTCGAGTGTACGATCTTCCGCATTATTCGTGCATTCATATTCGTAGTTATTAACACTGTATATAGTCGAGTGTACGATCTCCCGCATTATTCGTGCATTCATATTCGTAGTTATTAGCACTGTATTTAGTCGAGTGTACGATCTCCCGCATTATTCGTGCATTCATATTCTTAGTTATTAACTCTGTCTCTAGCCGAGTGTACGATCTTCCGCATTATTCGTGCATTCATATTCGTAGCTATTACCTCTGTATTTAGCCGAGTGTACGATCTCCCGCATTATTCGTGCATTCATATTTGTAGTTATTAACACTGTATATAGTCGAGTGTACGATCTTCCGCATTATTCGTGCATTCATATTCGTAGTTATTAGCACTGTATTTAGTCGAGTGTACGATCTCCCGCATTATTCGTGCATTCATATTCTTAGCTGTTAACTCTGAATGTACGATCTCCCGCATTATTCGTGCATTCATATTCGTAGTTATTAACACTGTATATAGCCGAGTGTACGATCTTCCGCATTATTCGTGCATTCATATTCGTAGCTATTACCTCTGTATTTAGCCGAGTGTACGATCTTCCGCATTACTCGTGCATTCATATTCGTAGTTATTAACACTGTATATCGTCGAGTGTACGATCTCCCGCATTATTCGTGCATTCATATTCGTAGTTATTAACACTGTATATAGCCGAGTGTACGATCTTCCGCATTACTCGTGCATTCATATTCGTAGTTATTAACACTGTATATCGTCGAGTGTACGATCTCCCGCATTATTCGTGCATTCATATTCGTAGTTATTAGCACTGTATTTAGTCGAGTGTACGATCTCCCGCATTATTCGTGCATTCATATTCGTAGCTATTACCTCTGTATTTAGCCGAGTGTACGATCTTCCGCATTACTCGTGCATTCATATTCGTAGTTATTAACACTGTATATCGTCGAGTGTACGATCTCCCGCATTATTCGTGCATTCATATTCGTAGCTATTAACTCTGTATCTAGCCGAGTGTACGATCTTCCGCATTATTCGTGCATTCATATTCGTAGCTATTAACTCTGTATATAGCCGAGTGTACGATCTTCCGCATTATTCGTGCATTCATATTCGTAGCTATTACCTCTGTATTTAGCCGAGTGTACGATCTCCCGCATTATTCGTGCATTCATATTTGTAGTTATTAACACTGTATATAGTCGAGTGTACGATCTTCCGCATTATTCGTGCATTCATATTCGTAGTTATTAGCACTGTATTTAGTCGAGTGTACGATCTCCCGCATTATTCGTGCATTCATATTCTTAGCTGTTAACTCTGAATGTACGATCTCCCGCATTATTCGTGCATTCATATTCGTAGTTATTAACACTGTATATAGCCGAGTGTACGATCTTCCGCATTATTCGTGCATTCATATTCGTAGCTATTACCTCTGTATTTAGCCGAGTGTACGATCTTCCGCATTACTCGTGCATTCATATTCGTAGTTATTAACACTGTATATCGTCGAGTGTACGATCTCCCGCATTATTCGTGCATTCATATTCGTAGTTATTAACACTGTATATAGCCGAGTGTACGATCTTCCGCATTACTCGTGCATTCATATTCGTAGTTATTAACACTGTATATCGTCGAGTGTACGATCTCCCGCATTATTCGTGCATTCATATTCGTAGTTATTAGCACTGTATTTCGTCGAGTGTACGATCTCCCGCATTATTCGTGCATTCATATTCTTAGTTATTAACTCTGTCTCTAGCCGAGTGTACGATCTTCCGCATTATTCGTGCATTCATATTCGTAGTTATTAACACTGTATATAGCCGAGTGTACGATCTCCCGCATTATTCGTGCATTCATATTCTTAGCTGTTAACTTTGAATGTACGATCTCCCGCATTATTCGTGCATTCATATTCGTAGTTATTAACACTGTATATAGCCGAGTGTACGATCTTCCGCATTATTCGTGCATTCATATTCGTAGCTATTAACTCTGTATCTAGTCGAGTGTACGATCTCCCGCATTATTCGTGCATTCATATTCGTAGCTATTAACTCTGTATATAGTCGAGTGTACGATCTTCCGCATTATTCGTGCATTCATATTCTTAGCTGTTAACTCTGTATCTAGTCGAGTGTACGATCTCCCGCATTATTCGTGCATTCATATTTGTAGTTATTAACACTGTATATAGTCGAGTGTACGATCTTCCGCATTATTCGTGCATTCAGATTCGTAGTTATTAGCACTGTATTTAGTCGAGTGTACGATCTCCCGCATTACTCGTGCATTCATATTCGTAGTTATTAACACTGTATATCGTCGAGTGTACGATCTCCCGCATTATTCGTGCATTCATATTCGTAGTTATTAGCACTGTATTTAGTCGAGTGTACGATCTCCCGCATTATTCGTGCATTCATATTCTTAGTTGTTAACTCTGTCTCTAGCCGAGTGTACGATCTTCCGCATTATTCGTGCATTCATATTCGTAGTTATTAACACTGTATATAGCCGAGTGTACGATCTCCCGCATTATTCGTGCATTCATATTCGTAGCTTTTAGCTCTTAATACCCCTTTCAGAAACACGATCAACATCAACCCGAAGCTAGGGGGGCGGCTTATCTTTGGATCCCGACAACAACCGAAGCCAAGTGGGGAAAACCATCGAGATCGAGACATAATTGTAGCTCAATATATATATATATATATATATATATATAATCAATTAGTTAAGTTAGTTTAGTTTCGTAAATAAAAATCACAGTTGAAGAGCCACGTAAGCGTTCTGAACCCGTACAGTGCCATAATTGTCAAGAATATGGCCACACAAAAACTTACTACAGTTTGTGTTATTTGCAGTGAATTGCATGGTACTGCTAGTTGTACTAAGCCAAAAGTACAAGCTGAAAAAAAATTCAGTAATTGTGGAGAAAATCACACCGCTAATTACAGAGGATGCCGTGTATATTCTTTCGTTAAACAGGCTATGGGTCAAAAATCTAAATTAGCTCCAGTTCAATCAGCAAATGCTTACTCCGCCACTCTGCCTCAAACTAGCCAACTAGTTAATTCACGTGTATCGTATGCCGATGCTGCTAAGACTAGTTCTATTCCCACACAAAATGTTCCACCGCCAAGTAGTTCAACAAATGCAAACTCTAGCTTTAACTTTAGTCGTCTTGAAGCTACTATTGAGAATCTGGTGCTAACTATAAACAACTTTACAACAAATATGACTAGCATGATGCAAGAAATGCTGAGAATGCAGAATACTCTGCTTCAAGCATTAGTCAACAAACCATGAACACGTTAAAACTATGTTTCTGGAACGCAAGCGTCATTCGCAAACATAAAAATGAGCTTGAGTACTTCCTCACGGAAAAAAATATTGATATAATGTTGGTCTCTGAGACTCGAGAAGCTGCTTTAAAATAAATGGTTACACTCTATATGATTCAAAATACCCGAGAGGGAGAGCATGCGGTGCATCAGCAATTCTAATTAAGTCAAGACTTAAGCACTATATCCTTGAGAACGTAAGTGAATAATATATGCAAGCAACGAATATTTTCGTAGAAAATTTTTGTGCGAACTTCGTGATATCATCAATTTACTCACCTCCCAGATTTTCAGTTACCGAAGATCAGTATGAGAAGTTCTACAAATCGCTTGGATCTTGTTTCGTGGCAGCTGGTGACTACAATGCAAAACATACGTACTGGGGCTCGCGTCTTGTTACACCTAGAGGTAGAGCGTTGTTTAATACAATTTCAAAAATGGGCTTAGATGTCATTTCGAGAGGGGAGCCTACTAACGTAAGAAAAATTCCAGATGTTATAGATTTTGGCGTCACGAAAAATATCCATGGGACTTAATTCACGTAGAGGGCTCTCTAGATCTATCCTCCGATCACTCTCCCACAATAGTTACAATTTTCAACCCACTAAGGAGTGATTTAACTAACTCATATGCGAAAACGATTAATAGGGTCAACTGGCTAGGATTCAAAAAATATATTAGTAGTCACTGCGTAGAAAACATTCAGCTAAGATCACCTGATGATATTGAATTTAATATTGCCAATCTTAACGAATATATTAAACAGGCTGCTGAACATGCCACTACTTCCTATCCGCAGACTGGCTTTAATAGAATTTATTCTACGGAAATTGAACGTCTTGTATGTGAAAAAAGGAGAGCTAGAAGAGAATGGCAACAACACCGATCACCCCTAAATAAAATCAGACTTAAAGAATGTACTAAACGACTCAAAGAGCTGCTATCGTCGGAAAAGACTGCATTACTGGAAAAGTATTTAGAAGGTCTTGATGTAACGTCTACTAGAAATCTTAAAAGACCCGTTGATCTCAAATCACCATTGCGTGCTTCGACTGGAGGCTGGGCAAGAAGCGATAGTGAGAAAGGTAACTTATTTTCTGAGCATTCAAAATCTGTATTCACTCCCAATTCATGTACGGGTGCTGCCGATTTACCAAGTGTAGTCTCTCTACCCCCTCGTCCATTAAGGTTTAAGATGCGTGAACTACAAAAAATAATAGTTGAACTCGACCCAAAGAAAGCTTCAGGTATTTATGGCATTAGTAACAAGATGCTGATAAATTTGCCTCATATTGCAATAAGAATTTTGCTATTTATTTTTAATGCCATTTTACGAATGCAGTATTTTCCACATAACTGGAAACTTGCCAAGATTAAAATGATTCCAAAGCCAGGCAAAGATCTTACCAAAGCTGAGTCATATAGGCCTATAAGCTTACTTTCAACCATTTCAAAGCTTTTCGAAAAGCTGCTCATGACTAAATTGTCCACAATTTAAGCTGATAGTGGGTGCATCCCGGACCATCAATTTGGCTTTAGAAGTCAGCATAGCACTATTGAGCAAACGCATAGATTGGCCAAGTTGTAAGAAGAACATTTGAGGAAAATAAGTATTGTTCTGCTTTCTTTATTGATGTTTCTCAGGCATTTGATAAAGTATGGCACGAAGGCCTAGCTTTAAAATTGAAGACATACCTACCTATAAACATACAAAAGCTTTTGGAAAGTTATATTATTGATAGGAAGTTCACTGTTGTGGAAGGAGAGTTCACGAGTGTGCCCGAATCTATATCTTTCGGTGTGCCACAGGGTAGTATTCAAGGGCCAGTTTTGTATTTAATATATACTTGTGATATGCCACACTTCTACATTTGCCGATGATACAGCCTGCATGAGTATGCACAAAAACCCAGATGAGGCATCCCTCCATCTCCAAGAACACATTACCCAGCTTGAAATATTGTTGAACTTATGGAGAATTAAAGTAAATGAGCAAAAGTGTGTCCATATAACGTTTACGATAAGAACAGATACTTGTTCTCCCATTCGAATCAACAATCAAAATATTCCTTTCAAGTTAAATACCTTATTGAATAAATATTGAAAAAATCCAACGAAGGCAAAACAAAATTTTACGTTTGGTAACATCGGCTCCATGGTACATTAAAAATTCAAATATACATCGTGATTTAAATATGCCACTAGTGAGTGAAGAAATTGCAAAATACGCAGGCAAATATTTAACAAAACTCGAGTCACATCCTAATCCGCTTGCCCGTAATATTTTGAACTTTGCTGTACACATCCGCCTAAAAAAGAGGGACACAAGGGCTCTTATACTCAGCACTCCAGATTTGACTGCTTAAAAATACTTCTTTTTTCCTTTTTGATTATCCTTACTTGTGTATTATTTACAACTATCACTAAGCTTATGTCCGATATTGGTCGGGCCTAACAATTATATTTAGATTTAAGATTTGATTACTTATTGTTAGTTCATTTTTGAAGATACAATAGATAAATATGTATGTATATGAAAACAAAAAATATTATAAAATATCGAAAGCATTCAAAAATCATATTGCCACATATGCAATTTTAAATAAAAAAGATCAACTTCTCTTGGAAGAATTTGTTGAAGAAAATAAAAATGTTTTTATGGAGAGACTTCAAGTGAATTTAAGTAAGCATTCAATAATTAAATTTCATCTGAGTATTGTGGCGGAGTATATCAAAATTGTTGGAGAAGAATTGGAGTTGTGCATAATATCACATGTAGCCAAAATGAGTTTGCTACAGTGTATTATTGTCTCTGAATTTTTAAAAATCAGATAAGTTGAAAAAAGTTTTAGATCGAAATACCGGATTACATGCATTAATTAAAACAAGAAATAATATATTTTTTAATGAAAGTGAAGCAGATGAATATATTGCAAACCTATCTCCATCTGAAGTATTGGCATCTAAATTTGCTCCAATTATATCTTGCGATGTCGAACGAATTTTTTCCATTTATTCAACTGTTCTATCCGAAAATAGGAGATCATCTATTTTTGACAACTTGCAGAAACATGTTATTGTACTGTGCAATTAAAATTTAATAAAATAAATTGTCATTAAAAAACATATTATTTCTTTTGCCAGTTTTGCCATTTTGTGCCATTTTCGTGCCAATTATTATACTTTTTCGTGGCACTTTGCCAGCCATTTTGAACCATTTTTCGCGCCACAAAAAACTTGCCCTGCTAATGTATATGATTAAATCTAAGCTGCATCAAATATACATATACTAGTAAATTAAATAAGGTAGTCTTAAGTTATGGAGACGATAACAGAAAAATTAGGTCAAATAACACATATGCAAGGTATCATTTTCATATTAAGGAAACTAACCCTGAATACGAACTTGACATGTTACTAGATGAGATTGCTAGAATGCAAGAAATTTGTTAAAATTAATAAATTTTTAAATTGTATATTAATCTTAGTTAATTAGTTAATATTTAAATTGTATTTGAAATCTTAGTTAATAAGAAAAATTATTGTAAATAAAATCTTAGTTATTAAGAAAACTTATTGTAAATAAAATCCTATTTATTAAGAAAAATTATTGGTAATAAAATCTTATTTATTAAGAAAAATTATTGTATATAAAATCTTAGTTATTAAGAAAAATTGTTGTACATATGTAAATGAATTTTTAAGAAAAAGTTTTAAATAAAATATAATAAAAAGAATGAAATATGTGAATGGTTTTTATTTCTTTATTGGCTTTACTTCGTTGGATCAAAAAAATTTTGTTTTTGCTTATTTGCAAATTCTTGTTTTCATGTCGCTTAAACATGCACAGTCTTGTTTTCATATCACTTAAACATGCACATTCTTGTTTTCTTTGAGAGCTTCAAGAGAAATTGAATTTCACAATATTATGAAATTCCATTAGATATTTCCATAAAGAGAAATAATTTAGATAATCGGATAAATCCTCATATTTTTCACTACATACAAGTTTCTGTTATTTTATATTCGAACAGATTATTCCTAGTTTTCCTTTAGAAAAAAATTATACAAAACAAGGAATATTTTAATAATACAATTTTATTTTATTTTATTATTTATACAATTTAATTTCATTTTTATTTATTTTATTTATAATGATGGAAACATTTCGTAATATCCCATTACTAGATGTTCTAATATATTTTATCGTAAAAAATATATTATACATCTACAAGTATCAGGTCCTTCCTCACACTCAGGATGATACCAAGGACAGCTTTTGTAGTGTCCTTCAGTGTTGTCTTCATCTTCCATGATACCATATTCTTCGTTCTCATCCAGCATATTTTGGAAACATTTTATCATCTCCCAATGATCAAAAAGCCTGAAGCTTTCAAAATCTCTTATAAATTGGTTTAGAGTACGTCTAATTTGGATCATTTTATTTGCTGATGAATGAATAATGATGAATGTTGGAAGGTTCCTTTGAAACTAATTTGTTCTGTAAATTTTTAAAATATCTACATATATGGTCTTTAAAATATCTATACTATAATCTATATGCCATATTTCTTTTTAGCACTCTCTCTCTCTCTAATCCTTTTCTCTCTATAAATATCTCTTTCTGTCTATCACTATCCCCCACTTATTTCACCATAATTATTTTCGATTAGCCTTTTTGAAGCCAGCATCGCTACTTTTAAGATCATTTCAGCTAAACATTCAAAGTAATAAGAACTAAATAAAAAAATTGACTCCACAACAAATCTAATTGCAAAATTTAATGCTCTAAATAACAAAACTTTAATCAACGTAAAGGAGCTTGAATCTTCAACGAAATATACTATTCGAAATGTGTTAGGTGTAACAACTAAATATGGACCAACACTAAAAGTTGAAATGAATAAACACATAATGTTCTGCCGAAACGATATAATATTTTAACAGATGACGATATTAAAGATCTCTCGAGAGGATCATATTGCCTAAGTGGAGAAGGTGAAGTAAACCTAATTGTTGAGAGTGAGCTGAGTGAATTTCTAATTCAAAATTCCCAATTTCCTGTTTGGCAATAAAGTATATTAATTATGTATTTTAAATTATGAATAAAAAGACATTAAAGAGTTTTGTAAAATATAAATGTTTGTGTTTTATTTAATATTTTCAGTTATTTCATAAAGAAATTTAAGACATAAATGACCACAGGTAAATGTATTAAAATTCTGATGTTGATTATAGTTGTATTTTATATTTGCACCAATATATTTTACTACTTCCCAAGGAGGTTGTAAGTTTCCAAAGCTGTCGAAATATTCTTTTTCATTGTTGTTTTTGTAGTATGCTACCCAATGTGTACCAGGCCTTGTTGATACAACTAAATTGATTATTCCACATTCAATTTTCTTTGTTCGTTTTGGTAGAGTATTCAACATGAAAACTCCTCTAAAATATGGAATTTTTAGAGAGAAATAGTTTAGGTCCGCATCAGATAGTGGTCTGTTGGGCAGCATCTTTAAGAGTTTTTTGATTCCTCTTTGTGAACTAAACCATAACCTTTTTTATATGGTTTTAAGTAAAGTCCTTTTCCAACTGCTATAGATTCCATCGCTCTATTATGTGTAGTTGCTTCATCAAGTTGATTTTTTGCATTCTTTGTTGCATTTACAGCTTTAGCTATGGCAGCACTTCCAGTTTTTAAACTACCAATTGCACCCAGAGCAGTTAAAATCGGTATTAGAGGTAAAAAACCACCAATTTTTGGAACACGTATTACACGTGGTACTACAATTTGAGACTTTCTTCCTTTTAATGATTTGTTGATAGTTTTTCGTGCAATTTTAATAGCTGAGTTAATATCTAATGGTTTTTCCTTCTTTAATATTTTAGTTGCAGCTCTAATTGATGTTCTAAACAGTTTTTTATCATTTAGCTTGTTCTTTTTAACATTTTTCTTTTTCTCCACACCCATACCAAATTTTGTTTTGGCTTTCATTGCGTTAGTAACCATATAAGCAAATGATTTTTCTAGAAGACTACTGTCTTTTGATAAAACTCTATTCCAAGCTGAATTTTCAAATATTTTATTAGCCTTATGTCTAGTACTTAAATCCTTATTTTTTTAATAAGCAATAGCGTGATTTTTACAAGCAGAGTCCAATAAATTAATTCCTTCGTCACCTCGATTTAAACGTTTTTGTAGTTTTCTTCCAGGTCCACAGTACTGATATCCAGGAAGATGAAGCTCAACAGGTAGAGAATTTATTATTTTATCTACTATACCTCTTCCAACGAAGGTGTTTTTATGACTGAACGTTTTCTGATATCGTATAACCATATTATCTAATTTTTTCTATAATAAAAGGTAACATTTATAAAATGTATTTAGTTACAAAAATGCAGTTAGTGAAACAACATAAAAATAGTTTAGTTCGTAATATTGATGATTCAGTGAACATCAGTTCAAAAATAAAGCATAGCCCCCTCTTATCAAATTCTATTCGTGCTCTAATAGTGGGACTATCAAATTTGGAAAGACTAATGTTATGATTGGCTTACTAGAAAGTCCTAATGGACTCAAGTTTGAAAACATCTATTTATACTCAAAATCTCTATATCAACCCAAATATGGATACCTAAGGAAACTAAATTCACCAATTAAAGGAATGGGATATTATACATTTACAGATAATGAATCAGCTATTCCACCTGACGAAGCTAAAACTAATTCAATTATGATATTTGATGATGTTGCATGTGAGAAGTAGAATAATATACGTACACATTTTTGTATGGGGCGACATAGGGCTGTTGATTCATTCTACTTGTGTCAAACTTATACTAGAATTCCCAAGCATTTAATAAGAGACAATGCCAATGTTATTGTAAGGTTTAAACAAGATGAGACAAATATGAAGCATGTTTATAGAGATCCTGTTAGCAGGGATATGAGTTACGAAAAGTTTCATGAAATTTATCGAGAGTGTTGGAAGGATAACTATGGATTTTTGGTGATCAGCAAAGATAATGAATTGAATAATGGACGCTACAGAAAGCAATTTGACTATTTCATAACTATATAAACTACTCTTCATAAACATTTACTTTATTTATTAATCTAACTTTAAACTTGATACATCTATTTGCTATAACCTCATCTGATACCTGATAAGCTGATCTCAAAACCAGACCAGCTACCTAATAACCTGATTTGATACCTGATAACCTGATCTGAAAACCAGACCAGGTCCTGATAAGCTGATCTGAAAACCAGACCAGGTCCTGATAAGCTGATACGAAAACCAGACCAGGTCCTGATAAGCAGATCTGAAAACCTGATCAGGTCGTGATAAGCTGATCTGAAAACCAGACCAGGTCCTGATAAGCTGATCTGAAAACCAGACCAGGTCCTGATAAGCTGATCTGAAAACCAGACTAGGTAACTGATAACCTGATCTGATAGCTGATTCCTGATCTAATAGCTGATACCTGATCTAATAGCTGATACCTCTTATTTGCTATTTTTAAACATGGATGAGAAATTTTAAAAATAGTTGATGTTGACAAGTAATGTTTTGGAGAAAAAGCTTCGTAGTATAAAAACTGGTGAAATAGATACACGTGAGCAACTAAGAGATACATTTAAACCTATAACAGAACCACTCAAAGAATTCATAAACAGTTCTAAGAAAATTAAAAGAATTCCCCTAAATGAAGAAAATAAAATGAAGACAGAAGTTGAAAATAATACAAGTTTGAAGCCTGAAAAACCATCACTCAAGATATAGACAAGTACACCAAAGAAACTAGCAGAAGGAACAATATTTGATAATACAATCTTATTTAATGAAACGAATACTAAAAATGATGATGACGATGACGATGAAGATGAGTTTTACTCACAAACTTCCAATACAGAAGATGCTTATACTGATTTATCAGTCTTGGAAGGTAGAAATGAACTAGATACAAACTATGGTCCACATAAAGATTTAAATAATGAATAGAAATTTGGTGATAAAATACAAGTTGGTGGTCAAATATGGGCTCTAACACCAGGACTATTTTCTCTAATGTTTCATAAAATACCAAAAAATTATGATAAATTTGAACTCGAAATCTATAAAAAGATATTAATTACTACTAATGCATATAGAAGAGACTATAAACCTGATGGTCAAATTAAGGGTACTAGAGGATATAAATATAAACATATTATTAAGAAATTTATTGACGAGAAAAACCAGAAGAATTTATGTGAATCAATAGGATCTAAGCCAAAAGGTAGCTACTTAGGTTATGGAATGATGGAATTTAACACCCATAAGCCCAACTATATATACTGGGATGATCCAAATGAGCTATTAGATCGATTTCGACTACTGCTCGCATCACAAGCTGCAGGTCATAATAATCACAATAACGAGATTATTTCAATTATTGAAGAACTACGTGAAGCTAATATAATACACTAACTTTAATAAAGTATATAAAGCATGTCTGTTGATAAATTTGGACATTATTTAAACGATACTAGCAACATAGTTTCTTTGAAAAATGCACCCAAACTGCTGGGGTTCTTTGTGGATACGAACAACAACATTGATGTCCAAAACAAAAGGATCAAAAATGTTGCAAAAGCTGTGGAGAAAAACGATGTTATAAATTGTTTCTGCAAACTCAAATCGAAAAACTAGAAGAGAAATTATTAGCATACTTTAAGAGAGACAGTACTATAATTCAAGAAAATATTCAAATACAAATTGAGGATCTACATCGCGAAACAAAATTAGATATAGAAGAAAATTATAAAATTGAAAAAGATATTCTAAAAATTAAAACATCCTTTGAAGAACAAATTGAACAGCTTAATGAGAAAATTTATAGATTAGAAAATTACATGTTTGTATCAATAGCTGAAAGTGCTTCAAGTAGATCACAACACTCTCCAAAAAAATCTCTAAAAACAACTTAATGTCTTCAAAAAGAAATTTAGTAAACGAACTCCATAAGCAAGCACGAAAACATTTTGTGCGTCGCAGAGTTATAATGAAAGGAATAGATGATCTTTGGCAAGCTGATTTAGTTGAAATGGGGAACTATTCTAAAGAAAATAGAAATAATCGATTTTTGCTGACTATAATTGACACATTCTCAAAATTTGCATGGACAGCACCGCTAAAAACAAAAACTGCACTCGTAACAACCAACGCAATGGAAAATATTTTTGAATTGGGGCGAATACCAAAAAACATACAAACAGATGATGGTAAAGAATTTTTCAACAAACACTTTGAAAAATTAATACATAAATACAACATTAATCACTACTCAACATATAGCATTATGAAAGCATCAATAGTAGAACGATTTAATAGAACACTGAAAGGAATGATGTGGAAAGAATTTAGCTATAATGGTTCATATAAGTGGATTGATATATACAAAGATTTACTTAATGCCTACAATAGAAAAGTTCATCGTATCATTAAAATGCCTCCAATTAAAGTCAACTCAACAAATGAGGAAAAGCTGCTAAATACAGTATACAGTCATATGAAAATGTATAAAATGTCAAAATTTTATGTAGGAGATCATGTACGCATAAGCAAATATAAGCAAACATTTGAAAAAGGTTATACTCCAAATTGGACTACAGAAATTTTCACAATTACAAGAGTTCAAAATACAAATCCTGCAACATACATATTAGAAGACTATCTTGATAATCCTATTAAAGGTGGATTCTGACGAACTTTCAAAAACCAGATTTCCAAATACATATCTAGTTGAAAAGGTTCTTAAAATTAAAGGGAAGGAGGTATATGTTAAATGGCTGGGATTTTCTAATCAACACAATTCTTGGATAAGTAAAGATGAAATATTATAGATGGAAGAAAAACTAAATCAACAACAACACCATAGCAAAACAATAATAGTATTAATATTAAGAAACTAATGTTAATTTTAAAATAAGAAAATGAAATAAATATGTAAATTATGCTTATAAACCATACTGTGTACTAAACTTTATTTACGTCCCTTTTCACAATGTATGATTAAGAGTTAACATGAGTTTTAACTACAAGTTCTTCATACAAAACTTTCCGTTAAAGTCCCTGTTAGCTTTTAATTGTACATTGTGAAAATTACCGTTAATTGTAATCAGTCTTTTATAATGTCAATAAAACTTACTCTGAGCTCTAACTCATCAGAATTATCTGCTAGTTACTTTCCTCCTATTGAATTACATGGTGCATATGAGTGTGCTCTAACTGATTTTCATTCATACAACAGTATTCCAAATGTAGACACCTACAACAATATGTTTCATATAGGAGAACATACAATAGAAATACCAATTGTATCTTACGAATTAAATGATATAGTTGATTTTATAGAAGAACAATACAAACTACTCTGTCCGGCAAATAAGATTTTTATTGAAGCCAATAACAATACAATGCAAGTTAAAGTTAATAGTTCCAAGGATCCTGTATATTTTAATAAAGACTATACAATTGGAAAAGTTTTAGGATTCAATAGCAAAATCCTAACACCTATCCTATTCAGATCTTCCAGTTAATATTTTTAAAGTAAATCTCTTGCGAGTTGAAAGTAGTATTGCTATTAACACCTATATGAATAACTCCAAATCACATACACTTCATGAATTTCCGATTAATGTGCCTCCAGGCTATAAAATAGATGAGGTTCCAAGAAATCTCATCTATTTATCTGTGAGCTCCAGAGAGATAAGTTCACTAGCGCTGCGCGTAGTTGATCAACACGGTGATTTAATTAATTTCCGAGGAGAGGAAATTACAATACGAATACATTTAAGGCCAACTAAATAATGCTAATATACAACACAAATACATTGAAAAATATAGCAGCAAGAACAACAACAACATTAAAGCGACCAGTACAACAAAAAGCATTAACAACATCAAATAAAAATTTTCTAAAGTCCTTGAATTTTAAATTGAAGACAAAATGAGTTCAATAATGAATGTCTTAGATAAGCTCTTGTCTGATGAGAATATAATCAAAAAGGACTATCATACATCACGGTTGGTAAATGTGGCACGATCGTGCCATTTTTGGCACAATTCAATGATTAATGGCACAATGGCACGCTCACCCAAATTTTGGCACTAATGCAACATCCAAAATTTTTGAAAAAAGTTTTTAATATTGTATAAAATACTTCAGCAAAATTTGTAAAATCTGTTGTAAAAGTGTGTACTTCTAAAAGCTGCAACAATGAAAGTATTAGTTTCAAGTAAATGACATCTTACATGTTGTTTTTTGTTCGCTTCTATTTTGTTCTCCTTGCCTAAATGGCGCACCGAGTCGCCTGCCTTTTTGTCATACATAGATTAGCCGCCGTCGAAACTATCGGTTTTTTTTATATTTTGGCCAGTTTTATATCATTCGTTATATTCGTTCGTATATGTGAATTGTTCAAGATTCAACACAACTGAATAAAAAAACAAACAAATTCTATAAGGTCGCGTCCTTGCTAGCTTAAAAAAATCTAAAGTGGACGAAAATTTATTGTTGAAGACTGAAAGTTTTTTTTTCTACTTGAATTGTTGAATTACGCTACTGTTACACGACCAAGATTTGCCTTCAAGTTTTTCACACATACTGGTTGTCAAAAGTAATTTAAATTGAAAGCTGTGACGTAGGCTGCACGCAATTTTCAAGCAAATTTATTTTCAATATGCCGTTGATAAGAAAACAGCTTAAACACACAACATCATGACTTCTATTTAGGTCTATAAACCGCAACACATCATTATATTTTTTACATATTTTTGTTCCTAATAATATTTATTTAAAGTTAATTAAAGTTTTTAGGAGGAATATTACATTATGTGTAATAAAATAAAAAAAATACTCTGCCGATCGAATATTTCAAAATAAAAACGAAAAGTGTGCTCATTGAAATTTGTGTCAGTTGTTTTTTGCCTATAAATTTGAATACACAATTGGAAAGAAAATTTGAAGTCAAAGGCGCATCAAATTCTAAATGTGTGAATGTATTAGTGAAAAAGTGTGAATGTATTGAAATTTGAAAGGCAAAACTTGATCGTGTAACCCTCAAGTTAAATAAATAAATAAAACAAACAAAAATGAATTGAATTCCTATTAATCAAATGTATTGACATTTAAAATACAAACTCAATAGAATTTTCAATTAATACAATATATTTCACCGTTTTCATGAGCCCAGCTGTGTATGTATGTACATTTATTTTTTGGCACTTTTTAAGTTATTTTGGCACTTTTTGGCTAACATTTTGGCACGAAACTAAAATTCTCAAATACCATCACTGTCATACATATGTACCATACTTACAATCTTACAACAATAATGATGAAATTAGAACTTCAATACAAAATCAAGATTTGTACGTGCTACCCAGTGTAGAAGGTTTTGTTGCAGATGATAATAACTTTAAATCTTCTTCATCATCGGACAACTTTATATTAAAAAACAAGTTTGTGGCATATCTATCTGATGAAATTCGCTATGAGCTCAATGGAATTGAAATTGATCATACAAGATATTTAGGAGCCACAAGCACCATAAAAAATTTGGTTTCTATGTCACCAACAGAAAGCAATGTGATGCAAAATGCTGGATGGAACAAAATTGACGATGTCACTCTAGTAAATGGATTTTTCAATTTCTATGTACCTCTAAAAATGCTTCTAGGATTCGCTGAAGACTACAAAAGAGTTATACTAAATGGAAAACATGAATTGATACTCTTGCGCAATAAGAACGATGAAGATCTTGTACGCTCGAGTGTTTCTACTAAAAAAGCTAAACTTACAATTTCCTAATCTCATGGAGAATCCCACATGTACAATTATCTGACTTTAGCAAATTGAATATGATTAAAATTATTAACAATGGTGCTTCTATACCTATGGCATTTCGCAGTTGGGATTGTCATGTCAATCCACAATTAAACATAGGAACTAGCCATATTTGGAATGTTAAACTGGCTGAAAATAGAGAACGCCCCCGTTTTGTATTGATTGCTTTTCAACAAGAAAATAAGTTTGTTCATTGTGATTTGACTAATTTAAAAGTACATTTAAATTCAGTCTCATATCCATATGATGACCTTAACATAAAATTCAAAAATGAACGATATGCAAATCTATATGACATGTATCTAAGATTTCAACAAAGCTACTATATGAAAGAATCTCAACCGCTTCTAACTGCACCAGAGTTTAAGACAAAAGCTCCTATTATTGTAGTAGATGTCAGTCATCAGAATGAATCACTCAATAATGGACCGATTGATATAAAAATAGAATTTGAAACAGCAACTAATATTGCAGCAAAAACATCAGCTTACTGCATTCTTATTCACGATCGTATAATAGAATATGTGCCCATAAAAGGACAAGTTCGAAAAGTCTTATAAATTGAGTAATATGGAAAAAAACATAATTTTTATAGACGTTCAAGGTTTCAAAAGTAATTCAAATGGTTTCATCGCAAAAGAAGTAGCAATTGTTTTCAACAATTATGAATATAACAATTTCATTATAAAACCCCCATTTGATATCAAATGCTTATCAATAGAAAAGCAAAGAGAAGCAAAGTGGCTAACAAAAAACTATTATCACCTAAGCTGGAGTGCTGGATCAGTTTCATTTCAAAGCGTTTGCAATTTTTTAAAATCCAACGCAAGATGTTGTAAAATTTATGTAAAAGGTGAAGAAAAAAGACGATGGTTGGAAAAAAATTTAAATAAATAATTTAAATAATTTTTATTTTTATACGAAAAATTTTTAACGTTGAGGATATAGGCTGCATCAACTTTAAACAAATGGAAATCAATTATCCAGAATATTTTTTTTGTAATTATCATAAATTTGGTGCTTGCGCACTAAAAAATGCTTTAAAATAATCGTAGACAAAGAAAATGATTACGTTGCAAAATATATATGCATTCTACAAAATATTCCACGCACAAGTACCCACGATCGCACATTTATATATGCACACATACATATACGTACATACATACACATACATACATACATATTTCTTAAACAAATACACAAAATATTAAATTACTAACGACAATAAAGCTGGACCCCCCACACACAAGTATTAGGGGGTTCACATACATGTGAACACATAAATAAATATTTTCTCTGATATTACTGATATATTATTACGATAAGAAATTTCTACAGTCTGGCAACACTGGCAATTTTCCCTTTGGTATTAGAAAAAAATAATTATGTTTTGCCGTCGGCATTTGGAAAAAATAACAATCATGTTTTGCCGTCGGCATTTGGAAAAATATTAATGCATTGCCGTAGGCATTAGGAAAAATATTAATGCATTGCCGTAGGCATTAGGAAAAATATTCATGAATTGCCGTAGGCACTAGGAAAAATTAATTTTCACAATTTCCCCATTGGTATTAAGAAAAATCATATTCATGATTTTCCTGTAGTCATATATATGTATACATACATACATTACAAAAAAGTAAAACCTCCAACCTATGAACCCACTTAACGTACCCCCACAAACATACATACATACAAATTCCCACGGTCATAAAAAACCACACTTATTGAACCACCCTCGTATGCAGTAAACAAACAAAACCCCTTATGTAAACAAAAAATTCCTTATGTAAACAAAAAGTTGGACGGACTTCTTGAACCACCCTCGTAGGTATCAAATGTCACAAATTTTCAAGAATTTTTAAAATTCGGGTAATTAAAATTTTAATTGACGTGGGAGCCCCATTTCCCTACTACTTGGAGGCTAAGTAATCATTGAAAGTGTCCTCCTGTTGATTTGTCTCTTGATTTACGTTTGCTTCGTATTGTGAATACTCAGAATTGATGTGAAAATTCCGAGCAATTTTACGTTGAGGTTGATTAACTGATGCCGGTGGCCTATCAACGGTATAATCTGGCTTCGGTCTATTCATATAATTGATTCCCCTGCTTTTCATAGATTCGTCAATCTCCATCGGTTCTGCCCTAGGGTGTGGTTTCGGATCTGAAGGTCTTGGTGGGGCTTGTGGCTGGTGACCGAAAGATTTGCCAAAACTAAGATCCTGATGATTGTAAGCTCTGAATTGTTCCTGAGAAGTTCGTGGTACATGAGCTAGCTATGGATAAAATGTCATTGGTTTCGAAAGAGATGGTATTTGTTAATTCCTGTTATAATGGGGTTGTGGAAATCCTGGCCGATTGCGTGTTGGTAATGAAGGGAATTGCTGCCCCTTCCACTGAAGTTAGTATTCTGAGCATAATTCGCTCGATATGTCTGATTTTCGAGTTTTAAACATAAATGAAGGGCCTGCGGAAGGTCCGATGGTTCTCTCGATCCAAGAAGTTTAGGCAAATCGCCGTTTAAACCTCTAATAAAGGTGTCCAGCGCTTTGTCTCTATAAGTTTGTGTAAGTAGACATAATAATTCATTTGATGCGCTCAGGCATCCTAATTTGTTTAATATTAGAGATATGTGTTTATAAACACGCTGATAAAATTCCGGTACCGATGACTTGCCTTGTATAAGCGAAGTCTTTTGGTATTCGAGAGTTGCAAGGTATCTCTTGTCTGCGTAATGTGTTGCCAAACATTTTGAAATTGCAGCCCAGTCTAGAGGCGTACTATAAGATTCAAGGACTATGTCCGCGTCTCCTTCTATCTTATTTCTGATCGTACTCAAAATACCATAATATCTTGGTGTACCTCTTGTTCTGTCATATATCTGTAAGACACGATCTACACTCTTCCTCCAAGAGCTAAACTCACCTTGTTTTCCCGAGAATTCACGCAAACGTTTAACTATGTCAGGGATCTTATCAAGGTCCCCAAAATTGTCTCTATATTATTCACTTATTACCTGGTCTCTAACTTTACCTTGTCCCGCTTCAGGATTAAGAGTTTCTTGTATAATTCCCCGTCCTTGTCTTCTAAAAATTGCTGTCGCTACATTTGCTATTAAAGCGTTTAAGTCCTCTAATTGGGTTCTCTGGGTTTGATATGTCTACGCTTTATGTTTAATTACACTGTGATACACAAAAAATATTCAGGGATTCTAATGTACCAATTCTATTTTGTTGGAGTTCATGGATGACGAAAATACCGTTGGTTTTTTAGGTCACTTCATAAACTGATTTTATAACGGTAAATGTAGTGAAAAACGGGGTTTCTTAGATTTTGAGTTGTAACTTCTTTGTTTCCCAACGGATTTCTTTTGACTTTTCGTTGGTGAAAAGAATCGAATATTATCTTTCAATAAAGATATAGTTTTTGTAAATCGACTAAGAAATGGCTAAGTTACAGTCGTTGAAGTGTACAAAAAATCCATTAAAAAGTATTCTTTTGTAACTCATAAGCAACTTATAGCCTGAGGAAAACAAAAGAATACTTTTTTAATTGGTTTTTTGTACACTTCAACGACTGTAACTTAGCCATTTCTTAGTCGATTTACAAAAACTATATCTTTATTGAAAGATAATATTCGATTCTTTTCACCAACGAAAAGTTAAAAGAAATCCGTTGGGAAACAAAGAAGTTACAACTCAAAATCTAAGAAACCCCGTTTTTCACTACATTTACCGTTATAAAATCAGTTTATGAAGTGACCTAAAAAAACCAGCGGTATTTTCGTAATCCATGGACTCCAACAAAATAGAATTGGTACATTAGAATCCCTGAATATTTTTTTTCTCAACTTTTGTAGCACAGTGTTATTTTTCCCAAAGAGCACTTTTTCAATTTATTGTATTTAAATAAGGATTTTTTCCTTTTCTCTTTTTTTATATTTTAAATACTATATTCAAATGTATTATTAGTCACTGTAAATAAGAGTAGCCCAAAGCCCAAGGTCCAAGTCGGAATGGACTGATATATTATTGTGGGAAAGCGCGGGCGAAGCCCAAAGTCTACTAAAATTGCATCTGCTTCAAAGGTATCTAGGGTTAACAGCGCATCCTCCAAGCCGCCACCAATCTATTTGAGAGAAAAAAATTCAAACGCTCTTATTAAGAAATTAATTTCGGTTATTGGTGAGAATAAATTTCACATTGTTCCAATAAAACGTGGCAATATCGATGAAACGAAAATTCAAATTTATGATGAAACAGATTTCCGCAAAATGGTTTCTGAATTTGAAAAAAATAAAACAAGTTTCTACACATACCAGCTTAAGAGTGCTAAAGGACTGCAGATGGTATTGAAGGGCATAGATTCTTATGTTGTTCCCGAAGAAATAAAAGATGCACTCGTCCTCCAGGGATTCAAGGTAAAAAATGTTTCCAATATAATAAATAGGGAGAAGATCCCCCAGCCTCTATTTCGCGTTGAACTTGAGCCGAATGATATAAAATTTAAAAAAAATGAGACGCACCCAATTTATAATTTAAAATATCTTTTCTACCGAAAAATAACAGTTGAAGAACCACACAAGCGTTCTGAACCCGTACAGTGCCATAATTGTCAAGAATATGGCCACACAAAAACTTACTACAGTTTGTGTTATTTGCAGTGAATTGCATGGTACTGCTAGTTGTACTAAGCCAAAAGTACAAGCTGAAAAAAAATGCAGTAATTGTGGAGAAAATCACACCGCTAATTACAGAGGATGCCGTGTATATTCTTTCGTTAAACAGGCTATGGGTCAAAAATCTAAATTAGCTCCAATTCAATCAGCACATGCTTACTCCGCCACTCTTCCTCAAACTAGCCAACTAGTTACTTCACGTGTATCGTATGCCGATGCTGCTAAGACAAGCTCTATTCCCACACAAATTTTTTCACGGCCAAATACTTCAACAAATACAAACTCAGGCTTTAATTTTAATCGCCTTGAAGCTACTATTGAAAATCTGGTGCAAACTATAAACAATTTTACAACAAGTATGACTAGCATGATGCAAGAAATGCTGCGAATGCAGAATACTCTGCTTCAAGCATTAGTCAACAAACCATGAACACGTTAAAAATATGTTTCTGGAACGCAAACGGCATTCGCCAACATAAAAATGAACTTGAGCACTTTCTCACGGAAAAAATATTGATATAATGTTGGTCTCTGAGACTCATTTGACTTCGAGAAGCCTTTTTAAAATTTATGGCTACACCTTATATGATTCAAAGGACCCGAGAGGAAGAGCATGCGGTGGATCAGCAATTTTAATAAAGTCAAGACTCAAGCATTATATTATTGATAACATTTGTGAAGAACATTTACAAGCAACGAATATTTGTGTCGAAAATTTTTGCACTAATTTTGTCATATCATCAATTTACTCTCCTCTTAGATTCGCAATTACTGAGGATCAATACGAGGATTTTTACAAATCTCTGGGCCCTTGTTTCGTAGCAGCTGGCGACTATAATGCTAAACACACGTTCTGGGGTTCGCGTCTTATTACACCCAGAGGTCGAGCGTTGTTCAATACAATTTCCAAAATGTTTTTGGATGTCATTTCGAGTGGGGAGCCCACTTATTGGCCCACTGACATGCATAAAATTCCGGATGTAATAGATTTTGGCGTTATGAAAAATATCTCTAGGGATTTAATTCAAATTGAAGCTTCTCTAGATCTCTCGTCCAATCACTCTCCCACGATCGTTACAATTTGTACCCCATTAAGAAGTGACTTACCTCACCCATATGCGAATTTGATAAATCGTGTTAATTGGCTTCGATTTAAAAAATATCTTAGTAGTCATTGCACGGAAAATATTACGCTAAGAACACACGATGATATTGAATCTAACATTGCCAACCTTAATAAAAATATTAAACAGGCTGCTGGAAATGCCACTACGACCCATCCTCAGACTAGGGTAAATAGAATTTATTCTACGGATATTGAACGTCTCGTAAGTGAAAAAAGAAGAGCTAGAAGAGAATGGCAACAGCACAGATCACCCCAACTTAAAATGAGATTTAAAGACTGTACTAAACGACTCCAAGAGATGCTTTCATTTGAAAAAACTGAATCTCTTAAAAATTATTTGGAAGGTCTTGATGTCACACCAGCATCTAATTACTCTTTGTGGCGCGCTGCTAGAAAGCTTAAAACACCAGTTGAGTTTAAACCACCTCTGCGCACATCTACAGGAGGTTGGGCAAGAAGCGATCCTGAAAAAGGTAAAATATTTGGCGAGCATTTAAAATCCGTATTTACCCCAAACACATGTTCTGGTGCTGTTGATTTGCCAAATGTAGTTGCGCTACCCCCTCGACCAATAAAATTAAAGACGCGTGATGTACAAAAACTAATTGCAGAACTCAACCCGAAAAAAGCTCCGGGTATTGATGAAATTAGTAACCAGATGCTGATAATGTTGCCTCGTATAGCTATTAGAATTCTGCTATTCATTTTTAATGCCATTTTACGATTGGAGTATTATCCAAACAGCTGGAAGCTTGCCAAGGTTAAAATGATTCCAAAGCCGGGCAAAGATCTTACCAAAGCTGAGTCATATAGGCCAATAAGTTTACTGTCAACAACTTCAAAGCTTTTCGAAAAACTGCTCATGACAAAATTGTCCCCAATTCTAGTTAGTAGTGGGTGCATACCGGACCACCAATTTGGTTTTAGAAGTCAGCATAGCACCATTGAACAAACTCATAGATTGGTTCAATTTATAAGAAAAAATTTTGAAGAAAAAAAGTATTGCTCTGCGCTGTTCATTGACGTTTCTCAGGCATTTGATAAAGTGTGGCATGAAGGCCTAATTTTAAAATTAAAGACTTACCTACCAATAAACATTCTAAATCTGCTGGAAAGTTACATTATTGCCCGGAAATTCACTGTTGTGGAAGGAAACTTTATGAGTACGCCTGAAATAATTTCATCCGGTGTGCCACAGGGGAGTATACTGGGGCCAGTTTTGTATTTGATTTATACTTGTGATATGCAATTGAGCAGTAACATTCTCACATCTACATTTGCCGATGATACAGCCTGCCTTAGTATGAATGAAAACCCTCACGAGGCTTCCCGATATCTTCAGCAACATATTACTCAGCTAGAACTATGGTTAAACATGTGGAGAATAAAGGTAAACGAACAGAAGTGTGCTCAGATAACATTTACCTTAAGAAAGGACTCTTGTTCCCCCATTACAATCAATAGTCAAATTGTTCCTCAAAACTTACATGTGAAATACCTTGGTATACATCTTGATCGAAGGCTCACATGAAAATACCACATTGACTCTAAGCTAACACAAATGAAACTTAAACTAACTCAGATACATTGGCTGGTTGGTAGAAATTCAACCCTCACCCTAGATTGTAAACTTTTAATATACAAGTCGCTCTTAAAACCTATATGGTGCTACGGAATTCAGCTATGGGGTACTGCTTCAGCTTCTAATGTCGAGAGAATCCAACGAAGGCAAAACAAAATTTTACGGTTAATAACATCGGCTCCATGGTATATAAAAAATTCAAATATACATCGTGATTTAAATATGCCACTAGTGACTGAAGAAATTGCAAAATACGCAGGCAAATATTTAACAAAACTCGAGTCACATCCTAATCCGCTTGCCCGTAATATTTTGAATTTTACTGGACACATCCGCCTAAAAAAGAGGGACACAATGGCTCTTATTCACAGCACTCCAGATGGGTCTTCTTGAAAATACTTTTATTTTTTTTTCCTTTTGATTATCACTACTAACATATGTATTATATATAACTATTACTAAGCTTATGTCCGACACTGGTCGGGCCTAATTATATTTTTAGATTTAAGATTTGAATACTTATTGTTAGTTCATATATGAAGATACAATAAATAAAAATCATGTATTAAAAAAAATGTATTATAATAAATTTTCTTTAAAACTTTTGACAAAATAATATAGTTTTAGAGTATTTTCAATACTACTAAACAAATAAAATTAAGGTACAATACAACTTATATGATTTTCTACCTTGATTCTTCTGGAAAATTGTTCGAGTTGATAGTCGGTTAGCACGTAATGCTTCCCGTTTGCTGCTGCTACTAAGTGACCGTTGTCTATCAGGATGTTGTCTATCAGGATGTTTCTTCTTTCTACTTCTAATTTTCACTCGAATGCTTCCCACTTTTAACTCGGATGTTTCTCACTTTTAACTTGGATGTTTCTCACTTTTCACTTGGATGTTTTAATTCACCATTCGTTTCGTGGTTGTCTCTTCACAGTTTTTACTGCTTTTATTTTGTTAATTTTACTTCGGGATTATCTCAATTTAATTTACTTCAGTTTAACTCCACAGCATTTAGTTTAAATTAATTTTTATTACAGGATTATTTCATTTTAATTCCACAGTTTTTATTAATTTTTATTTCAGTTTAACTGCACAGTTTCTAGTTTATGTCTTACGACTATTACACTTAGTTACTCCTTCTTTATTTATTGGAGCTTTGTATCGCTTGATAGTTTATCTTAAGCTTTTGCTGTAAGCTTTCGTTTTTAAATTCTCTCAATGATAAGTTTTTTCTTAACGGAGCAATACTAGGATTTAAATTAATTGTACACTGTTCTTTAAATATGTTTTGCACTTTTTTTAGCTTTTTGTAACCGCCCTATTTCTTTGCTACGAAGAATAAACTTTACTACACTTCTTCCTTGTTTCGAAGGATACACCTTATTCGGGCTTAACGTTTACTACACGGCGAACTCATGGATGAATGCACGGTAGACTTAGTTAATTTTTATTCCTTTGTAACCGTGCTACTTTAGGACGTTAGTTACTAAAGGATTTATTTGTTATTTTTATTCCTTTGTAACTGTGCTACTTTAGGACGTTTGTTACTAAAGGATTTATTTGCTCGGGCGCCAGTTATTATTTCCCTTTGTTGGGAAAATAAAAAAAAATAAAATTTTTATACGGACAGTGTGTCCGCTCTTTATAGAAGTTAAATTAAAATTTAAACTAATTTACATTTTTGTTCTATAATATACTCTATTTTCTGCTTAATTGACTTATTTCTAAAAGTGGCATAATTATCAATATGAAGCTGTTGCCCTCATTTCCGAAGAAATGTTAAAAAAATTTTTTAAAGAAAATTAATTATATTTAATGCTCATGTTGCATTATTGTCAGGTGCAATAAACTTTATAATTTCTTTTTAATTGATTGCAACAGCTTGGTAAATTGTGGTTTTGCACTTTTAATTTTAGTTATTTTATTTTACTTTTGCCATAAATGTTTATGTTAACCCTCTAACCGGCCATTCTGAAATACTTGAGTAAGAAAGGTGGGAGTTTTTTTGTAGACTAATATTGGTTCAAAGACCTCAGAAATGTGTTGATTCCAAGGTAATATCGCACAGGTAAGACACAGGTAACGGTTAAATGAAGACCGCCTCAAGGTGGTCTTGCCTGTTTACATGTAAAATTCTAATATTTTTCGTTATTTACCTTATGTCTTTATTATTTCATTGAAACGAAGTAGAAAAATGTAGAAATCAACAGAATTGTAATTTTTATTCAAAAATACATCAAAAATAGGATTTTTATTCAAAAATACATCAAAAATAGGATTTTTATTCAAAAATTAATCAATGTACACTATAAAGGAACTATTTTCTGGTGTGGTATTCATTGAAGCAGTCTTTGCCTGGTCCACAACATAAATGTATTGAACATTTGGAACACATGCATTGTGTGTTCGATTTTTTACACAGTGTTTAAAAGCCTTCTTATATTTCAAATTTTTTACATATTTTATTTAATGAATTTTTTATAAATAATTTATACTCATGTCTTAAAGCCTAATTATTCCATTTTGTGTATTATCAAAATTTCTAACCCTGCATTTGAATTATTGTGAATAAGTATCTTTTAACGAAGTATTTTTTTTTGTTGTAACTTGAAAATTACCCTTTTGTACTAATTTTGATAATTTAGGCGGCATTTTGTGTATTTAAAGTTCTTTTGTAAAAACACTTGCTTTGTAACCATTGAAATGATCAGGTTTATTTTTCATAGTTGAATAAAATACTTATTCATGTAAGTTGGTTTGAAGAAAATATTTGGCATACCCTTTATTTCTAATAAATCAGGTAATCCCCCCTCCTGAAGTTCTCCCATCCCCATCCCAGTACAGAAGTTTAAAAAAGGTAAGCCTAATTTGCTTCCACTAAATAAAACCACTCAACAGACCAACCTTCATAAGTCTGCATTTATGTGTTATTTAATAATGCAGAATTAAACATGGTCCTTTTTTGAGCCTATAAAAAGAATTACAGAGGTCAACCTGTGAGAAAAATAAAAAATAAATGAAATAAAAAAACCATACAGTCCAGAAAACACACTCACTCTCTCGTTTAAAAAGAATCACAAAACATAAAAAACGCATGCAGAATTATTCCCTTCACATACATACATACATAAATATGTTACTGCGAAATAGTGAGCTGAATAAACTAGGTATTAGTATTCGCTGGTAAGCTGAACAAGCACATTAATAATAATTCAAGTGATTTGAAAGTAAGACGATGGAAACAATTTGAATAAATAAAATAAAAAATTTTTAAATTTAACAACAAATTTTGTTATAAAAAAGAAAAATAAAAAAGTAATATTGATAAAAAAAATATAGAAACGTGAAAGTGAAAAATTAGCTGTTTAATAATTAACATGTAAAAAACAACCACTTTGGTGAAGAATATTAAAAAAGAAAAAAAAACAAATCTCTTTAATGACTTAAATTCAATCAATTCTCTTTGAGAAAAAATTTACAGCGTGTCTCTCCTTAAGAAGTGCCAGAGTCTCTTAAAGTCAATTAATTCTCTTTGAGGAAAAATTTACAGAGTGTCTCTCTTTAATAAGTGCTAGAGTCTCTTAAAATTTAATTTATTCATTTTCATAAACAAAAGCAAAACAAAATTTAAAAAAAAGGTAATAAAACTCTACCGATTGCATACACAAACAGTGAAGTCTCCGAAAAATAATTTTTATAAATAGGGATTCAACATACACTTACAAAGGAATAGAAGCAGAAAATCCACGAATATTGTACGTTGCGCAATTTTTACAAGGTACGTTAATAATAAAATAAAAATTAAAATTTTTCTTTTTAATCATTTCCCTTTCATCACATTCACACAAATACAAGAAAAATTCCCAATTTAAATTCGCAAATCCCCGCGAATATACATACAAAAGAAAATTAAATTTTAAAGTGATTAACCCCTAAATTAAACTTCGCAAATCCCAGCGAACGTTTTAATAACACAAATTAAATTCCCAATTTAAATTCGCAAATCCCCGCGAATATATATACGAAAGAAAATTAAATTTTAAAGTGATAAACCCCTAAATTAAACTTCGCAAATCCCAGCGAACGTTTTAATAACACAAATTAAATTCCCAATTTAAATTCGCAAATCCCCGCGAATATACATATTAAAGAAAAAAGCGAACGTTTAATAGCACAAATTAAAATTTCCAATATAAATTCGCAAATCCCTGCGAATATACATAAAAAAAAGGAAATAAATTTTAAGGAACTCAAGCCCTAAATTAAATTTGCAAACACTAGCGAAAATATAATATCATACAAATTTAAATTGTCCCCACATTTTCAAAACTTTAAATTGCTACCTAAATTAATTAACCCACTTTCTATTGAATAAATTTGCACAAACACACTTATAATTTCTATATTATTTAATAATATCGCAAATTTGATTTTATATAATTTTTCATCAAACGAAACTATCCTTAATAATTTTATTTATTAATCGTTGGTGAAATCCTCACGCATTACTTATTCATCCGATTATATTTATTGCTTTCATAATAAAAGATCCATTTTTAAGTATAAACTTCTCAGTAATACTCAAATTGCGAAAATACCCCGCGAACATTTTTTATCTCATACCAAAAACTAAAGAAACATTATTGAAAAAAACAACGTTCTGCAATTTATCAGTTTTTCTAACTATGGCTGAAGAATTTACATTTGACTCAGATGATTTCATTCAGTTTTGCGCTCTTTTCGATGGGGTCCCAATTGACGAACTCACTGACTCAGTTCTTGAAGTTAATCTACAAGATTTGAACAAACGATGGACAAACGTCCAAAAATCGTATAAAACCTTTTGCCTCGATAAAGGAGAAAAGCCTGACAAAGACCTTATAACGGCTGTCCAAGGGAAATACTTAGCATGTACACGAGATTTCCATAAATACAAAGCAAAAATAATAGATTTGCAAAGGTCCTTTATCATTAACGCTCCCATTCAGATAATTTATCCTCCAACCGAAACCCCCTTTGCTCACGTAAGCGTACCCCCCTGTGACACAGATGTATTTTATGGCAGATATGAAGAATGGCCGTCCTTCCGTGACATGTTCACCGCCGTATATATTGATAATCCCCGAATTCCACCAGTGCAAAAGCTATATCACCTAAGATTAAAAGTTCAAGGGGAAGCCGGTGCAATTATAAGAAAATATAAGTTGTGCTCCGAAAAATTTTCCCTGGCATGGGATGCTTTGAAGGATCGGTACGAAAACCAGCGCATTTTGGTAGAAAACCAACTCAAAATTCTTCTGAATCGATCACCAATCACAGAAGAAAGTAGTAAAGCTCTGCAGACCATTCAAAGTACCATCAACGACTGCCTCGCAGCAATAAAAACTCAGGATGTCCCAACAGACCAATGGGACCCCTTTATAATTATACTGTGTGCTAGTAAAGTTCCAATTAAAACCCTTTCTTTGTGGGAACAATCCCTAGAATCGCACAAAACGCTTGTTAAATGGGAAAAAATGGACAAGTTTCTTTCACATAGATGCGAAGTTGTCGAACGAATTGAATCCCGAAATCAAAACTATTCATCTAATGTAAAAAGGAATGGTATTCACCATAAGACGTTCGTTGATAAACAGGAAAATTTCCAATTTAATTGCAAAATTTGTCACTCCAACCATTCATTAAAAAACTGTTCACAATTTCTTAATCTCGATCCCCAAGCCAGAAACCAATTTGTCTCGAATAACAAAATTTGTCTTAACTGCCTGGCGTATTCCCATTTACGAAAAGATTGTCCCAGTAAGTTTTCATGCACTCATTGTAAGAAAAACCACCACTCTTTATTGCATTTTTCAAAATCCCCTACCCACAATTCTATTTATGATGAGCAGCCCGAAACATCGGCGCAAGCTAGAGCAAGAGCAGCTTCCTCAACCAATACTCACATAGCTTCAGTAAAGAACAAAAATGTACGTGAAAATACGCTGCTACCGACAGCGATTGTAAAAATCACCCATCAGGGAGAAAATTTTAAAGCGCGCGCCGTTTTGGATCAGGGCTAAGAAAAAACCTTTATATCAAAGGGGCTCCAATAGCAACTTAATCTCCCAACAGAAATGAAAGCCTACCAAATTCATGGAATAGGTGGTCACTCTAATGCTTTATGCAATTTGACACTTTATTCTGACAAATGCAACCGCTCCGTAAATGTACAACCTATCGTTGTTCCAAAAATAACGAAAATGTTACCCAGCTTCTCACTCGCTCAATCGGATATTCCATTTGTCTCTTTCAATGAAATAGACCTAGCTGATCCAGAGTTTCACATTCCTAATCGGATAGACTTATTTATAGGTAGTAATGTTCTTCCACAAGTTTTTCTTGAAGGAATTACAAGTATTTCATCAACGTTAATGGCACAATCTACTATATTTGGATGGGTTATTAGCGGTCCAGTTAGTTTCGAGTGCCCATCTGTGTTTTCGATCGGTGTTACTGAAACATCAAATGATTCCTTAGCTAATCAACTCCGGAAGTTTTGGGAGCAAGAAGAAGTCGACGCTCAAAGGCCGGAATCTGAAGAAGATGCGTTTTGTGAGTCCCTATTTCAACGAACGACGTATCGCAATAATGAGGGCCGCTATGTTGTGAAACTTCCATTCAAGGCCGAATTTCCTGAAGAAATACGACTTGGATCATCTCGAGCCGCCGCAAAAGCACAATATTTTAGTATGGAACGGTCCCTTTACAAAAATCCTGAACTGGCAGAAACTTATAAAAACGTCTTAAAAGAATACATAACGCTGAATCACATGAAACCCACAGTGTCAACGGAAAATGCGTCTCCAGACGGTCACAAGTCATTCTATTTACCCCATCACGCAGTGATTAAGCCCTCAAGCAAGAGCACAAAAGTAAGAGTAGTTTTTAATGCTTCCAAGAAGTTCCGGATTGTCCCTCAATGATATACTGCATGTAGGCCCTACTCTTCAAGCTGACTTAATGAGCTTGATTTTAAAATGGAGATTGTATAAATATGTATTTAACGGAGATATCGAGAAAATGTACCGACAGATTCTTGTTACGAAAGAAGACACACAGTTTCAACGAATCCTCTTTCGTCCCAACCCAAACGAACCCCTTGTAGATTATGCTTTGGAAACTGTGACATTCGGAGTTAATTGTGCTCCATATCTAGCCATCCGCACACTGCTTCAACTTGCCCGTGACTCTCAAGAACTGTACCCTCAAGAAGCTTCTATTTTGCAAAAAGAAACATATGTCGACGATATCTTATCGGGTTCTCATGACAAACAAACCGCTATTGAATCCTTATCTCAAATCATTTTCGTACTAAAATCCGCGGGATTCCCGCTTGTAGCGTGTTCTAACTATCACTACGACTAACATTGCGTAGTAAACATTTAAAGTCAACTTGACCGCAATATACATAACATCCAATGGCATTGAAATTATTTTTGCGCTGGACATTTGATACTCATGCAAATGCATTTGACAGACTGCAACGTAAATATGTATTTTGTACAAATGTTATTTGACACTCACCAGTCTGATCGAAGGCCGCAGCATAATGCATTTGAATGAATCATAATTAATAACCACATGTGTTTATATAATAAATATAAGCAATACAAAATCCATGTTTTCCAAATTTCTTATGAGACACACGCCGCACGCCTACCGTGGGAAACTAAAAGGAACAATTTGCTTGTTAAGCATATACCTTTTCTTTTCCCTCTTATGTTAAGATAGGTTAAGCTTTATTCTCATAACTAGTATATAAGACAATGTATTTTTATTTTTAAATTAATGAATAAACAACTTTCTTGTGAGTTCCTTGCTGAGCTCTAATAATAAAAAGAAATAGTTTACTTCATTAAAGGCATTCATCTGCCTTCAACTATTTTGAGCCAGTGGCGTTTATTAGCGCCGGCACCCTCGGGCAGGTAGACAGTAGGGAATTTTTAAATTATTACAAGCATAATTATTACACGCTAAAAAAGATTACCTCCAATTCACCCGAAATATTAGCCACAGTCCCTAAAGAAGATATATTGGATGAACATTTTCTCAAGTTCAAAGAAACAAGTGCGATCAAAACTTTAGGAATCCAATGGAACGCCCTGACTGATTGCTTTTCCTACACTACTGAAACTGTTTCTCCAAGTACCTTTATAACGAAAAGACAAATTTTTTCCAATGTAGCAAAACTTTTTGACCCGGCGGGCTGGATCTCCCCTATTCTTATTCAAGCAAAGATGATCCTCCAACAGCTCTGGTTGGATGGCATCGGTTGGGATGAAAATGTTAAACCTGCTACTCTAGAAAGATGGAATAAATTCATCGAAAATCTTCCTGCAATCTCAGTTTTAAAAATTCCGCGGTGGGTTGGTTTTGCCCCCTCTCGACAAATTCAAATCCACGGATTTTGTGATGCCTCAGAAAAGGCCTACTGTGCGGCAATATACTTCCGAATAGAAACATACACGGATATTACGTCGCATTTATTCGTATCAAAAACAAAAGTTGCCGCAATTGACCCAGTTAGTCTCCCTCGCTTAGAACTTTGTGGAGCGGTCTTGCTCTCAAAATTAATGAAGCAAGTCCTTAATTCAATGTTATCCCATAATTACGAGACTTTCCTATGGACAGATTCCTCTATAGTCATAGGATGGTTATTAAAACCCCCTAACACCTGGAAGACATATATTGCTAGTCGCACGGCTCAAATAATGAGAAACGTTGGAAATATCCAGTGGCGACATGTAAGGTCAGGAGATAACCCAGCAGATTTGGGTTCCCGAGGTTGGATACTCAGCTATTATTAGAAAGCTCTCTATGGTGGAACGGGCCAATCTGGTTTCAAAAAACGCCCGAGGAATGGCCACAGCCTATACCATTGACAGAACACTCCCTCGAAATAAAACAAACTGCAACAACTTTTCACATATTCACCGATTACCAAGATGAAGAACATGAGGACATTTTGAATCGATTCTCTAGATGGGATAAGGCAATAAGGGTAATGTCTTACGTTCTCCGATTTGTTGAGGCCAAGAAAATAGGGTTAAAAACCCCATCAAAATCTCAATCACATCACACATATATTCAAAGAGCTTCTTCAATCGAGTCAATAAACTCTATTATCAAACGGATTCCACTTATTGGCTATAAAGAGTTTGCGAAGACATAATATAAATTAATTCATCTCACTCAGATCATACACTATAATGAGGAGTTTCATGACCTACTGAAACATAAAAAGGTTCATAATAAAAGTTCTCTTTATCCGTTAAACCCCTTTTTTGATGAAAACAACGTTATCCGTGTAAATGGTAGAATCTCTAACGCCGCTCTTTCCTTTAATGAACGCCACCCAATTATTCTCCCAGTAAAGTCAAATTTCTGCAAACTATTTATTGGATACACGCATAATCTCCTCATGCATGCCGAAATTAATCTTATGATGCGAGCTATAAGAGGAGAATATTTCGTCCCACGTTTAAGAACAACACTTCGATTTTATATCAGAAAATCTATCACATGTATTCGATACAAGAAACAGGTAAAATATCAAATAATGGGAGCCCTTCCATTAGAGAGAAGTTCCTTTTCCTTACCCTTCACGTTTACCGGCTTAGATTTTGCTGACCCATTTTCTATTAAAACATCCATTGTGAGAAACGCTCCATTTCACAAAGGATACGTGTGCATTTTCGTCTGTTTTTGCATGAAAGCCATACATCTCGAGCTGTGCTCAGACCTGACCACGGGCTCATTCCAAGCGGCCTTCACTAGGTTCTTAGGGCACCGAGGGCTCCCCAAAAAGGTAATGTCCGATAACGGCACTAACTTCGTTGGCGCAGAACGTATATTCCGTTTGGAATTCACGGAATTTATTCAGTACACGTCGCGAGATCTTGCTGAAAAGTACGCTTCTCAAGGCTTCCAGTGGTCATTTATTCCCCCTAATGCACCCCACATGGGAGGTTTATGGGAAGCTGGTGTAAAATCCTTTAAAATGCATTTTAAAAAGGTAGCACAGAACACTAAAAAATTTACATATGAAGAGTTCACCACTCTCCTAGCCCGTATCGAATCCGTTCTGAACTCAAGACCATTGTCCCCAATTTCGGATGATCCCAGCGAATTGCTCGCACTCACTCCGGGCCATTTTCTTCGCGGAGCCCCACTTCTCGCTTTTCCTGAGGTTCCGAAAGAATCTCTGACACTACGAGACCGTTGAAAAAATTAAAACGCCTACATCATCAATTTGCCCAGAGATGGAAGGATGAATATCTCAAGGAATTGAAGAAAAAATACAAGTGGCAAAATTTACAAGAAAATGTTCACGAGGGACAACTTGTTGTAATTAAAGATGATCTCCTTCCTCCTAATGAGTAGAAACTAGCTCGAATCATAAAGGTCTACTTTGGAAACGATGGTCTCGTTCGGATCGCAGACCTTAAAACCCAAACTGGGACGATTACTAGAGCAATAAATAAACTTTGTGTTCTACCTGTCATAAGTATAGCTAACGATACATAAATAGATTTACTTAACATTCCCCAATACTCACCTCCTATTCCTTCCTACTAATTATCTCATATCCAACAACTTCTTATTTCATGATATCATTACTAATAATCTCTTTTAACACACAGGGCACCCCGAAATCCTAAAATACACCAGTGCCAATTGTGCCTTCGTTTTCACGCTCTCAGGTTGTGCAAGAAATTCCTCGACATGGACATTGATGAACGCCAGCGTAGAGTTCGTATTTATGGTTATTGCCGAAATCGCTTGGCAAGATCGCACAAGACCAACGAATGTACATCCTCTGAGGTTTGCCAGAAGTGTGGTTGGGCACATCACACACTACTTCATAAGTCACGCCGACGTGCAACTGAGGGAGTGGTTCAGCGACCATCACGCGGCTCAAGATCCGTCAACCGCCAACCATCAAAAAGTCAAAGGTCAACGCGAGTGCAAGATCGCTTAACCATACCCCATAGTCCGAGACGCACCAGTATTCAGATGTCTTACAAGCGCAAGAGAGATGTGTCAACTCATCGTTCGATGAGTCCCAAACGCATATTGCTAGGAGCATTACGAGCCTTGCAACGCCTTCAAATGACCTTATAATGGTTTGGCCATATTGGCCAAGGCGGCCAGAATGTTTAAAAGCCTTCTTATATATCAAATTTTTTACATATTTTATTTAATGAATTTTTTATAAATAATTTATACTCATGCCTTAAAGCCTAATTATTCCATTTTGTGTATTATCAAAATTTCTAACCCTGCATTTGAATTATTGTGAATAAGTAAGTATATTTTAACGAAGTATTTTTTTTGTTGTAACTTGAAAATTACCCTTTTATACTAATTTTAATAATTTAGGCGGCATTTTGTGTATTTAAAGTTCTTTTGTAAAAACACTTGCTTTGTAACCATTGAAGTGATCAGGTTTATTTTTCATAGTTGAATAAAATACTTATTCATGTAAGTTGGTTTGAAGAAAATATTTGGCATACCCTTTATTTCTAATAAATCAGGTAATCCCCCCTCCTGAAGTTCTCCCATCTCCATCCCAGTACAGAAGTTTAAAAAAGGTATGCCTAATTTGCTTCCACCAAATAAAACCACTCAACAGACCAACTTCCATAAGTCTGCAGTTATGTGTTATTTAATAATGCAAAATTAAACACACAGCTTACACTTCTTTTTTCCAGATCGGTCCAACCACAATGGAAAATGGTCATATTTGTCGTACCGAATGTCATCAACAGGGTGAACTGCTCTCTTAGCAATACCTGATATCGTAGCTTGTGGTTCACCTTTGGTTAAAATATTCGGTCGACCAACAGAGCGATTTTCATTGCATGCAACAAGTGCAGCAGCGATTTCTTCTCGAAATTCAGGCAACTGCAACAATTTTATGTCGTCAGCTGAAATATCAATTGAATCATGCAATCTTTCTGTGTGAATGCGACGATATAAAACATATGCATTCGTTATAGCCATGTCGATAAAATGAAAGAACAGTCGTGTCATAGCATCTCGCGTTTTTGCTCGAATGTGGTATCTACCCATAAGACCATCCATGAGATCGACACCTCCCATATGATTATTGTATTCGCGAATTATTTTCGGACAGTCAACTTCAACATATTGTTTATTTTAGCGATCAAAACGTGAATCTTTAGCCTTCTGTTGATCTGCATTAGCTTTTGCAAATGGCTCAACACCAACATATGTTGACACTAATCTGACGCTCTTGTTGTCCTTCCATAATACATTGGCGATATCGATTCCATATGCTGTAGCATTATATTCAATCGAATAACCACGAGTTTCGTTTTTGATTTCGTTGTCAGCAGGAAGTTTGCAATTTTGAATTCTATTTACGCGAACAGTTCCCAAGCTATAAATTCCTCGAGCACGTAAATATACCAGCAATGGAAGTGAAGTATAGAAGTTGTCGAAATACATAATATGGTGAACAAAATTTGGAATGCTTTGTTACAAACGAACAACGACATTTGAAGTACTACCAAGATCAGGTGCACCTGAAAATAAAATAGAAGTTTTTTATAAAGAAATTTGTAAAATGTTTCAATTTTCTTATGCATATTACCTGGTAAAATAACGTTATCTCCTGCACCATTATATATTTCGAATCGATATGCATATCCATACGAATCACACAACACAAATAGTTTGATACCCCATTTGTGGGGTTTGTTGGGCATGTATTGTCTCAAATGATGTTTCATTTTCGTTGAACACATTTGCTCGTCAATACATAAACGTGCTGTTTTTGGAATGGAGTCAAAACGATCATTCAAGTTGTTTGAAAAAACTCGAACTCGAAACAGTAGGTCGTAGCCTGTTTCACCTTTCTTTTTGCGTTCTCTTTCATCACGTAATGATAGATGTTTCTTTATTTGCATGAAATTTTTGAATGACATTGAGTTTGCTATTGGTGCAAATGAATTTCGAGTAGACCAATAACTTTCCAAGTTTGGGTATCTATAAACGCTCATATAAATGAGGATACCAATATACTTATATATATCATCAAAAGAAACATTGAATCTTGTATTGATATTTTCAACACGTGCTGATCGATTCGTATCTTTAGAAATCGATTCAACCATATTGGTTGTAAGAAAATATTGAAAAATTTCCTTGGGTGTTTTCAATGCTTTGACATGCGCTGGTAAACTTGAATCACCAAGAAATGCTATTTGATTCACATGCAAACGCATATTCTTTTTTTCCATACGATTTTGGTGAACTCAGTCGAATCTTTGGTAATGCTATCAATACCTGAAAATAAATCATATATATCAATTTAGCGTTGAAAACTTATAATTTGATATGAATTACTTTTGCCTGTGAAACCAGAAGCTGATGGCGTTATATGTGGACCAGTGCTATCCAATATAGGTAACGGCGATCGTGGTCGTTTAGCTGGTTTTTTCCATTGATGTTGATGTATCTAATGAAGTAGTTGCAATTGCAGGCGTTGCTGTTGTTGATAAAAAATTTTCATCAGCAAAATTTTCATCAATTGGATTCATTGTTGATGATGCTGATGGTGGATTATCATCTATCGAACTGATATTTCTAGAAATATTGTCGGCATTAGCAATGTACATGTCGCTTCCTTCATTCAATTCTTGAATGCATTGATCGATTTGCCGTTCTTGATGTGAAGATATTGCATCTGGATTATAATCTGGATCAACAAACGAATCATCACTACTGAAATCTTCTTCATCAGTTACCACTGCATCCATAAACTCCCTTATTTCATCGTCACTAAGTTTTTTGACGCTTATTTTGTTTCGTCGTTCCATATTTTGCTAACAGTGTAATGAAAATGCATAAACCGTGAATACACGTGAGTGTTTACTATTTTTGTATGACTAATTTGGGGAACACTAATTTTCATGTAAACAGGCAAGACCTCCTTGAGGTGGGCCTTTGTTTTTTATAAACATATGATAATAAAATTTCTTACTTCTACTTGAAATCAACTGAAAAATATAGTAATGATACTTACATTGCCGTAAAAAAATTCCCACTCGAATAGAACAATATCAAGTAATACAAATTTCGCTTTGAAAATGCGAAAGTCACAAACAACAATTTTTTGGTGCTTTCACTCTAACTTCTGAATTCGAACTGATTTTTATGGCGAAGAGAGTGTGCGCTCGCTGTAAGAATGTTTGTTGCAATGTTTTCTATAGATTCTCATTCTTCTTTGAGCAAAAAAAATATTACCGTTAGCTTATACTCAAGTTTAGTGAAGGCTGACTCAAGGAGGTCTTACCAGTTAGAGGGTTAACTTTTTAATAAAAGTTTACGTTAACTTACATAATTACTCTATTAATTTTAGTTTTTTTATTTTACTTTTGCAATAAATGTTCATGTTAACTTTTTAATAAAAGTTTACGTTAACTTACATAAGGGCCGGGAAACCATCAAAGGAAATTATCAGCAATCCCATGAAAAATATATGTGTGTAATACAAATCTATTATCAAAATTATAGATGCATTTTTGAGTTGAAATTACACAATTCTTCCACCATCAGTACATATGGGTAATTCCTAGGCGACGGACGCGTTAATCGAATAATTTTAGTTAAACAAAAAACAAGAAAGGAATGGAAAGATTAAGTATACTAGTGTTCGCCCAGTGGTTGAAAATCAACCATTAACGCACAGAGGTGGAGAAGAGAATGAAAATATTTAAAGTTTGATGAATTTAAAACACAATTTAAAAACTATATTCAAATATACATACATATGTATAGACTCCAGGGTAAACCACTCTCTTAAACCACTTTCTTAACTACTAAATACGAATTTAAAAGTTCATTTATCGGCATAAATAAGAATAGATTTTAAGCAAAATATTTAAAAAAAGTTGTTCACTTTTTGAACTAAATGTAATTAGATATTTGCTTCTAGTGCTTTCACTTCATATTCATTATTATTGCCCAAAACAAAAATATTCGTTTATTTTTTCATTGAACGCTTTTTCTCTAAAGTTTTAGACTCCCCATTAAAACGTTTGTTACAAAAAAAGTTTCTATTCCCTATTCTTTGAGAAAGACCCCATATGTATGTACGAATATGCTAGCCTAATAATATAAACATTCCATCATATTCCAACATTCCATCATATTCCAACATTCCAGTATGTTCAGTAATTTAAAGCACAGAAAAATAATGAAAACAATGAACAAAAACAAAACGCACACAAAATAAACCAAAAATAAAAAACTTACTTTGTGCTGTAGGTGAATTTAACTTTAATCAAAGTTATTAATAATTAAAAAAAATATATTATTTTTAAGCATCTAAAGAAAAATAATACAGTACCACTCGTTATTTAAATATCCAAATTTTATTAGTTTCAGCAATAATCGTTTAAGTACATAGAAAGATGGAAAAAGAATAGAATGAACAAATAAAATACGTTTTTCCTTCTGAGTGTTTACGGAGTTGCCAAGCCAAATTGTTGTAATTTTTTTTAGCAAATTAGGAGAGAAAGAGAGATCATGGCTTTATGATTGGCTAATATTCTTAACTGTTTTTAACTATCTTAGACACAAAAATGTAGAAGAAAAAATATATTCTGCACTACTCCTATTGTCAATCTATCTAACAAAAAAAAATCAAGCGAATACGTTGAGTTTAAGTCAGTTAAAATGGTTCTTAACTTTTTTCACTTGCCTATTTATATATAGATACATATCTTAAGTGTTTTAAAGCAATGAAGGAGTAGTATATTTTTAAGTAAAATTTTTTGGCGATATCAATAATATAGTAATTTGGCGAAATTTTATGAAGATTTTTTTGTGGATGCTGAAATAAACGTGAAAGAAGATCGTGTATGTGTGGATTTATGAAATATGAAAGTTTTGATTTATTTTTTTAATGTTTAAAGTAACTACAAGTTCGGACGTGACAAGGCGGATGCGACAGATTTTTGCAAGAAGACTAAGCGCCATAACTTTGCTAATATTGATTGAACCTTATTTCAAAAGAAATAAATAATAACGCAAATAAATAATAACGCATGCTATTTGCTGCTGAAAAAAAATTTATAAATATTGATTTTATGCGACGGATGCGACTAAGTATAAGTGAAAGCTCCATTCTATTTCTTTTGTGTTAATGCGTAAGATTATTCTTATTTGTTAAATTACCTAAAAAAAATTTATATAATTATATTATTGCTTCCAATAAATGCAAAAAAAGTCCCAGCCAAAAAAAAATTTTATTTTTTTACAGTCAGTAGTAGGGATGGGCAAAAAATATCGAAATATCGATATTTGAGAAAATAAATATCGATATATATCGCTGATATTTCAAAAACCTATATATCGATACATCGATTCTTATTTACGAGTATCGGGTTTCGATACTTTTAAACGTAAAGGCATAATTTGTTTTTACTTTCAGTTCTGTTACGAATCAGCTGACTCTTTTTGGTTTATAAAAATTATATACATATAAGCCATTCGTTTTTCTCTCCTTAATTCTGTTATGTTGCGTACACATTTCTCGATGCAAGTCGGTGTTCACTTTATGAATGCGATGGTAGAACTATAGCTAAAACTTTACAACAATTAAGCCCGGGAACTGAAATTGTATTATTTTTTTGACATGTGTTTATAAACGTTAAAAACCGAAAAGTTGTTCCTACTTTCCTAGGAAATGAAAAAGTCCGGGAAATGAAAAAATCTAATAACAATGGACGATGCAAAACTCATCACTTTAGTGGAAAACTGATACCATTCTGGTCCGAAACAGCTGACAATTTATTACAGAAAGAGTAACTATTAAAATTAAGAAACAGAATAGCACAGCACAGAGCAGCAACTGAAAGTAAAGACTAATGAAGTCTTAAGGAGCTACAGTAGGTTACGTATAACTTAACATAAATAGTTCTTTTGTATTAAAGTTCTTAAAGTAAGTAATTGTACATTCGAAATTAATGAAGCAAAAAATATCGATATATCGAAATATCGATGTTTTCAAAAAATATATATCGATACTGTTCAAAAACATCGATACGATATATATCGATACATTTTCTTCATTTGCCCATCTCTAGTCAGTAGCATATGTCGATCAAAAAATTTAAAAAATTAAAAATGCTTGTATAGTTTCAGCTGTATTATTAAAAACAAAACAACAATTTGTAGCAACAAAAATATTGTTTGGTTGACATTGCCCTTATTATTAAGTGCCCTCAATTATGGAAGTGATTTTCATATAAATATATGTATGTATTTCTTTTGTCGAGATATTTAGTAGATTGTATTTGAACAAATCAAAAAATATTTTTATACAATGCAACATTTTAGTTTAGAGTTAGTAGTTTCGATTAATAGAAACAAAACTGAATATGACTTGGACCACTTTAATAACTAAGGACACGTACATATGTATGTAAGTACATTAGAGTGGCCGTTATTTATTTATTTTTATTCTCACCCCCAAATTGGTTCAGTTTTATCTTAAAAAAATTTCATAGCGATAAATTGTGTTTAAGGGGGTGCGCCCGCCCCACAAAGTTGGCTTTTAAGCTCATTTTTCAATGTAATTTGTTTGCATATGACTAGAATATGATATATGGCAATATTTTAGCTCTACAACATTAGTCTCAAAGAAAGTTTTTAGCTAAATTTAATATTTTAGGAAATAATGAAGAAAATAACCAACAAAATACCAAAAATTATATATACCACAATTACAATTATATGGAAATTATTTTACTAAGCGTTTACAATAAGACTTTATATCTATTAAATTATTTCATACATATATTAAGTATAGTCATAAAAAATTAACAAAAAAAATACATTGAATATATGGGCTTGCGGGTTAACTTTGAGGGCCGAACGCACCCCCTAAAACACAACTTATCGCCATGAAATTTTTTTTTGTATTTTTTTTACATAATACTGAACCGATTGGGGGGTGAGAATAAAAGAAATCAACAAAACATACAACTAACGGCCACTCTCTAATGTACATACATGCAATAGAGATTAGTTATGAAAATACCTTTAAACTAATGTTTATCAATTCATATTAACTTCTCCTTATACCTGTTAATTTTAATAAATAATTGAATAAATAACAAAAGTTCAAATAAATGAAATTGTAAAATTGCCTCATTTACTTAAATTTTTTGTTTGTATCACACTCTGCAGTTAAATAGCGATGATCATAGACTAACAATATTAATAATCTGTGGCGATGAATGCAAAGATCATTTTTTTTTACAAACTTCACCTGGTACTGCAAGTACCTAGTGAAGTTTGGCTGTCGCATGGTACTTGCCATGTTCGCAGCGTTGCCGATTTCTGTGTAATTATCCAATAATGAGACAAAAATTTTGTTTAACTATTTTTGGACAATACAATTTTTTCTGTAATTTTACCCCAACATTATACACAAGTAAATTTTTAATTAAAGATCTTCTTCAAATAAAAAAATTTTACTTCGTAAACTTACTACCCAATATTTTTATGCTTATGTTTGGATGTACTTGTCTTGAAAATTTTCTGTTTCTTTAATCAGAAATAATTTCTTAATCAGGCTTGAGTTCAGTAATTTCAATTCTTATGAATGAAATATTTTTTATTAATTAATGTGAGTATCTAAAGAAGAGAAGAAAAATTAAACTATACACTATTAGCTGGGGGAAATACCGATATTTTTCTGTGCAGCCACGCACTTCATCAGCACCCATGTCTATCTACTGGGGTAGAGATTATTATTAACATCAGCTATTAAACTTAAATTTCTATGAAATGGAATATGAGAATTGATTGTGTATACAATTATTGATTAGCCTTTGGCAAACACATTTGTAAGTATCACTATTCATTTTCTGTTTTTCCATTTTCTATTTAGGTTAGCACGAAGTTATATCACTCTACCTATGTATGTTTAACTATTCTTAATTATCTTTTACGATCATCACATTAATTATTTTTACTTATTCGATGCACCATCGGTACATACATATAAGTATTATTGTAGTGGCTTTATGTTACTTTGTTTTTGCTTTCTACAGTTGACTTAGCTTTCCAGCATTCTGAAGCAGTTCTGGCCAAGTGAACAGTGATCGCCAAGTGAACATATTTTTGTCACGTGCCCATGATGAATTAAATGAGACATTATTAGATTTAATTGAACTATAGTGAATTTTTAATCAGAAATAATTTCTTAATCAGGCTTGAGTTCAGTAATTTCAATTCTTATGAATGAAATATTTTTATTAATTAATGTGAGTATCTAAAGAAGAGAAGAAAAATTAAACTAGACACTATTAGCTGGGGGAAATACCGATATTTTTCTGTGCAGCCACGCACTTCATCAGCACCCATGTCTATCTACTGGGGTAGAGATTATTATTAACATCAGCTATTAAACTTAAATTTCTATGAAATGGAATATGAGAATTGATTGTGTATACAATTATTGATTTGCCTTTGGCAAACACATTTGTAAGTATCACTATTCATTCTCTGTTTTTCCATTTTCTATTTAGGTTAGCACGAAGTTATATCACTCTACCTATGTATGTTTAACTATTCTTACTTATCTTTTACGATCATCACATTAATTATTTTTATTTTTACTTATTCGATGCACCATCGGTACATACATATAAGTATTATTGTAGTGGCTTTATGTTACTTTGTTTTTGCTTTCTACAGTTGACTTAGCTTTCCAGCATTCTGAAGCAGTTCTGGCCAAGTGAACAGTGATCGCCAAGTGAACATATTTTTGTCACGTGCCCATGATGAATTAAATGAGACATTATTAGATTTAATTGAACTATAGTGAATTTTTAATCAGAAATAATTTCTTAATCAGGCTTGAGTTCAGTAATTTCAATTCTTATGAATGAAATATTTTTATTAATTAATGTGAGTATCTAAAGAAGAGAAGAAAAATTAAACTAGACACTATTAGCTGGGGGAAATACCGATATTTTTCTGTGCAGCCACGCACTTCATCAGCACCCATGTCTATCTACTGCGGTAGAGATTATTATTAACATCAGCTATTAAACTTAAATTTCTATGAAATGGAATATGAGAATTGATTGTGTATACAATTATTGATTTGCCTTTGGCAAACACATTTGTAAGTATCTTTAGATACTCACATTAATTAATAAAAATATTTCATTCATAAGAATTGAAATTACTGAACTCAAGCCTGATTAAGAAATTATTTCTGATTAAAAATTCACTATAGTTCAATTAAATCTAATAATGTCTCATTTAATTCATCATGGGCACGTGACAAAAATATGTTCACTTGGCGATCACTGTTCACTTGGCCAGAACTGCTTCAGAATGCTGGAAAGCTAAGTCAACTGTAGAAAGCAAAAACAAAGTAACATAAAGCCACTACAATAATACTTATATGTATGTACCGATGGTGCATCGAATAAGTAAAAATAATTAATGTGATGATCGTAAAAGATAAGTAAGAATAGTTAAACATACATAGGTAGAGTGATATAACTTCGTGCTAACCTAAATAGAAAATGGAAAAACAGAGAATGAATAGTGATACTTACAAATGTGTTTGCCAAAGGCAAATCAATAATTGTATACACAATCAATTCTCATATTCCATTTCATAGAAATTTAAGTTTAATAGCTGATGTTAATAATAATCTCTACCCCAGTAGATAGACATGGGTGCTGATGAAGTGCGTGGCTGCACAGAAAAATATCGGTATTTCCCCCAGCTAATAGTGTCTAGTTTAATTTTTCTTCTCTTCTTTAGATACTCACATTAATTAATAAAAATATTTCATTCATAAGAATTGAAATTACTGAACTCAAGCCTGATTAAGAAATTATTTCTGATTAAAAATTCACTATAGTTCAATTAAATCTAATAATGTCTCATTTAATTCATCATGGGCACGTGACAAAAATATGTTCACTTGGCGATCACTGTTCACTTGGCCAGAACTGCTTCAGAATGCTGGAAAGCTAAGTCAACTGTAGAAAGCAAAAACAAAGTAACATAAAGCCACTACAATAATACTTATATGTATGTACCGATGGTGCATCGAATAAGTAAAAATAAAAATAATTAATGTGATGATCGTAAAAGATAAGTAAGAATAGTTAAACATACATAGGTAGAGTGATATAACTTCGTGCTAACCTAAATAGAAAATGGAAAAACAGAAAATGAATAGTGATACTTACAAATGTGTTTGCCAAAGGCAAATCAATAATTGTATACACAATCAATTCTCATATTCCATTTCATAGAAATTTAAGTTTAATAGCTGATGTTAATAATAATCTCTACCCCAGTAGATAGACATGGGTGCTGATGAAGTGCGTGGCTGCACAGAAAAATATCGGTATTTCCCCCAGCTAATAGTGTCTAGTTTAATTTTTCTTCTCTTCTTTAGATACTCACATTAATTAATAAAAAATATTTCATTCATAAGAATTGAAATTACTGAACTCAAGCCTGATTAAGAAATTATTTCTGATTAAAAATTCACTATAGTTCAATTAAATCTAATAATTTTCTGTTTCTTTTATTTTCGAACTGTTTATTCAGTGGAAACAATTTTCAGCAAGTTAAAATTAACAAAAACTTACATGAAGAATAAATTGCGTCTGGTACCATCGTGTCAATATTTTTTATACCCTTTACCAAAAAAAATGGTAAAAGGGTATATATAGGTTTGTCATTCCGTTTGTAATTTCTATAATATCAATAAGCGACCCATAAAATATATATATTCTGGATCCTTATGCATAGCGAAGACGAATAAGCGATGCACGTCTGTCCGTCTGTCTGTACGTGAAATCGGTTTTCCGAAGCTCCCAGAAAAGCTAGAGACTTCGTTCTTGAACTGGTGTGTCAGAAATTTTCCAAAATAGATTAGTATTACAATTCAGCAAAATCGAGCAGACGATTGCAGAGCTGGAAAACTTAAACTTTATTTTGCCGCATAAAAGTAACTACCGAAAACGAGTTCTTATTTTTTTTTAATAAATAAACTTATTTTACATTTCAGTAGGACTAAAATTGGAATTTTAAATTAAAAGAATATAAAAAAATTAAAAAGACGTTTCCAGGGTTGGAAAACTTTAACTTTTTGTGTTATGTAAAATTAACTATGTCTATCACATGGTATTTTCTCGAGAACCGTAAGAGCTACAGACCTGAAATTTGGACACAATGTGTAGACCTTTGGCCGCTACGATAACAAATACATGAGTATTGGAAATGAAAGGGTGTTCCAAAACGAGCAACGAAAATTTTTAAAATCCCATGTAATATACATACAATTGTATTTGTATTGTACACTTGAAATTTGTAAGGTTAGACTACAGACTACAAAAATTAACACTAAAATTTCCAAAAATTTAAATTAAAGGGTGTTCCATCAGCTAATGCAATTTTGACTACGCAATTTTGACAACTTGCTGTATCTTGGAAACCGTAAGAGCAAAACTCTTGAAATTTTCAAAAACGGTAAAACTAAAAAATCAAAAATTATAAGATCGCCAAACCGAAAAAAATCGCCAAAAACAAAAAAAAAATCACCAAAAACAAACAAAAATCGCAAAAAAAATCACCAAATTAAAAATGTCTAAGACTAAAATAAATCGTGAAAAACCGGAAAAATTACTTAAATGAAAAAAAATCGTCAAAATAAAAAAATCGCCAAAATTAAAAAAATCGCCAAAATTAAAAAAAAACCGCAAAAACAAAAAAAAAGCCAAAATTAAAAAAAAATCGCCGAAATGATAAGAATCGGCAAAACGAAAAAAAACAGAAAAAAATCGCTGAAATTAAAAAATCTCCAATATGAAAAAATGAAATAGTTTGGCATAGAAACTAGAAAAATAAAAGACATACCTCCAGAGCCGGAAAACTTAAATTTTTCTGGTATACAAAGCTAATTATTTCTTTGGTAACTAAATATATTCTATATTTTATAAAGAAATAAATTAGTACTAAGAAACTCAGAAATATGGTTCCAGGGTTGGAGATTGAAAAAAGTTTCTGTAAAGAAAATAACCAAAAATATTTATTTTTTCAGGTAAACATATTTTATGTTTTAGGAAAATCATTACTCAAGATTTGTTATACATGTTTAATTTTATTATGGATATCTTATCTAATTGAAGTATAAACGAAGGTTTGTGCTTATTGTGCTCTCAGCATAATAACTATTAATTTTTAGTAAATGGAGATAAAACTAAAATTTTTCGCTAAAAACATAAAGGACATGTTCCGTTTCATTTTCCTGATACCTTTCCTTTCTGCTGAGCAAATTTCAAACAAATCCTGTAGGAATAAAACGTTTAAATAATACCACGATGTATACCATTTGCAATGGGAACTTTAAATCAAGACACTAAGCAGTTTTGCAACATCAATGATTCTTAAATACGGGAAAATATAAAAAAAGTTCGTTTACTTGGTATGGAGGTGCAATACTAAGAATATTTTAGAGTTATTAAATAGCAGCACGGTTTTTGAACATCTCGAGAGCAAGTAAACAAGCCCCAATTTTTTTGGTATTGTATTGATGTGACGTCGATGTTGACTATTGCTAATATCGAAAATAAAATAATTGAATCAAATTCTTTAATCGATAAATACTGAAAGGTCACTTACTATTAATTGCTTTAGAGAAAAAAATTATAAATTTTTTCACAAAACAAATATGAATGTATGTGTCTGTATACTATATATATGAACGTACGTTGGTAAAGGGTATATAAGATTCGGCACAGCCGAATATAGCACTCTTACTTGTATATGAAGATATAATCCAATGTTGAAAATTAAATATTGGAATTAAAAATTTTAATATATGGCATACAGTTATATCCATGATACAATAATATAAAGGTAATACCACATTTGACGTATAAAATTAATTTTGACTTTTACCAAAATTGTTTGATTGCTGTTTTTTTGTAAAGATAGAGGAAAACGTTGCCACACGATATTACGGGGAACTTTTTTTAGGAATGTTTTTGGAAATGTGTAATTTTAAGTTTAGAAACTATGATTTAATACACATTTTTTTAAATGTTGTATTAATTGGATACGTGGATAACGAAATATGCATGTGTATAATATGATGTAGAATGGATGAGCGTGTTTCATGCATATAATACACATTTACATACACTTCGTGTGCAAATTTATTGCAGCTTACAGTAAGAATTAATGCTTTTTTGATGGGCTACATCTGAATAATCTGAACAAAAAAAGACATGCAAAAGAAATAGTTAATGCATGGGTTCTATTGCTAATGAATTGGTTCAATTTAGGTGCAGAACGCATGATTTTAACACAGGCGTGTCATTGACGAGCATGGGCTAACATTTAGCAAAACTGCTCATCATTCCAATGAGTGCTTAGAACCCATGATACGTTTATTCGTTTATATATGTTTAAAAAAGAGCATAACGAAGTGCCCGCGGGTGGCCTTTTGCTTATAATTTTAGGCTCTAAGCAGGCATACTCTGATGATTGTACTCGTATTTGAAGCAAACAGCTTTGAAAGCTGTTAAGTGTGCTGTTGTTTCCTTGCAAATTAAGAGGAAGCATTGTTCTCGCCGAGATCTGATTGGCAACTGTTCTCTCGTCGGTGTGAAAGCTCAACAGCTCTTTTAAAAAAGTTTGCACATTGTGCATATGACTTGGACGCACCTGATGTAAAGCAATAAGCCAGAGTAGTACGAAGAGAAAGTCCCACCCTTGATTCAGAGGCTTTTCCGTTGGTAATTTCCCTTCAATTGTTTATGCTGATGTAATTTTTTTTATAATTATAATTTAAATACATATTCTTCAATATTTTACAATAAATAAAAAAAAACGTCAAAAAATTAATCAAAAACTCGGATTTTATAAATTAATAAGGTAGCATTAATTTTGAGAGTAAAAAATTGTCGGCACAAACGTCAGAAGGTTAATATGGCGACGAAAAGAGAGAACGGTTGTACCTTTATATTATTGTATCATGGTTATATCTAACTCACATTAAGAATTTTTCTTAAAAATAGTTGCATGAAAATTTATTCATTTGTTAACAGGAGTCCTGAAAAAGCAAATCAGATAGAAAATGTTGAAAATGATGCAGACTCTTGGTATGTAATTTTTTAGAAATCACTCTCTCCTTTGGCGCTGCAATTAGGGAATAGAAAAGGTTTCGTGCAATAAATTTCATATCAAAATGCATAATATAGGGGGTTTTTTATTGAGGTATAGAACTTTAAGTTGGCATCACTTTTTTAACTGGCGGCCATTTTGTCAGCTGTCAAGTGATTAATATTTAGTTTGGTTTGCCATTTCATCATGAACAGGTTGACAAAAGAACAACGCTTGCAAATCGTGCAAATTTGCTTTATTCGAGCCAGCCGAATTGGCTTTATTCGAGCCAGCCGCGGCGGCCACATGCCCGAAATCATATTTAAACATTAATGGCATAAAATTATCCTTCCAATAAAGCCAAATTGATGGACATTAAAACGATTTTCTTGTGTTTTATTTCAATTCGAAGTTCTATACCTCTAAAAAAAACACCCTTTATATATTAGTTATAAATATGTATAACAAGATCTATAAGCAAGGTAACGCATGTCCATGGTGGATTAATGTCTAAAAAACTGAAACTGGTGAAAAAGAAAGCTTGAAAAGTATGGCTGATGGGTCAATTATGACGACTATAAAATGGACGTACTTTACAAAACTCATTTCTCACACAGCACGAATTTTGATAACAAAATCCAATTTGAAAAAAGTATTACTTAAGTAAACAAACAGCAAAATGTTATAAATTACACAAAACAAATTTTGTGTTTGATAATAATTATTATCAAACACAAAATTTGTTTTGTGTAATTTATAACATTTTGAATAATTTTGAAGGTTCGTCAGTGCAAAACTGAATTTCGATTCCGGCAACACCGCATGTTCCCTTTATAAATGTTCAAGTCAGAGCGAAAAACGAACAAGTACCCTACAAGAAATGAGTGACTGAAACTACCACAAACGTAATTTTTTCACTAAAGGCCTAACTATAATGTGCTTAATGTAACTTAAGCAAATGTGCGAATACACACAATCAAATGTATACAACTATAGGCCTAACTATAATGTGCTTAATGTAACTTAAGCAAATGTGCGAATACACACAATCAAATGTATACAACTATAATGTACTTAAGACACTTTTCGTCAAGTTTCGTCAAGTGTCATTTGCTTAAGGAAAGTGCAGTCAATTTCGCTTTTCCTTAAGCAAATGACACATCTGTTCGTTTCTGTTGTACATTTTTATTTGGTTATTTGGTTTCAAACATAATGGAGGACGAAATTAATTTTGTGGACAATTTAAAATTTCACTGTCTTCAGAAATTTAAATTTTTTATCCATTTTTGCAACACAATTATAACAATTTTCCAATAAACATACATAATAGATACATATAATTGTTTACAATTAAAACATGCAATCACTGTTACTTTTTTTAGTACTTTTTTATTTTAGTTTTCGTTTACTTTATAAATTAATAAACGATAAACATGGATTTACTTGTTTATGGTAATATATTTATAACTTTTACAAATTAAATGAGATTTCGTCAAAAATATTACATTTTAAAGAAATAAAAACGAAAATAGTTTTCCAAAAGTGCAAATGTTTGCAACTAAGTGTAGAAAGTTTTTAAGCTCAATAAGTACAATATAGCCACCTAAAAGTCTTCAGTAATTTACTTAAGCATTTGACATGCATTTCGTTGAATTTTGAGACTAGCTTAAGTTTGGTTAAGGCCGTTTCACACTATAATACAAGTATTAATACCTTTGTGGAAAATGCAACTCTGACATGTAGAGTTGTTATTGTCTTTTGAAATTTTTGAAACAGAAATTAGATTAGGGATGCATTTTCGTCAAAAGTATTAATACTTGTATTATAGTGAAACGGCCTTTAAGAACATTATAGTTGGGCCTTATAATGTACTTAAGACACTTTTCGTCAAGTTTCGTCAAGTGTCATTTGCTTAAGGAAAGTGCGGTCAATTTCGCTTTTCCTTAAGCAAATGACACATCTGTTCGTTTCAGTTGTACATTTTTATTTGGTTATTTGGTTTCAAACATAATGGAGGACGAAATTAATTTTGTGGACAATTTAAAATTTCACTGTCTTCAGAAATTTAAATTTTTTTATCCCTTTTTGCAACACAATTGTAACAATTTTCCAATAAACATACATAATACCGTGTTCAGACATACCTCTTAATTGCGCAATTAGATCATTTTTTGCAATTAAGACCTTAAATGACAACAATTTACCATACAATAAGTCAATTAATAAATTGAGCAATTACTAGTTAATTGTATCACTAATTGCGTAAAACTCGAAATGCAACCCTGGCCATAAATGTTTTTATTAAGAACTGTGTTCAGTGAGCAGAAAAATTTCCTATAATGGCGAGCCAAATGTCAAAAAATATACATACATATAAACAAAACAAATATACATACATACATACATGTAAAGAAAACAAACTGAACAATATGAACTCCAATAAATAAATAAATAAATAAATAAACAAAAAATAAATGGCTGGTGAAGAAGTTTTTTTAAATTCATAGATAAATTTATTAACAAATATTTTCTATAAATAGGAAAAAAAATTTAGAGGAAGAGGCTCACGTGGACTGAGGCCAGTGAAGCTGCTCTATTGGAGTTGTGGCCATGTCGAATAGAGGAGCTTCGTGGCCAAAGAGAAAACGGTCACGTATATAATGAGAAAGCGGATAAGCTGCAGAAGTTGGCCTTTCCATACAGCCCGCGCGATGTGCACGTTAAGTTAAAAAATTAGTGCAAGGGGAAATAGCTGCTGCTTTTGTAAACTTTGTAAAATTGACAAGTTTTTCTTTTTTTTAAGCACTGATAATTTTTAATTAAAAATCGATCGCATTGACTCCAAGAGCTCCATATTTCTGTTATATGCAAGTAAAATTTCTTTTAAACCAAAATTTGCATCCAATTTGAAAATTTACAAACACAAATATTCACAAAACAAATAAAAACAATGTTTTTTCCAGCTGTCAAATGATAATTGAGTCAGCTAAATTCAGTATGTGTGAACAGTAAATTTAATTGCGCAATTAAAATTAAATTGACTCATTTAAAAATGCATGTCTGAACACGGTATAATAGATACATATAATTGTTTACAATTAAAACATGCAATCACTGTTGCTTTTTTTAGTACTTTTTTATTTTAGTTTTCGTTTACTTTATAAATTAATAAACGATAAACATGGATTTACTTGTTTATGGTAATATATTTATAACTTTTACAAATTAAATGAGATTTCGTCAAAAATATTACATTTTAAAGATATAAAAACGAAAATAGTTTTCCAAAAGTGCAAATTTTTGCAACTAAGTGTAGAAAGTTTTTAAGCTCAATAAGTACAATATAGCCACCTAAAAGTCTTTAGTAATTTACTTAAGCATTTGACATGCATTTCGTTGAATTTTGAGACTAGCTTAAGTTTGGTTAAGCACATTATAGTTGGGCCTTAACACATTTCCAACAATTTTATATTGAAATCAGCAGTGACATGCAATTGCTCTAGTTGCTCTACTCTAACATATATGTAAGAGTGGAACATCTAATATGTATATGCCAAAAATATAAAAACATTATATTTTATTGTAAAATATACAATTCGTTCGGTCTGTGTAATTAAAATATATGAAAGTGTTAAAAAAGTTAAGTAAAAACAATAGTGAATAAAATAAATTTACAATGTTTAATTTAAACCATACTTTTCTTTTTAAAATTTTAGATATTTATAAAACAAAGTGTGGTGGTGGTTCAAAACAGTATGAAGGGGCAGATACCATCTACGTTATTTTGTGTTTTTTTAATAATTATTCTTAATTTTTAAATAGTTTACTTAATTATATATTTTTTTATAATAATAAACGTTTTAAACAACATACAAATTGTGTTTATTAATGTAATTGTGCAGGTTTGAATAGTTTATTATGACGGTTATATGATCAGTCAGACGTGACTACCGTATGCATCATCAATGCCAAGTAAAAATACGGCAGAAAAAGCAGGTCAGATATCTATGTTCCATAGTAGATATTTTTAATTAGTTAGACAAAGATGCAAAATCACACGTACGAGTATACAAAAGTTTACATCACTTTTTCAACATTGGCCTTTTTTTTTAGTTTTAGAAAAAACTGGCGTAGCATATATGCTAACAAATTGCCAGGGTATACATCTTAAAGTAGTCGTCAAATCTCAGTAGGTATTACAATCCCAAAATAAGCACTTGAAAGCGGTTAACAACCAACGGTATGAAACGGTAACACGGTACCGTAAACAGACGCCAGTCACCAATCCCAATCAATATCCTTGTTCAAAGTCAAATCCTCCTGCGTCCAAAAATTTTTCTCTTTTATTGATTTTAAATGGTCTCCACCAGGGTATATTCTTCTTCAATGTCAACTTTTATTAAAATCTTTCCATTATTATGAGTTTTAAATGGTGCTCCACCAGGGTGTATTATTCTTCTTGTAGCGTCATACAAGCCATCAAAGTGTGGTTATAATATTCACAAATAACAGCGGTTGAACAAATCATCAAGTGTACAAAATCACGAACAGTTATACATATATACACTTATATATATGTATATATGTACATAACAAACAAAACGACTGCATATGCCAATGAAAAATTCCGGAAAGAACCGAAAGGAAAAAACATTAACAATGCGACAGCCGCAAAATTCTCGAAGGCAAGACAACAACAAAATGCCTGGCCGCATTTAAAAATAACTACGACGACGCGAAAAAGGTGTTCCCCCACCCAGAGCTAAATTACGACTGCCACATTGGCCTTAACAAACTGATAGAAACTTAGATAGCCAGTCAAATGACCGGTCATTTGACTGGGAGTGTTCTTGTTGGGTACTTAACTAGCACACAGACAGTCGAGTAGCAACCAGGGCTGCCGTTTTTGGTTATTTCTAACCAAAAGTGGTTACTTTTTTCTTTAATGTGGAGGTGTGAATATTTGTCTCATTTTGGTTTTATTTTGCCAAAATAATGATATACATGTACATATTTTTTATGTTATACTTTTTAAGCTTTTATGTTCTTAAATTTTTAGTGTTGCTACCAAGGCAACGGAAAATAAAACAGATGTGACTAAAATCGCTAGTGCAGCGACCTATTATGAATTCGCCTTGATTGCTACTCACTTGTTTACAATACTTTTACAACACTGTCAACAGCTTTTAATTTTACTAAATGATCGCAACTCTGTACTATAGAAATGACATGTCTTTTGTAATGGCGGTAACATTCAATTAAAAGATTTTACAAAGTAAATTTCTATAAAGAATATGCACGTAAGTTGTTGTGAATAAAACGCAAAACTAAACGAGAAAAAATTAATCAGCTGCCGACTGGCATATACATACCTTACAAATGAGCATTGATCTATTGCTTGCAAGTCAGCTTCATGTACCTTGATTTCTTGTTGTAGTGCGGCACAAAGTGTATGCATTTTAAATGTTATTTAATAAAAATACTACATGTTGAAATTTGGTTATTTTATTCTCATTTGGTAACTTTTAAAGCGAATTTTGGTTGTAAATATTTTTTGGTTGTGGCAGCACTGGTAACAACCAATAATTATTCTCTAATTTTGTTGTTCTCAAAAACATGTACAGTAATTCACGGATAAATGCGTTTGTGAAAATGTCTAAAGCCCAACGCATTTAAACGATAAACGCTTTAAAAAAAACACGGGTAAGTGCGTTACCGGCGCATTTAAAAGAATCATGGTTATTTGCATTACCAACGCATTTAACAAAATTCCCACTGAAGGGCGTGCTTCAAAACCAAATTCTATCCCTTTTCATTCTTACTAAAAGAAAACGAAAATATGTTTAAATATTAGAGATCATCGTTTTTCAATTTGTTATTCAATTCAATAAAACGAAAAATAAAAATATTTTAAAGTAAAACATAATAATTCAAGCAAAACATCTTAAAAACTAAAAAAAGAACAATTTCACAAATTGAAATTTAAGGCAACAGATTTAAATTCATATACACGTAAAATATGTACATTGTACGTCAAAAAAACGTACATACATACGTATGTATGTATGCTACATACACATGCATAAATTTTACAAGAAATTTAGAAATTTCTTGAATTTCTGCACAAATCTAAAGCTTTTGTTTCAACGATAGTTGCACTTTCTTCGTAGACATTGTGATGAAAACTAAATGATTGTAAACAAATAAAATAGGCTTGCGAAATTTGATGATTTATTTTCATTTTGGCGTTTTTTCGGTTAGTTTATTAATTTTAATGTGTGAAAGTCTGCATGATAAATAATTTATTTTTATGAAATATACGACCTATATATGAGTGAAACGCAGTAAAGCGGGATTCATTTAACAGAAAAATATGTGCACTAATTAAATAGATCGAGGAAAATGTTGGTTTTGACAACTATTTAAGCGTGAAACTCTCTTAAGCGAGGCGCATTTATCCGTGAACTACTGTTCATAGTTTTTTTTAGTATTGGTGGAGTAATGCATTAAACACATTCACCACAGCAAGCTACCGACTATCAAATGTCAAGGATGGAATACACCTGTTTATATGAGAATGATTCTTTTGAAGACAGCAAGGCAACACGGCGACAGGTTGTTGTCTATGCTGATTTTGTCGTTGTACTCCAATTAAACTAATTTCTATTTCTCTGGCAACTATGAGGAAATGCAGTGTTGCCAGTATAATACAAAATGGTGAATGAATGATATCGTACAATTATTTCATACTATTTACCAGAAACAATATCCAAAAATCGATGTAAGAAATAAATTGATTCATTATTGTACTTTTATGTGAAATAAGTAAATTTTAAAAGAGTAATTAGTTTTTATAAATACAAAATATATGAAAATGGCAATACTGAACTATGTATTTGTACTTGAATATCAGCTGCAGATGGTGCTGCTGCCGGCCCCAAAGTAGTTAAGTAGCTGGCTACGAGGCGAAAAATGCTGCTAGCGGCATTTGAAGTCGTGTGTTCGTGTAGCCTGCTGTGTTTAAGGAATTAAACACATTCGACACAGCAGGCTACAATCTGTCAAAAATAGAATACACACATTCTTATGGTAACAATTATTTTAACGACAGCAGGCTACACGACTGCACGACCACCGTTGTAGCTGTCGCCAACTTTAAACTAATTTTTATTTCTCTGGCTACAATGAGCAAATGCAGTGTTACCAGTATAATACAAAATGGTGAATGAATGATATCGTACAATTATTTCATACTATTTACTAGAAACAATATCCAAAAATTGATGTAAAGAATAAATTGATTCATTATTGTACTTTTATGTGAAATAAGTACATTTTAAAAGAAAAATTAATTTTTATAAATGCAAACTTTATGAAACTGGCAATACTGAACTATGTATTTGTACTTGAATATCAGCTGCAGATGGTGCTGCTACCGTCTCCAAAATAATTAAGTAGCTGGCTACGAGGCGACAAATGCTGCTAGCGGCATTTGAAGTCGTGTAGCCTGCTGTGGTGAATGTGTTTAATGCATAATGCATAAGTGTACATGCTTAGCTAGATTATATGTACTTCTTAATTATAAATCCATTTGTGTAGGGGTTTAGTTGCTACTCGACAGTGTGTGTGCTAGTTAAGTACTTGTTCGTTTTTCGCTCTGACTTGAACATTCATATAGCGAACATGGCAAGTACCATGCGACAGCCAAACTTTACTAGGTACTTGCTAGGGATGCCAATCGGGATCGATTTTTGGAAATCCCGGGATTCGGGATTTTGTAATCCCGATCCCGAAAAACCCGAGATTTTCGGGATCCCGGGATTTTTCGGGATCACGGGATTTTCGAGATTTCGGGATAGAATTTTTTTCGTAAAATAAACAATTTTTTAAATAAATATTACTTTAATAACAATTTAATGCATTTTAGAAGGTTTTATGTTCATAATTTATCATTCCACAATTGTCTTTAAAGTGAACAATTTTCTAATAGGAGTATGAAAATAAAAATCAAAAGAATTTTTCTCATCTATTTTTAAGTTGATTAATCACATTTGATGTTAGAGAATTTATAGTGAAAACAATAACTTAATATATTGTTAATTATATTGTTTTCAATATAAATGTTTTACTATAATCTAAACCAAAACTAATGTATCTGTGGACTTTTAGCACTACCGCTTAAGTTGACTTACGAAAATTTTTAGATTCACTTTCATTTTTGTTACATACATACATATGTGTGTATGTATACCAAGCATTATCTAATTATCGATTTCGTTACGACTATGACAACGATAATAAAGCTGAACATGTCGAAAAATTAAAAGAAATGTATACACTATTCTAATCAAATTCGATTAATTACGTCTAACGATCACATTTTATAGGCACATATATTAAAAGTTTGCGTGAGCACTTGAACAGTATTTTTGCTATACACTGAACCAAATGTCGTAGGTAATATTAACGAAAAAATTTAGTAGACCCTTAACGAAAAAAATCGTTAAATATACTGGCTTTTTATTCAAATGTAAAAAAAATTATTAATATAAACACATTTTCTTCAAAAAAAATAATAGATTTTTGTTAAAAATGTAGTAAAATACAATCTGTTGGCTTGAATAAAAATTAGTTAAAATAGTATCTCAAACTCTGTTAAATAAACTAAATTTTAGTTAAAGCAGTGGTAAAATAGTAGAATCGCATGGTAATCAAAACTACACCTAAAATAGTTAAATTAACGTCGTTGAAGGAAGTAAATTAGAATAATGTATCGCTTATGTTAATAAATTTTGTTAATTCAACTCCCAAAAAAGTGTTGTTTTGAATATTAAGCAGTTAAAATTTCGTTAAAACAAGAAGAAGACTTAATGAACTAAAACAACGGTTCTCAAATGGGGGTCCGCGGACCCCTGGGGGTCCGTATGAAAATTCCAAGGTGTCCGCGAAGAGCTAAACAAATATTGTTATGATTCCTCAAAAGTTAATATTAATAAGATTTAGTAAAATGGCTTTTGTATAATAAATGTAAAACGTATATTTCGCATTGGGGTAGGCCGTGCTACTATTAAAATTTCTGAAGGGGTCCCCGAAGAAAGAGCTTGTGAGAACCTCTGAACTAAAACGTTGTAGATTTGAAGAAATTTCGTAGAATTCAACTAATTTCATATATTAGAATTGAATAAGATTTTTGAAATAACTAAAACTACGTAGAATTGATGAAATGGCAGTGGAATTGAAGAAATTTCGTTAGTTTTAACAATTTTATTTTCTTTACATTGAATAAAGGCATGTAAAAGTGAAGAAATTTCTTCATTTCGTACAAATAAAAAAAAACATAAGCAAGAACAGTTAAGCTTGTTTGGCGAACGCTTTATTTCATTTGTGGTTGATTATAAGTGCGTTAAAAAAAGGATTCTTATAAATACAATAATTTTAATAAAATTTAAGAAAAGTATATTATAAAAATTAATTATTATACATACAAATATTTATGTTACTTATGTATACTATACACATTTCATAAATTGATATTGAACAAATAATGAAGTCCTCATCTCAGGGTAGATCCGTATTAGAATTTTTTAAAAACAATTTAAAATTAAATGAAGGATCTAGTGCTGTTACACAGAAAAAAAAGATTTGTAAATACAAGTAATTTATTTGTGAATACAATTAAAATACTATTTAAAAAGGCACCTACAATGATTTTTGTAAATACAAACACGCATTTGTAACATAAGAAAACAAAATCAACTCAATTATTTCCAATTAAAATGATTGTGTTATTCACAATTGAGTTGTTAACAGAAAACAAAAATTTTTAATGAATTTGTTTCTCAAATTCGAATGTGTTGTTTCTTTGTTTGTTTTTTTTTTATTTTTTCCTAGAACTTCGTTTTGTGTTAAATTTTTAAGTTGTTTGGGATGAATCGAACCGACGATCTCTTGACTAATAGACTGACGTACTTACCACTCAGCTAAAGAGCAAATCGTTATTAGATAAGCAAATAATGAATACACACAAAATGCGAGTTCTTCTACATGTGCGTATTCCGTTATGATATAATTTAACAAATAATTTTGTTGAGTAATTTAATAGATTAGAAAAATTTAAATTTGTTATATCAACAATAAGCAGCATCAAAATCTTTAGTTGACATTTTTAATAACAAAAATATTCAAAAATTTTTGAGTTTTTGCGCCATGTAAAACATAAAATTTGGTTAGATCAGTTTATTGAAAATAATTTCTGTGTTTGTCGTATCAACAACTTAATTTTTTGTATTAACTAAATATATATTTCAATTTAAATTAATTATGAACAATTTGTTTTGCTGGGTGCATTTTGATGATATTTTTTTCTGTGTATTGTTGATCTCACAACAAATTATTTGATACACAACGACATTCCAATGACTGTGAAATTGGCTAAACAAATAGCTGAAAATATTGTTAAAAATTTTCAAACTGAATCTCTGGTAAAAATATGTTTTGTTTTTTATGTACTTTATACTAGTATATCTGTACATATGTATGTATGTACATGCAATGTTTAGGAATATTACTACTTACAGCAGCCTGGAAGAAAACTACAAGGTAAACTGTATGCCAAATATTTTAACGTATTACGTTAGCTAAAACAAGGTGGTGTTATTCAAAAGAGGCCTTATTCCCGCAAAAGTTCACAGGATACTAACAAAAGAATTTTAAATATAGGTAAAAGCAGCAAAATATTCTCGTAAAAGTTGGCTTACCATATACATGTGCACATATGGGCACTTCCAAAAAAAAGTCCACCATGACGGAAAAACTTAAAGTTCACCAACAGATTTGTTTTCTTGGGGAAAAAGATTTTTTAATCTAGAAGCTTGGAAAATAAGTGTATATCAGTCCAAGTCCTAACAAAAAAGTTTTGTATAAAAATACTTGGCCAATTCGCAGAGTTAAGCAATTTTGTTAGTCAAGTCAAACACCACTTCTGTTTTTTGTAACGTAACGCCAGGTCATATTTTGCGAATATCTTGAAATCCTTAGGTGTGATTGTTATAATTTTTTCACTGAATATAGACCTATTTAATCACTTCTCAAATGTAAGAAAATTTTTTTTCAAACACAATTTTAAAACTTTTTTTTTCAACCTTTTGTCGTGCAAATGGCATGTAACGCCAGAATGGAATTACCCATATACAAATATTTTTAGGTGTCACAGAAGAAAATATAGACGAAAGTATTGAAGCGCTTCTTATGGACAACTGCTCTTGGGCAGAAGTTGAGAGCCATTAGGCTGCAACCAAAAATGACCAGCTCCACGAAGTGTCTCATGCGAAATGCACTTCTGACGTACTAAACAAATGGACACATTACAAAAAGTCATTTGGTTTCAAGTTGGTACGTTTTTAATTAATAATAAAAATACAATTTTAAATAATTTCATGTTTTTGTACTTTTTATAGGTAGATATAGACTTTAAACAGTTGTATCCAACAGCAGAGTTTTTTCATGCCAGTTTTGAAACTTTCGTCTCAAAAATTTACTCCGTGTTCTAAGAGCGTATCAAGGACCAATCAAGCAAACTTTTATTTCAAACAAACATAAATAGCTTATTAGTTATATTATACAGGAATATAATTTCTGTTTTTGTTTTGTTTTTATAGATATATGTACATTGTGTATATACTAATGTCCAGTTTCCCTTTTTCGCAATCGTGAAAAAAGTTAACACAATAAATGCATTGAATTTTTGACTACAAGTTTTTTTAATTAAAAAAGTGATATATAATTTTTTTATTTTATGATGTATTATTAGTTTTTTAAACGCACTTACAAAATCGGTATCCAACATTTGTAGTAAAAAATAACTTATTATGAGAAAAACATCATCATAAATGTTCTTAGTTTATTTTAATTCCATACACGGTTTTGGAACTGGAACTTGCGTATTTACAAAAAATATAATTGATTATTACTCTAATGTATACTTATATATTTAAGTAAGTGTTTATTATTAATGAACATCAATATATGTACACTTGCATTTATATTGATTTTGTATAATAAATTTATACTTTTCTTGTAATTTGTACTGTTTTTGTTTTAATACAATTTTACTTTATTACATTTTATATCGTTAATAGCATTATCTTTCACTAACTAAGAGAATTTTATATAATTTGTAAACAGTAAACAATAACAAATCAACACAGCTGCTTAAACTAGTTTACTGTTTACAATTTGTATAAAAGTTGTCTTAAAAGGTAAAGAAAATGTTCCTACAGGGGCTTAGAAATTGAATAAAATAGAGTAGTAAAAGTGAATAATAGTTATTCATTATGAATAAAAAAGTTATTCATACGGACTAAATACACTACTTCATTTGAAGAAAAGTTCTTCAAAGTTAATAAAAAATATTCGCGTTAACTACATTAATTAGTTATTATAAATAAAAATTCTTAATCAATTCAACTAAAATTTGGTAATATTTACCACCCACTAAATAACGAAACAACAATAGTCAAAATGAAGAAATTTCTTCTATATAACAATTTACTAAAATTATTTTCTTTAACGAAAAAAATTCGTAGACCTGAATAACGAATTTGTTAGCTGTATAATAACCTACATTTCTTCATTTTTACACCCCATTTTGCAGTATTTAGGTAAATTTTTGGTTCAGTATACTGAAATATTTTTAATTCATACATAGGTTGTTTTCTACAAGTTCAACAGATACGATACATATGTATTCATACGTTCGCTTAGAGGAGTATGGTTTATTAGTGTCCTGGCCTGTTCCTCTGCAACTCGAATAAAACTATAATTGAGTCGAACTCATTCAGTCGGTCGTTTTTGACTAAAACTATTTATCAAACCCATGTAATTTAAATGGGTTTGATCTTAGGTTTGTGTCAAAAACTACCTAAACGGTCTAAGTAAAAAAGAAAATAATTTTGGACTGCAATGTGAAAAACATACACACACAGTCGAGCAGTTTTTAAACAAAATACTCCGCATTATTCTATAAATATTTCTCGCTTTTACGTCAACCGGACAACAAAAAGTTTTCACTTGCCTTGTATCAAAGAATATAAATTGTGAAGAATATAAATGATGATTTATTATTTCAAAGCTAATATGTATCTTTTGTTTTCAAAATAATTTAAAATGTATATGAATTTTAGCACCTTTGATGAAAATTACCGTAAGAAAGTAGTTTCTTTATTTTGCTCTTATTGTTAATTTATAAGAAATACGTATAAAATTGTATGGGACTTTTAAATCTTATAAAAAATACCATAAAATCAACGAAAATTTGAATTTATAAAGTTTTTTATATAAAAATTGCTAAGAAATCCCGAAAATGAAATCCCGGGATTGAATTTTACAAATCCCGGGAATCGGGATTTGCTAAGTCCCGAAAATCCCGGCATTTTCGGGTTCGGGATTTCCTGTTTGGCATCCCTAGTACTTGCAGTACTAGGTGAAGTTTGCAAAAAAAAAAATGATCTTTGCATTCATCGCCACAGATTATTAATATTGCTAGTCTATGATCATCGCTATTTAACTGCAGAGTGCGATACAAACAAAAAATTTAAGTAAATGAGGCAATTTTACAATTTCATTTATTTGAACTTTTGTTATTTATTCAATTATTTATTAAAATTAACAGGTATAAGGAGAAGTTAATATGAATTGATAAACATTAGTTTAAAGGTATTTTCATAACTAATCTCTATCACATGTATGTACATTAGAGAGTGGCCGTTAGTTGTATGTTTTATTGATTTCTTTTATTCTCACCCCCAAATCGGTTCAGTTTTATGTAAAAAAATACAGAAAAAATTCATGGCGATAAGTTGTGTTTTAGGGGGTGCGTCCGGCCCTCAAAGTTAACCCGCAAGCCCATATATTCAATGTATTTTTTTTGGTCAATTTTTTTATGACTATACTTAATATATTGTTACGTTTTTATTTTCTGTTAAAAACGCTTTTCCGTAGATTCGTAGATTTGCAATAAATAAAAGACCCCAGTGTACTAATTAGGGTTAAGAATGATACAATCTTTATTAATTAATAAATAACACTAATCCAAATCTAATTCAAGAGCTTAAATACAAATACATAGATACTTCAACTCGTCACATACAAGACTCACTCTGCCGTCACTTCCAGTTGATACACCAATAACAACTCTATGGCGAACTCTCACAGTTGATACACTAATCAGGACTCTCTGGCTTCACTTACACACGTTTATCAGCTTCCACTGCTCCCTTAGTCTTTACTCAAGGGCAGCGTGACCATATTAGCTTATTTTGAGCTAAATTTAGCTTTTTCAGATTTAGCCTTAAAATTTTAATTTAGCTCTTAGCTTATTTTTTAGCTTTTTTTAAAAACTCATTTAGCTTTTTTAGCCTTTTTTAGTCTAAATTGCGTGTTCTCTAAAAATATATTAAAAACATAAACAACTTATAAAAATGATAATTTTTTAGCATTGTAAAATAATTTACAAAAAATACAAAATGTAAATTATACGACAATTTGATAACAGAAATGGAAAGAAGAAAAATAGTAGATAATGGCAGAATGGTTAGAATTCCAATGGAAAAAAATAAATTCATATTAGTGGCCAAAACAATTTTGAATTTTTTTTTATATAAAATTATTTGACTTGAGTTGAACGTTCATTCAGCGGCATCAATTAACTTAAAACAAAAACCTGAAATAGCCTTAAGCCTGGATAACACTATGTACCGATTTTCGTCGGGTCACCTCAATAAAGTCATAAGTAATAAGCCAAAATGGCATTATTACTCAATTAATTCTGGAATAAGTCTATATGAGCTTATTACCAATGCAGTGTGGCGCAATTATGTCCTTGTATTTCAAGTAGTCGATAAATTAGAGCAAAATCTTTACTTATGACTTTATTTCACTGATCTGACGAAACTCGGTACATTGTGCAGATAGTGTGATCCATGCTTTACCTTAAATAGCATTAATTCACTTAAAAAGCTTTCGTATTTTAGTATAAATGTTTTTACATTTTTAAAAACTTTTTAAGATTATTTTGGGGAAGTTTTTGTTTTGTTCTTCATTAAATCTAAAATATAATAATTAATAAATAATTTCATTAATGTATATAATGAAAAAATATGTTTGTGTAATATTTAACGTTAGTTTAGCAATAAGAAACTATTGAAAAGTGATCAAAGAAGTGGAAAAAAGTTTAGCTTTATTTTCTAGCCTAAAATGTAACTTTTTAGCTTATTTTAGCTTTTTTTCAAACGTGATTTAGCTTAATATTATTTTAAAATCTGGTCACACTGCTCAAGGGACTCCACAATAAACTCAAATCACGACAGACTCTGTCACTATAGACTGTACTATAGTCTCTTCAATTTCCAACTCACGTATTGTAAAGCACAGACTCAAATATCAACTCACTGTTGTATCACAAATCACGGACTGCGCACAATCTAATTGTCAACTCACTTGATTAACAACAGACTTCTTATTAGCAACTGCACTTATTCGCAACTGAGCTTCTTCGCAACTGACTTATTCCCAACTAACTTTTGATCGCGACTGAACTGCTGTTGGATGCGTCAACCCCTTTTTATACTTCGCACAACAACCACTAGAATTTTCATGCAAAGTCTAGACCGAATCATCATTATCTTCAATGTTGTTTACAAAGCGCGTAATTAAGTTCATGTGGTAACTATGTACATACGTGTGTATATGCATACATCATTAAGTGGTTGTTTACTTTTATTTCTGCCTTTAGTTGGAATTGCCAGGCATGTATGTATGTATGCAAGTAGCTATGTCTATCTTCATAACAAGCAGAAGCTTGTAGTTGTTGTTGGTTGTTTACGTTTAATCACGTATGTATGTACTACATATGTGTATATAGTTGTTTGCTATAGTGCTTGTATGTGAATACGAGTGTACGTTTAAGGCCCAACTATAATGTGCTTAACCAAACTTAAGCTAGTCTCAAAATTCAACGAAATGCATGTCAAATGCTTAAGTAAATTACTGAAGACTTTTAGGTGGCTATATTGTACTTATTGAGCTTAAAAACTTTCTACACTTAGTTGCAAACATTTGCACTTTTGGAAAACTATTTTCGTTTTTATTTCTTTAAAATGTAATATTTTTGACGAAATCTCATTTAATTTGTAAAAGTTATAAATATATTACCATAAACAAGTAAATCCATGTTTATCGTTTATTAATTTATAAAGTAAACGAAAACTAAAATAAAAAAGTACTAAAAAAAGCAACAGTGATTGCATGTTTTAATTGTAAACAATTATATGTATCTATTATGTATGTTTATTAGAAAATTGTTATAATTGTGTTGCAAAAATGGATAAAAAATTTAAATTTCTGAAGACAGTGTAATTTTAAATTGTCCACAAAATTAATTTCGTCCTCCATTATGTTTGAAACCAAATAACCAAATAAAAATGTACAACAGAAACGAACAGATGTCATTTGCTTAAGGAAAAGCGAAATTGACCGCACTTTCCTTAAGCAAATGACACTTGACGAAACTTGACGAAAAGTGTCTTAAGTACATTATAGTTGTATACATTTGATTGTGTGTATTCGCACATTTGCTTAAGTTACATTAAGCACATTATAGTTAGGCCTTTAGTTATTTATTTAAATCAGCGTTGTCCACAAAGAGAAACAGCTTAAAAATGTGTGTGTAGTGGTGAGTGCACTGGGAGAAATTTGCTGGTAAATGTATTGAATAATGTTTTTGTATACAACATTTTTTATGTTTAATTAATAACATGAACTGAAGTATGAATGAAGCATTAAAAAAATTAAATAGTATATCCATGAAAAAGATTAAGTGGAAATAAAAATAAGTTCAATTACGAATGATTGTTTTACGCCGCCCCTTTTTTGCTAAACCTAAGGCAATTAGGTATGTAGCCTTTAGTTGGCTGCATGTTGCGGTATTTGTATTGATTTTACAATCACGCAAAGCTTTATTTTTCAATTCCAAATTCTTTTATAATTTTGTTATAAGCCTATCTCTGTCCCCCCCGACAAACTACACAGTTCTAAATGGCGACTTTCATAATGACGCTTAAAACTGTATGCACTTAATTTTTTTTTAATTTTTGATTGCATACAAGGCACTCAGCTTCATTAAATATGTTTAGTGAAAATAAAAATTTTTTCTCATAATATACCTTCCACATTTCAAAATAATAAAAAATGGTTAATATGTAAACATACAATTATTCCAAGTGTATTGAAATGCTAGAAAAAAAATCATAAAAATACTCAGTTGTTCTTCTCTTTTTCTCTAACTTGTAATCTCAACTGTGTATTTTGTTGTTGCATCATAACAAATCAAGCGACATCAACCTTCTTGCTTAAAATTTGGCATACAACTGAATAAAATTATAACTTTTGTACTCTTTGTAGTGCGCTTCGTCAACATTCCTGTTGTGTATGTGTAAATCGCGAAAAGTGTTCGGCCCCCGGGGGCATTGTGTGTGCATCATTGATTTAAATACTTCTGGATGTTTCTTTATATTGGCCCTGTTCGAATATTCTTGCGTAACACTTATATTAACCCGACGGCCATTTCCGTAACAATATGTATGAAATAATTTAGTAGATATAAACTCTTATTGTAAACGCTTAGTAAAATAATTTCCATATAATTGTAATTGTGGTATATATAATTTTTGGTATTTTGTTGGTTATTTTCTTCATTGTTTCCTAAAATATTAATTTTAGCTAAAAACTTTCTTTGAGACTAATGTTGTAGAGCTAAAATATTGCCATATATCATATTGTAGTCATATGCAAACAAATTACATTGAAAAATGAGCTTGAAAGCCAACTTTGTGGGGCGGGCGCACCCCCTTAAACACAATTTATCGTTATGAAATTTTTTTAAGTTAAAACTGAACCGATTTAGGGGTGAGAATAAAAAAAATAAATAACGGCCACTCTAATGTACTTACATACATACATATGTACGTTTTCTTAGTTATGAAAGTGGTCCAAGTCACTGCATATGACTTGTTTCTATTAATCAAGACTACTAACTCTAAACTAAAATGTTGCATAGTATAAAAATATTTTCTCATTTGTTCAAATACAATCTACTAAATATCTCGACAAAAGAAATACATTTATATGAAAATCACTTTCATAATTAAGGGCACATAAAAAGGGCAATGTCAACCAAACAAAATTTTTTTTGCTACAAATTGTTGTTTTGTTGTTAATAATAAAGCTGAATCTATACAAGCATTTTTAATTTTTTAAATTTTTTGACCGACATATGCTACTGACTGTAAAAAAATTAAATTTTTTTCAGCTGGGACTCTTTTTGCGATTATTTGAAGTAATAGGTATTATATAAATTTTTTGGTAATTTTAGAAATAAAAATAATCTTACGCTTTAACACAAAAGAAATAGAATGGAGTTCTAATAAGGGCATTTTTTGAGTTTGCTTTCACTTATGTATACTTAGTCGCATCCGTCGCATAAAATCAATATTTATAAATTTTTTTCAGCAGCAAATAGCATGCGTTATTATTTAATTTCTTTTGAATTAAGGTTCAATCAATATTAGCAAAGTTATGGCGCTTAGTCTTCTAGGAAAAAAAACTGTCGCATCCGCCTTGTCACGTACGTATTTGTATTTACTTTAAACATTAAAAAAAATAAAGCAAAACTTTCATATTTCATAAATCCACACATACACGATCTTCTTTCACGTTTATTTCAGCATCCAGAAAAAAATCTTCATAAAATTTCGCCAAATTACTATGTTATTGATATCGCCAAAAAAATTTACTTAAATATACTACTCCTTCATTGCTTTAAAACACTTAAGATATGTATATACTTATGGCCTTATGCAAAAACGATTGTTAAAGTTAAAGCATGCTTTAAAACCGGTTTTGCCATACAAAATTCGTTTGTTAAATCAACTTTAAGTTTAAGAATCGTTTTTGCATAAGAGGGTTAATCTTTGCATTCCATTCTTGTTTTTCGTTCAACTTAAAGTATTCGAATAATGCGTCCGTCGCCTAGGAATTACCCATATGTACTGAAGATTGAAGAATTGTGTAACTTCAACTCAAAAATACATCTTTAATTTTGATAATAGATTTGTATTACACACATATATTTTTCATGGGATTGCTGATAATTTCCTTTAATTTTTTTCCCGACCCTTATGTATGCATAATTTTTTTATTATTTATTTTGCATCATCGCAAAAGTCTTTTAAGACACCACCTATTTAAAAAAGATTTCCGAAAAATTGTTAGTGAGTTTGAAAAAAATAAAACAAATGTTTACACTTACCAGCTTAAGAGTGGTAAAGGCCTACAAATAGTATTAAAGGGCATAGATTCATATGTTGAGTCCGAAGAAGTAAAATCTACACTTATCGACCAAAGATTTAAGGTAAAAAATGTTACCAATATAATCAATAGAGAGAAGATTCCCCAGCCTTTATTTCGTATTGAACTGGAGCCGAATGATATACAGCTGAAAAAAAACGAGACGCACCCAATTTATAGTCTAAAATACCTCTTATACCGAAAAATCACAGTTGAAGAGCCACGTAAGCGTTCAGGTCCCGTACAGTGCCATAATTGCCAAGAATATGGCCACACAAAAACTTACTACAGTTTGTGTTATTTGCAGTGAATTGCATGGTACTGCTAGTTGTACTAAGCCAAAAGATCAAGCAGAAAAAATGCAGTAATTGTGGAGATAATCACACCGCTAACTAAAGAGGATGCCCTGTATATTCTTTCGTTAAACAGTCAAAAACCAAAATTAGCTCCAATTCAATCAGCACATGCTTACTCCGCCACTCTTCCTCAAACTAGCCAACTAGTTACTTCACGTGTATCGTATGCCGATGCTGCTAAGACTAGTTCTATTCCCACACAAAATGTTCCACCGCAAAATAAGTCAACGAATCCAAACTCTAGCTTTAAGTTTAGTCGTCTTGAAGCTACTATTGAGAATCAGGTGCTAACTATAAATATTTTTACAACAATTATGACTACCATGATGCAAGAAATGCTAAGAATGCAGATTACTCTGCTTCAAGCATTAGTCAATAAACCATGAACACGTTAAAACTATGTTTCTGGAACGCAAGCGGCATTCGCAAGCATAAAAATGAGCTTGAGCACTTCCTCACGGAAAAAAATATTGATATAATGTTGGTCTCTGAGACTCGAGAAGCTGCTTTAAAATAAATGGTTACACTCTATATGATTCAAAATACCCGAGAGAGAGAGCATGCGGTGGATCAGTAATTCTAATTAAGTCAAGACTTAAGCACTATATCCTTGAGAACGTAAGTGAATAATATATGCAAACAACGAATATTTTCTGTTTAAAAATTTTTAAACGCACTAATAATCCCAAATTATTATTTTACTTATTAAGTAAAATATTTTTTATTAAAAATACATTGAAATTGATTATTGAGGGGTTTAGCTGGATCCTATGCGCATTTCACTGTTGCTAATGCAGATCATCAGGGAACCTTTACCCAAATTTCTTAGAACAACTAGAGTTATTATGTTATAAACTTTCATTTAAACAAATGAGAAGCCTAACAACAAATAACAAAGTTGAAACAAGAACTCAATAATCAACATGTTTTGTATTTTCTTACTTTACCATTGCTACATTGGCTGATTTTTTTTCAGCTTCAAATTGTAGTTGTAAGAGTATGTAAAAGAAAATAAATGTAAATAACAACAACAGCTATTAAAGAATAGAGTGTTGCCACACAAGTATTTTTGACCGGGTGCAGTCAAGTTAATAATTAGTGTTTTTATGGGAATTGTTAAAATTTAAGTTTAAAAAATGAAATGCGCATAGGATCCAGCTAAACCCCTCAATAATCAATTTCAATGTATTTTTAATAAAAAATATTTTACTTAACAAGTAAAATAAGAATTTGGGATTATTAGTGCGTTTAAAAATTTTTAAACTTAAATTTTAACAATTCCCATAAAAACACTAATTATTAACTTGACTGCACCCGGTCAAAAATACTTGTGTGGCAACACTCTATTCTTTAATAGCTGTTGTTGTTATTTACATTTATTTTCTTTTACATACTCTTACAACTACAATTTGAAGCTGAAAAAAAGTCAGCCAATGTAGCAATGGTAAAGTAAGAAAATAAAAAACATGTTGATTATTGAGTTCTTGTTTCAACTTTGTTATTTGTTGTTAGGCTTCTCATTTGTTTAAATGAAAGTTTATAACATAATAACTCTAGTTGTTCTAAGAAATTTGGGTAAAGGTTCCCTGATGATCTGCATTAGCAACAGTGAAATGCGCATAGGATCCAGCTAAACCCCTCAATAATCAATTTCAATGTATTTTTAATAAAAAATATTTTACTTAATAAGTAAAATAATAATTTGGGATTATTAGTGCGTTTAAAAATTTTTAAACTTAAATTTTAACAATTCCCATAAAAACACTAATTATTAACTTGACTGCACCCGGTCAAAAATACTTGTGTGGCAACACTCTATTCTTTAATAGCTGTTGTTGTTATTTACATTTATTTTCTTTTACATACTCTTACAACTACAATTTGAAGCTGAAAAAAAGTCAGCCAATGTAGCAATGGTAAAGTAAGAAAATAAAAAACATGTTGATTATTGAGTTCTTGTTTCAACTTTGTTATTTGTTGTTAGGCTTCTCATTTGTTTAAATGAAAGTTTAGAACATAATAACTCTAGTTGTTCTAAGAAATTTGGGTAAAGGTTCCATGATGATCTGCATTAGCAACAGTGAAATGCGCATAGGATCCAGCTAAACCCCTCAATAATCAATTTCAATGTATTTTTAATAAAAAATATTTTACTTAATAAGTAAAATAATAATTTGGGATTATTAGTGCGTTTAAAAATTTTTAAACTTAAATTTTAACAATTCCCATAAAAACACTAATTATTAACTTGACTGCACCCGGTCAAAAATACTTGTGTGGCAACACTCTATTCTTTAATAGCTGTTGTTGTTATTTACATTTATTTTCTTTTACATACTCTTACAACTACAATTTGAAGCTGAAAAAAAGTCAGCCAATGTAGCAATGGTAAAGTAAGAAAATAAAAAACATGTTGATTATTGAGTTCTTGTTTCAACTTTGTTATTTGTTGTTAGGCTTCTCATTTGTTTAAATGAAAGTTTATAACATAATAACTCTAGTTGTTCTAAGAAATTTGGGTAAAGGTTCCCTGATGATCTGCATTAGCAACAGTGAAATGCGCATAGGATCCAGCTAAACCCCTCAATAATCAATTTCAATGTATTTTTAATAAAAAATATTTTACTTAATAAGTAAAATAATAATTTGGGATTATTAGTGCGTTTAAAAATTTTTAAACTTAAATTTTAACAATTCCCATAAAAACACTAATTACTAACGAATATTTTCGTAGAAAATTTTTGTGCAAATTTCGTGATATCATCAATTTACTCACCTCCCAGATTTTCAGTTACCGAAGATCAGTATGAGAAGTTCTAGAAATCGCTTGGTTCTTGCCTACTTATTGGCCTACTGACGTAAGAAAAATTGCATATGTTATAGATTTTGGCGTCACGAAAAATATTTATAGGGAATTAGTTCACGTAGAGGGCTCTCTAGATCTTTCCTCCGATCACTCTCCCACAATAGTTACAATTTTCAACCCACTAAGGAGTGATTTAACTAACGCATATGATTAATAGGGCACTTGGCTACGATTCAATAAATATATTAGTAGTCACTGCGTAGAAAACATTTAGCTAAGATCATCTGATGATATTGAATTTAATGTTGCCAATCTTAACGAAAATATTAAACAGGCCGCTGAACATGCCACTACCTCCATCCGCAGACTGGCTTTAATAGAATTTATTCTACGGAAATTGAACGTCTTGTATGTGAAAAAAGGAGAGCTAGAAGAGAATGACAACAACACAGATCACCCCGAAATAAAATCAGACTTAAAGAATGTACTAAACGACTCAAAGAGCTGCTATCGTCGGAAAAGACTGCATTACTGGAAAAGTACTTAGAAGGTCTTGATGTAACGTCAACATCTACTTACTCTTTATGGCGCGCTACTGGAAATCTTAAAAGACGCGTTGATCTTAAATCACCACTGCGTACTTCGACCGGAGGCTGGGTAAGAAGCGATAGTGAAAAAGGTAATTTATTTTCTGAGCATTTAAAATCTGTATTCACTCCCAATTCATGTACGGGTGCTGCCGATTTACCGAGTGTAGTCTCTCTACCCCCTCGTCCATTAAGGTTTAAGATGCGTGAACTACAAAAAATAATAGTTGAACTCGACCCAAAGAAAGCTTCAGGTATTTATGGCATTAGTAACAAGATGCTGATAAATTTGCCTCATATTGCAATAAGAATTTTGCTATTTATTTTTAATGCCATTTTACGAATGCAGTATTTTCCACACAACTGGAAACTTGCCAAGATAAAAATGATTCCGAGGCCAGGTAAAGATCTTACCAAGGCTGAGTCATATATGCCTATAAGCTTACTTTCAACAATTTCAAAGCTTTTCGAAAAGCTGCTCATGAGTAAATTGTCCACAATTTTAGCTGATAATGGGTGCATCCCTGACCATCAATTTGGCTTTAGAAGTCAGCATAGCACTATTGAGCAAACGCATAGATTGGTTCAAGTTATAAGGAGGACTTTTGAAGAAAAGAAGTATTGTTCTGCCCTTTTTATTGATGTTTCTCAGGCATTTGACAAAGTATGGCACGAAGGCCTATTTTTAAAATTGAAGACATATTTGCCAATAAATATAGAAAAACTTTTGGAAAGTTATATTATTGATAGGAAGTTCACTGTTGTGGAAGGAGAGTTCACGAGTGTGCCCGAATCTATATCTTTCGGTGTGCCACAGGGTAGTATTCAAGGGCCAGTTTTGTATTTAATATATACTTGTGATATGCCACACTTCTACATTTGCCGATGATACAGCCTGCATGAGTATGCACAAAAACCCAGATGAGGCATCCCTCCATCTCCAAGAACACATTACCCAGCTTGAAATATTGTTGAACTTATGGAGAATTAAAGTAAATGAGCAAAAGTGTGTCCATATAACGTTTACGATAAGAACAGATACTTGTTCTCCCATTCGAATCAACAATCAAAATATTCCTTTCAAGTTAAATACCTTATTGAATAAATATTGAGAAAATCCAACGAAGGCAAAACAAAATTTTACGTTTGATAACATCGGCTCCATGGTACATTAAAAATTCAAATATACATCGTGATTTAAATATGCCACTAGTGACTGAAGAAATTGCAAAATACGCAGGCAAATATTTAACAAAACTCGAGTCACATCCTAATCCGCTTGCCCGTAATATTTTGAACTTTGCTGTACACATCCGCCTAAAAAAGAGGGACACAAGGGCTCTTATACTCAACACTCCAGATTTGACTGCTTAAAAATACTTCTTTTTTTCCTTTTTGATTATCCTTACTTGTGTATTATTTACAACTATCACTAAGTTTACTTCCGATACTGATCGGGCCTAATAATTATATTTAGATTTAAGATTTAATTACTTATTGTTAATTCATTTTTGAAGATACAATAAATAAATATATATATGAAAAAAAAATTATTTATTTTAAATACATCAAATGCCGGCTTAGTAGCTGTTGTCGATGTAAAGGCTAAACTTTTTAGCGGAAAGCACACAACTTTTAATAAAATTGAAAAAGTAAAGTTTTCGCTGGAATTTTAAATGAAAACGGAATAGAAGTAGAGACTTTAGTGAAGTGTAAAAAATGCAAAAATGTATTTAAACTAAAGAAGAAAAACAAAACAAAACAAATTTGCTTAAACATAAGTGGTACATCTAGTTTGCTTCCAAAAAAACTGTACACCATCAGAAGAAGTGGACAAAAGAACGACCATCAGATGAAGTGAACAAAAGAACGAAGAATAAAAGTATGCGTGTCGGAACAGAATGGGCTGTTGAAAACTGTCGGTAAAGTAAATATTTTTATAATTAAATGCTTATAATTGCACAATTCTACTGATATTACATCGTTATAGTAAACAAAAGTCATACCTATAGAATAGAAAAATAAAAGACACTTCATCATATTTTGCAGCAGTCGGACGATGCTTTTTCTAAACTATGTATATTAAGTCATTACGAAAATATTTACCGAGTATGAGTCAAAAAGAAAAATCGAATTCTATTGGGTAATTTACCCAATTCACAACCTAGTGTAGATTGTATTAGCTACAGCTATGGTAAACGGCCTGTTGTAAGTATTGTTAGACTTTTAAAAATGTCAAACATTTTAAAAGAAGAAGAGAAAGAATAAAAATAACGAAAATAGTTTGAAATTAATAAAAGCAACAGTAGATAGGTAATTGGGGCGATAGACATGTTTTCGGAATTCAAAACCGGGAAAAATCAAAAAGGGTGGCAACCCTCTTTCAAAATTGAAGATTTTGGGGATTTTCTGGGCTATATGTGTGTGTGTGTGTGTGAGTTGGATTTTATGTTTATGTATGTACACTTGTGTGTACAGCTTTTGTTGTTATTGTAGAGAAGCGTTGTGCTTACAGTGTATGGATGTATGTATGTATTTGTGGGTGTGTGTATGTGAGTGTGTGTGGGTGTGTGTATGTGTGTATGAGTATGTGTTTTTGTATTTACTTGTATGTTTGATGGTGTCCGATACTTTTGTTGTAGTGGCAGACAATCATTATACCCAGTAGGAAATGTTGGTGGTGAAAATGTGCTGACTAGCTTTTGACTACGTTGTCATTAGTACTACTATATAATTATACCCCATACAATACTTTGTACTATAGACATTTAGCATGTACTTGTCATTGAAAATATACTAGTCACACTAAAACAATTAATTAGGTAGTGACCACGTAGTTTTTATGGGAACATGGAGACATACTAACCAAACATTTATTTACTGGTACATTTCTATAATTTACGAACATACAAATGTGTATATATTGACAATTCCACCTCTCTCCTTCTTTTATACTGACGGATAGTAGAAAACTTATTATACCAAAGTTGTAACTAGAATTTTAGTGTTGACACAAAGACACTTGCTCCCAGTCTGACTGCAGGTAGGGATCTGTGTATTTGTGTGTATGTAGTGATTGTTATTTAATAGTCTTTGGGTAGCTGTTTTGAGTTATCGTTGGTATGCTTATGTAGGGTTATTGTATGTATGCATTTATGTTTGCGATCTCTGGGGAAATAATCTAATAGCTGCAGAGAGTGGCAACCCTGTTTTACATGGAAGTGGATAGGGAATGTATTTGGTAATGTATCTATATGTTGTTGTATTAATGTATGTGATCGTATCTATTTTTACTTTGAAGAATATCATTGCTTGTGTGTATTGCTTAGCCTTCGAGAGATTTTCATATATATTTACAAATGAATGAGTATATGTTTTCTAGGCTATTGACGTTGCTATTCTTATGGAGATGGAAAATATTGTGTTGACATATGGTTTATATGTACAAGTGAGTTTCAGATGTTAAATATTTTGAATCAAATCAGGTTGATAAGCAGATTTTTTGAATAGGGGTAATGATATTTTTATTTCAGTATATTTTACTTTAATGTAAAAATTATAGGAAATACCTTTTGGAAGTGTTGTGAATCACCATTAATCTTATTATTTTTAAGCAAACATATTAATTAAATAAATTCTTTAAGTAAACACCCTTACTATTTTTGTATATTAAGTGAATATCACTAATTTGCTCTCGAATTACCATTTGTTTTCATTGGTTGATAAACCATAAATTTTATACTTACTGTTTTGTAAAGTCAGCATATTTGATTCATATTAGTTTGTAAGCAACACTATTCTTATTGGCTAACGCTTCATTTACACATGCATGTAACTTGTTACAAGTTGCGTGTACGTATTAATAACCAACACATCGAATGAAATAATAAAAACACTTGCAACTTGCTGGATTGTTTACACAGTCAAGTGCAAGTTCATTTTAAAAATGTCGTTGAAGGAAAATGTTTTAAAGAAAATTGTTCCGTATGTTGTTTCTATTTTGTGTGTGTTTGTATGATTTTTTAATGTCTGTGTTGCCAAATTTTTAGCATAGGAACATTGCAGGGAAGCAAATTAAGTGAACAACTTTTTAACAGAATAATTAACAAATGTATACTGCAAATCAATAATAAATCATATTTGATTACATGATTTTACTTTTTATATTATTTTTTCTGTATATAAGTTGAAATAATAATATTTTAAAAATTAGTCCATATAAACTATCCATTAAAATTAAAATAAAGTCCCTAAGGGGTAACACTGTTTTTACTTTTGACAATTCTCCTACATGCAAGTGAAAAAATTACTTGTAATGAAAATCTCTTGCCAGTGAGCCTACAACTTGTAGCATTATGATTGTATAGGGTGTTTTTTATTGAGGTATAGAACTTTAAGTTGGCATCACTTTTTTAACTGGCGGCCATTTTGTCAGCTGTAAAGTGATTAATATTTAGTTTGGTTTGCCATTTCATCATGAACAGGTTGACAAAAGAACAACGCTTGCAAATCGTGCAAATTTGCTTTATCCGAGCCAGCCGAATTGGCTTTAAAAAAGCCGAATTGGCTTTATTCGAGCCAGCCGCGGCGGCCACATGCCCGAAATCATATTTAAACATTAATGGCATAAAATTATCCTTCCAATAAAGCCAAATTGATGGACATTAAAACGATTTTCTTGTGTTTTATTTCAATTCGAAGTTCTATACCTCTAAAAAAAAACACCCTTTATTAGTAAAAATATGTCGATGTATTGAGTTACTTGCACTTGTACTTGCATGTGTAAACGGTAAGTAATACGGCCAAAATTTTGTAAAAGTATTTTTAAGTAGTTAGCATAATTTTAGTATAAATAATAAAATTAAGTTTAAGTAAGGGACAGTAGTTCTAGTGTGATAACAAAATAAAGAAGCCTGCGATTCCTACGTGGACCCTCCAGGTCATATAAATAAAAAAAAAAAAAAAATTGCATACATAGGCACTAAAACACACATGGAGACCCCTTGCTTAAAATGCAAAACTTCGAAATGTCATAATTTTTGAGCAACCCAACAAGCGCTCCATAAAATCTTGTAACGATTTGTAATTGTTCTTTTGTTTCATTTTTTTTTTCTTACTTAAATAAAATACGTTATTGCTCCAAATATTGAGCATTGCTTTAAAATTTAATTTTTTTTTTAATTTTATAAAAAATTAAATAATAAAAATCAAATAATGATGAATTTAATTGATTTGATATAAAATGTTGGTTGGGCAAAGAAACAAAAAAAAAAGGAACAAATATAAATACAAATTACTGCAAAGTGGTAATAACGGGAAAACAAACAAAAGGAAAAAGTGTGTCAATATTATGGGCATGAAATATTTGTAAAGAATTATATTCTTCATACATGTTTTGCATAGACAAAAATGCACCCATAAGCAAATGACATTTTTTTCTTCTCTTTTTTTAAAGCAAATTTTCTCATGAAAATAAACAAAAATATATTGTTTCAAATTTTCAGACTGCAGCAACCCAGCAAAAAACTTTGCCTACTAGAATGCAAAAAAGTGTATGTACTCCTCAGTCGTAAGTACTTACAATTTGACTGAATAACCCATTATTTTTGTTTGCGAAGTTCAAAAAGTATGCGGTACCCTATACTTTTTGCCTACAAACATACAAAAGTTAATAGATTACTGATTGCCTAAAAGTACTCAAAATTTAATGGGTTATTTTTTGCGTACAAATATGCAAAATAATATAGATTAATTTTTGCTTAAACTTATTCAAAATTAATTTGCTATATTTTCTAATTTTTTTTATTTTAAATGAATAAAATTTTGTAACAAATTTCTCTAGATATATGTACATATTTCCTTATTAACTGGAAAGTACTACAATAAGTACTTTCACGTAGTGATATAAATAAGTTCTTATTTTATTCATTACATGACAGTTATTATTATGCAAATAAAATAATTAGATAAATAAGTACCACTCGTTACTTTGTAAGCAATTAAAAGAGTACTACCCATTACAAAATTTCGAAAATCTTTTGCTGGGAAGCTTACTGAATAAACAAAAAATACAGCTTGTGCAACGAAAAAAAAAAAATTTTTTAACAAAAAATTAAAATCATACATTATGAGTATGTAATATGAGCTTTTCAAGGTTTTCTTGCGGTAGGTCAGTTAACAAATAATCAGACGAAGCAAAATTTTGTACAAATACTTTTTAAGTTAGGTCAGTTATACAAAAGAATATAATATAGACAATTAAGACAAGCTTCGTTTAAAGTTCCTCTAAGTTTGAAATTATATTAAATTTACGAATTTGTTGAAAACTTTAAAACTAAGTAATTAAAACATTACGCTAAAACAACACAGAAAGAAAAGAATTTTTTTTTTAAATTGGTGGTGGCTATTGTAAAATTAGAAGATAAAATAAGTTTAAGTGAAAAAGAAAAATATATGGAAAACCTTTAATACTTATTTCTTTGTGCCAGTTGAATATATCAATTCGAAAAAGAAAAATTACTGACACCCTTAATTTTGATTTCTCATTTGAAAACAAAAATTAACATTTGTAAATATGAAATTGTAAATTAAGAAAGAAGGAAAACTAATTATTAAAGAAAAAATAATAATAATAACAATATAAACGTTGCACTTAAAGAAATGTAATAATAGCCAGAATAGAGTGAGCCTGAACTAGAAACACCACCTGTAAATATATACATACATATGTATATACATACATAAATGATGTGGAAGTATTTTGTAGTTTAAATACGTACAAAAAAGTAAAGTATTTTGTATTTTAAATACATACATGACCAGCAAGTGTTTTGTATTTTAAATACATAGCCTGAAAGTATTTTGCATTTTGTATTTTAAATACATGACCAGCAAGTATTTTTTATTTTGTATTTAAAATACCGCAAGCCATGTATTTTGCCCAACTCTACCCGTCAGCATTACAAAAATATTTTTTTCACGTTTTTCCCGTCCACATGACGAACGATTTTCCCGTTGGCACTAGGAAAAATCATTTTCATGATTTTCCCGTTGGCATTACAAAAATAGTTATCTTCACGTTTTTCTCGTCGGCATTACAAAAATATTTATTTCCACGTTTTCCCCGTCAGATTTACATAAATATTTATTTTCACGTTTTTACCGTCCACCTTACGAAAATTCATTTTCACATAAAACGGACTTATTGATTCACCCTTGTATGTAGTAAACAAAAAAAAACAAAACAAATAATGTAAACAAAAAAAATAAATTTGGGTAATTAAAATTTGAAAATTTCATAAGTTTAATTGGGGTAGGAGCCCAAGTTCACTACTACTATCTCAAGTTTAAAAGCATATATTTATACTAAAATTACCTATATCAAGTCAAATATGAATATCTGAAGAAGTTAATTTCATAATTAAAAGAATAGTATATTATACATTTATTTTTTTTTCTCGTAATGAAGCTTAAAGAATTTCAAGTATGATATTTGCTGATGCTGCATGTGAAAAGCAGAATAATATACATACATATGTACGTGTATATTTTTGTATGGGGCGACAGAAGAATGGTGACTCATTCTACTTGTGCCTAACTTATAGCATAATTCCTAATACTTATATACATACCTATACATACATAAATACCTACATACATACATATAGGCAAAGTTAGAAATGCAAACAAACATGAAGCAAAGTTACAACGACGTCAACTCAAAATTATTTTAAATATGGATGCAGTTAATTTTTAAGACTTGGTGATTTACAGAAGGTTTAAAAAACCTTTTTAAGCTAAAATTCTATTATGAATGCAATTTTAGCGAATTTTGGTTAAACAACATTCAAAATGCTGTTTAAAATTTTTATGAACACGGCTGTAAGCATTTAATAAGAGACAATTCAAATGTTATTATAATGTATGAGCAAGATGAGAAAAATATTAAGCTCGTCTATAGGGATCATGTTGTCAGTAATATAAATTTTGAAAAGTTTCATGAAATTTGTATAGTGTTGAAAGAATAAATATGGATTTTTGATGATAAATTAAATGATGTTCGTTAAGAAAACAATTTGACTAATTCATAACTATATAAATTACTGCTCATAAAAGATTGACTTTAGTTATTTCATCTGACCTGAAACTTCATTCATATAAATGGTATAAATTACTAGCTACTTGTAAACTGATATCTCAATCTGAATCAGATAACCTGATCTGAAAACCTGATAGGCTGGTCGGAAAACCTGATAAGCTGATCTGAAAACCAGACCAGCTCCTGATAAGCTGATTTTATAGCTGATACCTGATCTAATAGGTGATACCTCTTATTTGATATTATTAAACATGGATGAGATAATTTTAAAACAGTTCGTGTTGACAAGAAAATATCTAATGAAATTTAATGGAATTTAATAATATTGTGAAATTCAATTCCTCTTGTGTAGAACCTCTCAAAGATAACAAGACTGTGCATTTTAAGCGTTATGAAAACAAAAAAAAATTTTTTTTGATCTAGCGAAGAAAAGCCAATAGAAAAACAAAATATAAAAATGTAGACATTTGTAGTTACAATTTATATTTAGTAAATTTAAGCTGAAATAAAAATCATTTACATATTTTAATATTTTTTCAATATTTTATCTAAAATTTTTTCTTAAAAATCTTAGTACTAATACAAATTTGACTCCATGTATAAATAAAAGAAGAGAGGTGTCTTAGGACATCCGGTTATAGCAATTGCTACTTAGCTATATAATACTATGTTTGCGCTTATGTGTTTATTTGTCTTTAAGAGCTTAAACACAATAATTTTTTGATGTTTTACCATACATTGACTTTTTTGTTAAGCATCTCAGATAACAAGTTTTAAAATTAAAATCATCGATAAACACGTTAATGGAGTATGTTCAGTGCGTTTTTGATAACTCTGGAAACTTTGTGTTGTTATTAAATGGCGGCACATTAAAAAAATTATTTGGAACACAATAATTGCTTAACAAATATTACATTATTTACAGACACATTTGTTTTTTAAAAATAATAAAGCAAACAGAAAGCATAATTGTTCGAAATTTCTTACAAACACAATAATTTATTCTTAGAAAGGTTTAGGACATTCGTCCTAAAAATGTTTCAAAACATACGTGTGAACGTGTATTAAACATGTTTAAAAAAATAAGTATGAACGTAGTATAAAACAAACTTAATGTGTTAAATACAATGCAATAAAATTATATTATATGATGATGTCAAATTCGCCGAAAATATTTCAAAACGTTTCCATTTATTTCCCATTATTATCATTTCTAGCGGCGCACGATTAAATTAATATATTATTTGTGGCCGGTGGCGTCTGTTAGCCGGCTTACAGTCGATCGGCCGTGTTCTCTGGTTTGTGATTAGAGCAAAAACAATATCAAACCAATAATCCCAAATTATTATTTTACTTAATTAGTAAAATAACTTTTTTATTAAAAATACATTGAAATTGATTATTGAGGGGTTTAGCTGGATCCTATGCGCATTTCACTGTTGCTAATGCAGATCATCAGGGAACCTTTACCCAAATTTCTTAGAACAACTAGAGTTATTATGTTATAAACTTTCATTTAAACAAATGAGAAGTTCAACAAATAACAAAGTTGAAACAAGAACTCAATAATCAACATGTTTTTTATTTTCTTACTTTACTACATAGGCTGACTTTTTTTCAGCTCTAGTTGTTGTTGTAAAAAGTATGTAAAGAAAATAAATGTAAATAACAACAACAGCTATGTAAGAATAGAGTGTTGTCATACAAGTATTTTTGACCTGGTGCAGTCAAGTTAATAATTAATGTTTTATTTTTGGGAATTGCTACAATTTAAGTTTAACGTTTATTAACGTACTAATAATCCCAATTACTAATTAAGTAAAATAATAATTTGGGATTATTAGTGCGTTAATAAACGTTAAATTTAAATTGTAGCAATTCCCAAAAATAAAACATTAAATATCAAACCAAATTGAGCAATGTTTCTCATTGTTTGTGTTTTGTTTTTTTCACTCACTTCAAAGAACGAAACAAAACAAATTCAAACAATTTGTTTCGTTTATTTTCGTACGCTGCTTTTAAGTACAAAGAAATCAAAACAAAAATAAATTTATAACTGTAATAGTGTCGATTAATTTTGTTACGAAAATAATTTTCTAACCCCTGTATCGCGCCATAAATAGCAATGGCTATAAAAATATATAGATATAAAAAGAAAAAAGATCATTAATCTAATATTTGATTTTTATTTGCAAATAATTTAGGTATAGGCAAAAAGATAGAAGTTTTAAACCATTAAATTTTTACATGCTTTTGTGTGAATAAAATACCAAAACAATTAATAAATTCATAAACAAATATATAAACAATAAATAAATTAGTTAATAAATAAATTAATAAACAAAAAAATAAATAATAAATACATAGATTAATTAATAAATAAATAAGTAAATAATAAAAAATTAAAGAAATACATTAATAAATACAATTAGTACAAAATTAAATTTTCGTTTCATCTTACATGCAATTTAGTAGGAAGCATTCTATTCTACATCCGTTATTTCATTGTTTCGGTCTATGTAATGTCCCCATTTAATTTTATCTTTCATTATATACAATAGCTTAGTGCTATTTTATGTAGTTTTTGGGTATATATAGTTGATGTGTTTTAAATCTAAACAAAAACACTTCATCCGCGATAATTTTGGATTCAAATAAGCAACTTTTGTAATCATTAATGGACAACTTTTTAATTACAGACTTTTTGACCCCTTTTGATTTTTTAACAGCTTCCGAGCGAAGAGTCGACAGAGAATACATTTTTGCTCTTAAACCAACAAACTCTGTCATTATATTCCCATTGTTTTCATCTTTCATCATTCCCAAAACCTTCTTATTGAGTAGCGCAAACGAAAATTGATTATCTGTAGGATATTCTGACGTATCAAAATACAAACTAATATCATTACGAATGTCATCGTAAAAATCATCAGTTTTAATTTAATAAATAAATGAGTCAGTATCCATATAGTTGAGAGAAATGTTCTCTCCAAATTAAGGCTTCATGAAGCCATAATGGAAGTCATACATTCTCCACTTGGATAACTCCAGTACTGTGAAACCCACATATCGTCATGTGAGAACTTAAGTGTCCAATACGCCATTATCAACTTTGGATATTGGACACTTAAGTTCTCACATGACGAAATATAGGTTTATCATATAGTGGTTCCATTTTTTCTAACTCTACCGCATA